>JAIEZT010001390.1:4965334-5031836 GCA_019594935.1 Periophthalmus modestus
AAACTGCAATATATAGAACATATACTAACAACTATATATAGAAGAAGGAAGATCTGTGTTGTACTGGAAAGAAAGAATTATTCCTCCTCTGTACCACCGTCCCTCCTCTTTATCATTTATTCACTGAAGCTGAGGAAGCGAGAGATTTTCATATTTAAATTCATACGCAACAAATCATGTTTTTGGTGACACATTTGACCATTAATCAGAAAGTTTCCAATTCAATCCTATTTCAGATTTGTGCATATATGCTGCTGGGCAAGACTTTCCTCACCTAAATAGAGTCATCAGGCTGTCCACTGATCTAATAACCAAAAGTAAAGTCTCTGTTCCTGATTTTTTTCTGTCTCAAAAACATGAAAAAACAGAGCTGGTTCATTTTAAAGAGTTTGCAGTGGTACAAAGTTATTCCTTATACATTCTGAACATCGTGATTATAGAGATTATAGAGAGAGGAGTTTACTGTCACGGTTAAAAACTAACAACACAAGCAGGCTAACAGTGCGCAACTTTTTTTTGGACCCTTAACCTGCCTTATACAACATTCTGGTAATAGGCTACACCGGTTTAGTACATTAACCCTTGGTCTTGCCCATAGACTGTATAAAGAAGTGGACTCAGTGAGTGCGACGTCACCCACAGTGTTCAGCTCCAATGAAGCTCATCGAGGTTAGAGCTGTTATAGGGGCCGATTTAGAGCCAAATTGCTGATTAGGATTTCTCACCACGAGTATCACAGCAACCAAAGAGCCAATCTGGAGCGAATTTGTTGAAGGTTTGCCCCCTGGTTTGACAGGGGGCAGGCGCTTAGCAACAAGTTTGATTGACAGCGTTGCTACCACTACCTGGAGCAACCTCGGGGAAAGAAGGCGTCTGATTTGTCTGTTGTTAATGTTCACGGGTCAAAATAGCAAAATAAAAACACCAGGATCAAGTAGAGCGAGTCAATACGAACATTTTAAGATGAAAACGATGAGTCTGACAGCAGCAGTTACAGAGAGAGAGGCCGCAGTTTTTCAATAGAAAGTGAACAGGAGTCAGTTCTGTCAGTTCAGTTCTGGGGATGGGCCCCCGGAAATGAAGAAGCAGCTTCGAAACGTGTTCAGTTGACAGATTTTAACTGCGTCTTTTGCTATGGATCAGACCTGGACGACTGAGGGATCACAGACAGTAGGAGCCAGAGTGGATGGATGCTCACTTTCGCGGCGGCTAACGGGTTAGCTATGTCCATCATGTACAGTCTATGGCCTAGCCCCACTTCTGTCCTCATCTACTGGTACATTTTAGATGTTAAACCAGGACGAAACCAGGACTGAAATTAGAAATGAGCCACAACTAATTACGATTTCAGTCCAAAGTTCACATTTTAAACACAAGATAACGGATATAAAGACTGAAATCTGAACTGACAAGCTAACACGCACTTCAAAACTTGATCTAAACTACAGGGTTAGACGTGTGTGCGCAGAATAAGACCCCTTGGACTCACGGGGAGGGCATCTGACACACGGGGACACTTCAGAACATGTTTGTACAGCTCCAAACTCAGAATAAAACAGGAGATTTTCTTGTTTGTGGAGGAAATGATGGCACTTCAAAAACTGCTGCGTTTGCGATTCGCTAATTACATCTGTTCAGATTGTGATTGTGATTCAGTTACGATTCATCTCGCGGCTCTAACTGGGGCCAGACAGACTTCGGTGTAATTAACGTGGGTAAACTCAGGGTCCGGGGCCTTTAACTGTGTTTCTGTCAAATGAACGAGGAGTAATCGACTGATAATCAAATGTATCATGTAAATCCACTCTCTTTTATGACACTTTAAACGTTATGATCAGTCTCAACAGCCCGGCCCCTCCTCCCCGTCCTGCCCCCGCGGCGGTTACTCTCCGCTCGTAAACTACAGTGTCCAGTTTCATCAGGACGGTCACCTCTCCTCTCCTCCTCCGGGCTCCAGCGCTCCCTCGTTCACCCAGACTCGTAAATTAGCGCGTTTCTTTCTCCATAGATTTCTATTGTGGAGGTTAGAACGACGGACCCCTCCCCCGTCGCTCTGAAATCACACAGTCATAAAAGCTCAAGGTCCTCCTCTGTACCACTGTGGCTCCTCTGTACCGCTGTGGCTCCTCTGTACCGCTGTGCCTCCTCTGTACACTGTTCCTCCTCTTTTACCACTGTACCTCCTCTGTACCTCTGTTCCTCCTCCTCTCCTTACCACTGTCCCTCCTCTGTACCACTGTCCCTCCTCTTTACCACTGTCCCTCCTCTGTACCACTGTGCCTCCTCTTGTCGTGATGTGGGGTGTGAGGCGGACCAAAAGTGCAGGACTCGGGGCAGGTTTAAGGGTGTTTATTGACAGAAGACACAACAGGTGACGGGAGAACATACGAGGAGCTGGGTGCTGGGGTGGAGGTCAGGGTCCAGAGGTGCAGGGAAGACATGAGAGACACAGCCGGTACCGGGAGACAGGGTCGGAGAACACTGGCAGGACATCAGCAGGACACCAGGCAGGACACGAACAGGGAGACAAGCAGCACGACGACGACGACGAACAGTGCGAAGACACACAGTGAGAATCAGCAGGGTGACGATCAGACGACCTGGCAAGGAGAGCTGGGTCCTGGCTCCTTTTAACAACCTGCAGCTGCATTGATTGCCCTGATGGGCTGCAGGTGTGTGTGGGAGGAGCCAGGGCTCCACCCAGCTCTGGAGTCAGGTGAGGGAGGGGGAGAGGAGTCACAGGAGGCAGGAGCAGGCATGGATCATGACACCTCTGTACCACTGTCCCTCCTCTGTACCTCTGTCCCTCCTCTGTACCACTGTCCCTCCTCTGTACCTCTGTACCACTGTCCCTCCTCTGTACCTCTGTACCACTGTCCCTCCTCTGTACCACTATGCCTCCTCTGCACCACTGTCCCTCCTCTGCACCACTGTCCCTCCTCTGTACCACTATGCCTCCTCTGCACCACTGTCCCTCCTCTGCACCACTGTCCCTCCTCTGCACCACTGTCCCTCCTCTGTACCTCTAGCCCTCCTCTGCACCACTGTCCCTCCTCTGTACCACTGTCCCTCCTCTGTACCATTACGTCCCTGTGTTTCTCCATAGACTTGTGGAGGGTCATTCCTCTCCTGTCACTCTAAAGTCACTGTTTGGTTTGGCCGACACAAAGATGGAGATGGATTTGTGGATCGTAAACAGCTCGTGGGAAATATCCAGGAGGGACTAAAAACTGCACATAAAGTCTCTACACCTGATTTTTACTGTCTTAAAAACAGAACTAGTTAATTTTAAATGGTTTGCAAAGTTATTCCTCACTCACCTTATGCATTCAGAACATCCTAATTATTCACCATGATGAGTTTATAAGCATTTTTCACACTTTTTAAGTCACTTTAGACTTACTCACAGTGGGAAGAAGCTGTGGTTTTTTTCATATGAGCAGAGACCGAGCAGGTTTGTGGTTCTATTCCCATGAGCCAAAGATTTACAGCGGACTTCAGCCAAAAAATCCCACCACAATCCATTATCCCGACCAGAATCCTCCATCTTTTTGGGAAAAAGCCAGAAGGGGTTTCTCACGTGAAGGAGGAGCAGAGGGCTTAAGGTGCAATGGCAAGAAAAAAAACGCAATCTGTTATCATTTCATGTCCTATTTTCTAAAGATGCACTATGTAACTTTCCCGCTGGAGGGTCAGCCACTTCCTCGTCACTATGGAGATATTATTTCTGGCTTGAATTTTCCACAGTAGTTCATTAAACATGGATATAAAGATTTACTGCGAACTTCAGCCAAAAATCCCACCACGATCCATTATCCCGACCGGAATCCTCCATCTTGTTTTGGGAAAAAGTCGAAATAGTTTTCTCACGTGAAGAAGGAGCAGAGGGCTTAAAGTGGCTCAGTAGTGAAAGCGTAAACCCAAAAACCCAAAGGTCAATGGTTCAATCCCAGTTCTGACAGGTGCATATTGTGCATCGAGCAAGACACTTCTAATACCCGGTGAGTGGTGGAGGTTGGGCATCTGAGGCAATGAGTAAAGAGAGAGAGATGAACGTGTGAAACTGTAGCACAAACTATAACACTAAATCATTTTTTGCCACCTGCCGCCATATTGGTTCTAGTGGCTAATGTAAAGAAACATAAACTCCAAAGGAAATGCGCAAACTGCCCAAATATCTGTGGAATCCCTCAGTCGTCCAAGTCTACAGGGAATCTGAACCGAGAAGGAAAGGTGTTACCATCCCTCACACTTCAGAGGAAAAACTTCAGAGGATTTTCAGACAGTATGAGATTCCTGTCTTTTTTCAAACCCACAAACACGTTAAGACAAAAACTGGTTCACCCAAAGGACAAAAGCTCGAGCCACAAACAAAGTAATGTCGTCTACTCTATTCAGTGCAGTGAAGAGAGCAGTGAGCGTCACACTGGAGACACTGAACAGCCACTCTATAAAAGGATGAACCAACACCGGCGTGAGAGCAGCTCAGGACCCCAGTCTGCTGTTCATCTACATCTCAAATTCACTAACCACTCCTTTGAAGATAGTGAAGTTCAGATCTGAGCCTCTCCTCCATCTATAACTCCATCCTCAGACCCAGAACAAAGAACAATAGCAGGGTTCTTAAAGGGTATAGGGTATAATAGAGTAGTTTCAGCTGAAAATGGAGATAATAGCTATTTACAGTTTCGGTGTAGTTAGCTCCTCCCTTCGTACAGATATGAGGCAGTGTCCACCATCAATCTGACCAGAACTGAAGAAGCGCCTTGGGTGAGCAGCAAAACATCTTCACTCCTACGACGATTTGTCCAGTTGACAGATTTAAACTTTGTCTTTTGCTAAACTGCCCAAATATTAGGATTAAACCAGTTTTAGGAAGTTCCTATTAGGATTAAAAACCCTCTCTTCCAGTTAAAGTCAAAGAAAAGGCAAATAAAAACAGCTTGATGGAACCAATATGGCACCCACTGCTCTGACACCCATGTGTGAGCTGCCCTGAAGCCCTGTGTGACATCAGCTGGCAAAAAACAGTTGAGTACCCCCCCTCCACCCCCGAGCTTGGTGTTTTCAAGATACACATTTTTGAAAACTGTCTCTCGAGTCTTAAAAGTTAACATACCGACTTTATTTTTGGCAAATATGGTCACACTGGTCACATTTTTATATAGCGCTTTCGCCCCTTTCAAGGCACTCAAAGCACTTTATATAGTGGTCGCCTATATGAGTATGTTTAGTTGCTTTTATCAAATCGAAATAACCACAAAAAGTCTCGTATTGTCCCGTTGCGATCCAGCCCTGACCTGTGTGAGCCTCGTCTAAGCCCCGAGTTTAAACATGACCCTAAAAACAGACTGTGGGACTGGACGGGTTTGGTTTTAAAGGAGCAGTGATACTAATGACATCATCACAGTCCCGTGTAAAAACCCACTCAGCTGATTGGATCAATACAGAGACTGGAGCTCCTCAGGGACGAGGCGGGCGCAGGTCCCCCCCCCCCCCCCCCCCCCCCCCCCCCCCCCCCCCCCCCCCCCCCCCCCCCAGTATTACCAAAGTAAATACAAAATAAATAGAACGATGTTTGTTTATTGAGGGAAGAACAGACAGAACTACTCCAGAGGTCACACGAGGGCAGTTAGGATAGTAAAGTCACTCTTAGTCCTGCTTTAGACCTGGGTTAGCCCTAGTTTAGATGTGGTTTAGACCTGGTTTAATCCTGTCTTAGACCTGGTTTAATCCTGTCCTAGACCTGATTTAGTCTTGATTTAGTCCTGGGTTAGACCTGGTATAGACCTGGTTTAGACCTGGTTCAGTCCTGTTTTAGTCCTGTTTTAGTCCTGGTTTAGTCCTGTTTTAGTCCTGTTTTAGTCCTGGTTTAGTCCTGTTTTAGTCCTGGTTTAGTCCAGGTTCATTCCTGGTTCAGTCCTGGTTTAGTCCTGGTTTAGTCCTGGTTTTAGTCCTGTTTTAGTCCTGGCTCAGTCCTGGTTTAGTCCTGTTTTAGTCCTGGTTCAGTCCTGGTTTAGTCCTGGTTCAGTCCTGGTTTAGTCCTGTTTTAGTCCTGGTTCAGTCCTGGTTTAGTCCTGTTTTAGTCCTGGTTCAGTCCTGGTTTACTCCTGTTTTAGTCCTGTTTTAGTCCTGGTTCAGTCCTGGTTTAGTCCTGTTTTAGTCCTGTTTTAGTCCTGTTTTAGTCCTGGTTTAGTCCTGTTTTAGTCCTGGTTTAGTCCTGGTTTAGTCCTGGTTTAGTCCTGGTTTAGTCCTGGTTCAGTCCTATTTTAGTCCTGGTTTAGTCCTGCTTTAGTCCTGGTTTAGTCCTGGTTTAGTCCTGGTTTAGTCCTGTTTTAGTCCTGGTTCAGTCCTGGTTTAGTCCTGGTTCAGTCCTCTTTTAGTCCTGTTTTAGTCCTGGTTTAGTCCTGGTTTAGTCCTGTTTTAGTCCTGTTTTAGTCCTGGTTTTAGTCCTGGTTTAGTCCTGTTTTAGTCCTAGTTTAGTCCTGCTTTAGTCCTGGTTTAGTCCTGGTTGAGTTCTCTCTCCTCCGGGGTTAGAGTGGTGATGTCGTAGATCATTATGGCTCATCATTACCTCCATTATGGCTCTGGTTTGACCTTCTGCGTGTTCCCGCTCGCAGCTGCCAAACCTCAGCTTCATAAATATGTAAGAGCCCCTCACGAGCGGAGCTTTAATTCACTTCACATATCTGCATCCAGGAAATAAATAAACAAACACGAGGTGCTTTCTGTCAGCGGAGCCGGAGTATGAGACATGTGGAGGCGTCACACGTGTTTGGGAGGATTAGACAAGGCCATACATCGTTTACGAGATATTATCCAAGGAAATACATTTGAAAGATATGCAAACACAAACCTGTCAAAACACTGCAGAAAGAATCCACAGAACACACTGAATTGATACTTTGCTGCTGACGTCATTGACATTGCCTGGGGGGGGGTGTGATGCTAACTGGAAGCACTGCTCTGTCTTTTCTGATCTCTGCTCTAATGTAGTTTCCTCATCACAAACAGACCTGGAGTTGTGTTTTGTTTCATTCACACATGTTTAACGCACAAACCCTGTATATTTAGACTGAGTTCTTCTCTCAAGCTGAAAACACTCTGTTCCACCTTGTGATGTCATCAAGTGGTAATACAGGAAGTGCTCCAGTGTGTTTGTAAACTCCATACACTTTCGTTAGAATCATTTGGATGATTTCAACCCTGAAAATGCCAATTTCTACTGAACTAAAGGTAAAAGGAGGTGTTGGAGGAAAGAGGAGGAGGAGGAGAGAGAGAGAGAGAGGAGGAGGAGAGGAAGGACGAGGAGGGGAGAGAAGAAGGAGGAGAGAGAGTAAAAAGACAAAGAAGCGGACGAGGAGAGAGAGGAAGGGGAAGAGAAGGAGGAGGAGAAGAGGAGAGAAAGATAGGAGGAAGAGGAGGAGAGGGAGGGAGGCGGAGGAGAGAGGAGAAGCGGGAGAGAAGATGAAGAAGAGGACGAGGAGATAGAGGAAGGGGAAGAGGAGAGAAAGATAGGAGGAAGAGGAGGAGAAGAGGGAGGGAGGGAGGGAGGAAGAGGAGAGAGGAGAAGAAGGAGAGTAAGAAGATGAAGAAGAGGACGGGGAGATAGAGGAAGGGGAAGAGGAGAGGAGAGGAAGATAGGAGGAAGAGGAGGAGAGGGAGGGAGGAAGAGGAGAGAGGAGAAGAAGGAGAGTAAGAAGATGAAGAAGAGGACGAGGAGATAGAGGAAGGGGAAGAGGAGAGGAGAGAAAGATATTAGGAAGAGGAGGAGAAGAGGGAGGGAGGAAGAGGAGAGAGGAGAAGGAGAGTAAGAAGATGAAGAAGAGGACGAGGAGATAGAGGAAGGGGAAGAGGAGAGGAGAGAAAGATAGGAGGAAGAGGAGAGAGAGAGGAAGAAGAGGTGAAGGAAGAGAGAGAGGAAGACGATGTAAAAGAGGAGGAGGTCTGTTTTTGAGCAACATTATAACATGGATTAAAGCTCATGAGAGTCAGTTTTATGTAATATTGGACCTTTAACACAATCCCGCTCCAGTCCCCAGGATCATGAACGCTCGGATCGATCACACGCTCATGAAAATGGATATTTCATGGCAAAACACGATGCAACCAATACAGGAAACTGACTCTCGCCCCCATCTGAGAGTATAACATCTCAGAAATCTCCAAACTTCTGCTCCACAAATGTTGAACCTTCTCATTATTAGTTTGGGATCAGCTCCACAAACTTCATTTTACGGCTTAAAGTCCTTTGACGACACTCACGTCACCTCCAATAATGGCTCCACTTTCTGAAGATATTGTGAAAAAATGGTTTGGTTTTGTTTATTTAAACTTACAGAGACAACGCTGAACAGAGCTAATCTAAACCTCTGAGTGTCCCACAGAGGCTCTAAGTGTCCAGCAGAGGCTCTAAGTGTCCCACAGAGGCTCTGAGTGTCCAGCAGAGGCTCTGAGTGTCCCACAGAGGCTCTGAACATCCCACAGAGGCTTTGAGTGTCCCACAGAGGCTCTGAGTGTCCCACAGAGGCTCTAAGTGTCCAGCAGAGGCTCTAAGTGTCCCACAGAGGCTCTGAGTGTCCAGCAGAGGCTCTGAGTGTCCCACAGAGGCTCTGAACGTCCCACAGAGGCTTTGAGTGTCCCACAGAGGCTCTGAGTGTCCAGCAGAGGCTCTGAGTGTCCCACAGAGGCTCTGAACGTCCCACAGAGGCTCTGAGTGTCCCACAGAGGCTCTAAGTGTCCAACAGAGGCCCTGAGTGTCCAACAGAGGCCCTGAGTGTCCAACAGAGGCTCTGAGTGTCCCACAGAGGCTCTGAACGTCCCACAGAGGCTCCGAGTGTCCCACAGAGGCTCTGAACGTGCCACAGAGGCTCTGAACGTCCCACAGAGGCTCTGAGTGTCCCACAGAGGCTCTGAGTGTCCCACAGAGACTCTAAGTGTCCCACAGAGGCTCTGAGTGTCCCACAGAGGCTCCGAGTGTCCAGCAGAGGCTCTAAGTGTCCCACAGAGGCTCTAAGTGTCCCACAGAGGCTCTGAGTGTCCCACAGAGGCTCTGAGTGTCCAGCAGAGGCTCTGAGTGTCCCACAGAGGCTCTGAGTGTCCCACAGAGGCTCTGAGTGTCCAGCAGAGGCTCTGAGTGTCCAGCAGACGTGTAAAGTGTTTCTTGGTTCCTGGTTTCCTTGACGATAACTCACCTCGCCTGTAATCACTGCCTCCTCGTTACTTCAGGCTCTAAAACTGTGAGTGACGCAGGTCCAATCGATCCTATTAAATCCCCTCTGTGCTCTCTGACCCCAGAGGAAGAGGAGAGGGAGAGAAGAGGAGGAGGAGGAAGAGAGGAAGAGGAGGAGAGAGAGAAAGAGAGGGAGGAAGAAGAGGACAGGGAGAGACGAGGAGGAGGAGGAAGAAAGGAAGAGGAGGAGAGAGAGAAAGAGAGGGAGGAAGAGGAGGAGGAGGAGGAGAGGGAGGAAGAAGAGAGACAGAGGAAGAGGAAGAGAAAGGAGAGAAAGAGGAGGAGAGAAAGAGAAGGAGGAGGAGAGGGAGAGTGAGAGGAAGAGGAGGAGGGGGAGAGAAAGGAGGAGAGGAGGAAGAGGAGGAGAGAGAGAAGGAGGAGGAGGAGGAGGAGGAGGAGGAGGAAAGTGAGGAGGAGGAGGAGAGGGAGGAGGAGGAGGTGGAGGAGGAAAGGGAGAAGGAAATGGAGGAAGGAGAGAAGGAAAGAGAGAGAGGAAGAGGAGAGAGAGGACAAAGTGGAGGTGGAGAGGGGCTAAGAGGAGGGGGAAAGGGAGGAAGAGGAGGAGAAAGAGGAGGAGGAGAGGGAGGAAGAGAAAGAGGAGAGAGGACAAAAAGGCAGAGGAGGAGAGAAAGGAGGAGGTGAAGTGGAGAAAGAGAAGGAGCAAGAGGAGAGAGAGGAGGAGTGGAGTGAGAGAAGAAGTGAGAGGAAGAAGAGAAGGAGGAGAGAGAGGAAGAGGAGAGTGAGTAGGAGGACGAAGAGAAAGAGGGAGGAAGAGAAAGAAGGAGGAGAAATGCAAATGCGTGTGTGCTCCTCTGGCTCCTGTCTCAGCTGGTATCGACCGGAGGGACAGTGGCTTTAATCTCTTTGGAGCCGTCGGCGCCGCATCGACCGAACGGACGACGAGCGTTTACACCTTATACTGTACTTACTTATACATGATGGACTTAAAGTCAGATGAAAATGTGAGTCCTTAAAGTCACACACCCTGCTCCAGCTCTTCAGGAGGATCCCAACCAGAAACTCTATGTATACATGCACCTAGCTAACCCGCTAGCGCTTCTGGCTCCATCGACTCTGGCTACAATTCACCTTCTATTGAAAAATCGACGCCGCTGTCTCTGTAACTGCTGCTGTCAGACTCATCATTTTGGTCTTAAAATGTTCGTGTTAACCCGCTCTACATGATCCTGGGGTTTTTATTTCACTATTTTATCCATAAATCAAGATTTTTTTAATTCTTGAATCAAGATATGAATATTAATAACAGGCAAATCAGGCAAACTAGAGTTGCGGGCAAAAAGGAGCGTTCCCTTCAACACCCACAGTACTGATTGGCTCTTTGGTTGCTATGGTTACTAATGTGGAACTCGGCTCCAAATTGGCCCCTATAACTGCTAGTGTCGAAGAGCCACTTCGTCCACTTATTTATACAGTGATCTACTGCTATGATCCCGAGACACTCTGAGGCCGAGAGACAGAGTCCGTCCAGCGTGTCCTGGGTCTTCCCCGGGGCCTCCTCCCAGACATGCTCAGAACACTTCTCCAGGGAAACGTCCAGGAGGTGCACAGGAGGTGTCCAGGAGGTGTTCAGGAGGTGTCCAGGAGGTGCCCAGGAGGTGTCCAGGAGGCGTCCAGGAGGCGTCCAGGAGGTGTCCAGGAGGCGTCCAGGAGGTGTCCAGAAGGTGTCCGGGAGGTGTCCGGGAGGCGTCCAGGAGGTGTCCAGGAGGCGTCCAGGAGGTGCCCAGGAGGTGTCCAGGAGGTGTCCAGGAGGTGGTGTGTGAGTGATCTTCTGGTTTGTACCAGGCACTATTCAAACCACACGCCTTATCTAAAAAACTGAAACTAACAATACTTTTTAATATGTTTTTTTTGGGTGAATACAGCATTTTCAAAACAATAAAAAGAAACATGGTGATTTAAATATGTGGTGTAATACAGTGTGATACAGATACTCTTCGATACCCCACAGAAGTAAAGTACCTCCTCTTTAATACCCCATAGAAGTAAAATACCCCCTCGGCCTCTCTCATAGACTCAGATGCCCTCCCTTCCTCTCTCACAGTAGCAGAGGACAGTTGAGAGTCACAAAGCTGGAGCTCAGATCCTGGGCTGCAGCTTTCACTTTCACTTTCACTTTCACTTTCACTTTCACTTTCCATATTTATGTTTTTTATGTCGTGTTTTTCTGAGACCCACAGAGCAGAGGGTCTATTGTCAACTGCCTTTTCACACTTTATTCTTCCTCTGGCTCAAAGAATTCTGTCAAAAACAGCACCGTCAAGTGAGACTCTGAAGCACATGGCCATCTCCTACTACTACTACAACTACTACTACTACTATTACTACTACAAATTCTACAAATACTACTGCAAATACTACAAATACTACTATAAATTCTACAAATACTACTACAAATACTGCTACTACTACTATTACTACTACATATTCTTCAACTACTACAAATTCTTCTACTACTACAAATACTACAAATAGAAGTAACTATAAGCTACTACAACTAATGCTACTACTACTACAACTGCTACTATAACTAATGCTACTACTACTACTACAACTAATGCTACTACTACTGCTACTACAAGTACTGCTGCTGTAGGAATGGTAGAGTTTAAGTAGTAACTGTAGTAGTAGTAGTAGTAGCAGCAGCAGCAGCAGTAGAAGTAGTAGTAGTAGTAGTAGCAGCAGCAGTAGTAGTAGCAGTAGTAGTAGCAGTAGTAGTAGCTGTAGTAGTAGTAGTAGAAGTAGCAGTAGTAGTAGTAGTAGTAGCTGTGGTAGTAGTAGTAGTAGTAGTAGTAGTAGCTGTAGTAGCAGTAGTAGCAGTAGTAGTAGTAGCAGCAGCAGCAGCAGCAGCAGTAGTAGTAGTAGTAGTAGTAGTAGTAGTAGTAGTAGCTGTAGTAGCTGTAGTAGTAGTAGCAGTAGTAGTAGTAGCAGTAGTAGTAGCAGTAGTAGTAGTAGCAGTAGTAGCAGTAGTAGCTGTAGTAATTGTAGTAGCAGAGGATTCCTCAATGACCAGTGACTTTCTTCATAAAAAGTCCATTTAGTTCCTGTTTAAATCTTTTGGACCCTCCGGGTTGTTTCTGTTTCTGGTTGTTTCTGGTTGTTTCTGGTTGTTTCTGGTCGTTTCTGGTTGTTTCTGGTCTTTCCTGCGTTGGCGTCTGTGTTTATCCTTCCATCGCCGACTCTTTCAGCCGATAAGAGCAGAAAACGAATAAAAATACCCTCAAATTACATCTCGTTTGGTTCATTTGAAAAACGATAAGTTGCTCTTTCATTTTGTCGAACCAAAGCTCTTCAGTCACGGCGTAATGGAGCCGCTAATGTTTTAAGAGGCAGAATTCAGCTAAATAAATGCGTTTAGGGCATTAGAGGACTGGGTTTTATTCATCGTGGCTAATTACAAAAATAAAACAGGAAAATGAAGTTCCTTGGACAGTTAGCGCGTAGCTGTGTGGAGAAGGCGTTTTCGGTTTTATCGCGGACTGAGCTAGCTAACGCCTGTTCCGCTGGAGATAGCTGCAGTTTTTAATTAGGAATGTGCTTTTTTAATTAGCGTGACGTGTTTTGTGCTAAAGGGGGAAAACAAACATTAGCATAACATCAGTTAGCTCAGATGTGAACGCGTTTATGGCACAGCGTTTGAGAAACTGAAAAGCTGTTCAAAGTAAACGAGAGATGGACCTGTTCACATCACAGTCGGGTGCACAGCTTTAAAACGGCACTACGGAACTTTTCTAGTGGAGATCTTCTACTAGCTTGACTCTGTGGAGATGCAGTTCCTGTACATGATGTAATAATGTATAAAGAATGCGTTTTTACTGTGAACGGGCTTGCCTCTCCACAGATCTGACTTGTAATATAGCTTGCTAGCATTCCTTGATTGTCTCCATGGAAACAGATAACTCTCTTTTCTATTCTTCTCTTTGTATATCTCCCCTCTCTCCTCATCTCTCTCTTTTTCTCCAAATTCTACCCTTTCCTCCCACACTCTCCTCCCTCTTGTTCCTTGTCATCCTTGTCATTCCCTCTCTTTTTCCTTCTCTCTTTTTCCTTCTCTCTTTCTTTCTCTCTCTTTCTTCCTCCTTTCCTCCTTCTCTCTCTCTTTCCCTCTATTCCCTCTTGGTCTTCTCCTCCATCCTCTGTCTAGACGTGCATCGATTCCTCCCTGTCACCTTCTCACGTGTATCTGTATTCTCTTTCTCCCATCCTCCCTTCTTTCCTGTCCTCCTTTCCTCGCTCCCTTACTTTCTTTTCACTATCCCCCTCTCTTCCCCCTCTTCTCACCGTTCTCCCTCCCCTCTCTTTTTCTCCCCTCCCTCGTTCCCTTCCTCCTTCTCAGAGGTACAGATCTTTTTGTCTCCCTCCCTGGTTTTACTTCTTTCATTTCGTCCCTCTCTTTTTCACCAGTCTCTTTCTCTCTCTTCTTTCTTCCTTCTTCAAAGATATGTGACCATCTTTACTCACTCCTCCTTTCTCTCCATCTCTACCTTTTTCTTCACCATCTCTCTTCTCCTCTCTCTCCCCCTTTCCCTTTCTCCTTCTCTTCCTCATCTTGATATTTTTCTCTCTCTCTTTCCTCTTCTCCCTCCCTCCTTCCAGCTGTTACAGACGTGTCCTTTCTCTCACTTCACTCTTTCCTCTCTTTCTGCCCCTCTCCCTCACACTCCTTCTCCCTGTCCTTCTCTTTTTCCTTCTTTCTCTCCCTCTCTTTCCCCACTCTATCCTTTTATCCCCTCTCTCCCTCCTCTCTCCTCCTTCTTGTCTCTCTCTCTCTCCTTCCCACAGTTACAGAGGTGTACTCTCTTTTACCTCTCTCCACCTCCTTCTCTCCCTTCCTCCCTGTCCCTCCTTTAGTCTCTCCCTCCTTCCCACAGTTACAGAGATGTTCTCTCCTCCTCCTTCTCTCCCTCCCTCTCTCTCCCTGTCTCTCCTTCTCTCTTCGTCCCTGATTCTCTCTCTCCTTCTTTCCCTGGCTCTCTCCCTTTCTCCCTGTTCCTCCTTCTCTCCCTCCTTCTTTCCTCCTCTCTCCCTGTTCCTCCTTCACTCTCTCACTCCCTCCTTCCCACAGTTACAGAGGTGTTCTCTCCTCCTTCTCCCTGTCCTTCTCTCCCTGTCCCTCTCTCTCTCCCTCCCTCTCCTTCTCTCCGTGCCCCTCTTTCCATCCCTCCGTCCCGTATGTGCACACAGGTTGTATTGAGTCCCAGTCCAGGGGCTCCTGCAGACACTCTGTCAGGTGAGTGTGTGGAGAGGGTGATGGATGCTCCGATCTATAAGATGATGGATCACCTCTGCGTCGGCCATCTTTGTTTCTCAAAGAGCAGGTTACCATGGCGACGACCCCACACACTGACCCCGAGCAGAACAAAAAATAGTATTTGTTCACACAGTGTTGTCAGAGGGTCCATGGAATTGAGCCAAACTGGTCTATGCAACTTTAAAGGTCTACTACACGTTTGGAGAGTCTGCAACCTGCGTGAGCTCTGATTTCTGGGTTTAGAATGTTCCGCAGTATGGCATTAAAGATATCATGCAAACTCTACACATAGATTCTATGCCCTCTTTAAAGTTTTAAAGTAAAATTTAAACAGTTTGCAGTCGTCCAATGTTATTCCTCATTTACTTCATGCATTCAGAACATCCTAATTATTTACCATGATGAGTTTATAAGAGCTTTTCACAACTCTCAGAGACCAGAGTTTTGTTGTGATGGTTGTGAAGCTAACAACAACTAGCATGCTAACATGCACTTTCTGATTATCAGACAATAAAACGCTTTATAATTAGATACAGACAGCACACAGTGGAGTATTTTGACTTGAAGATCTGCTTATACAATATATTTGTACTGGGGCAGGACACATTCTGCTCAAGTACATGGAAAAAATCAGGTACAGGCCTTTGATTACACTTCTATGGAGTATTAAAGAGGAGGTATTTTACTTCTGTGGGGTGTTAAAGAGGAGGTATTTTACTTCTATGGGGTATTAAAGAGGAGGTATTTTACTTCTGTGGGGTGTTAAAGAGGAGGTATTTTACTTCTATGGGGTATTAAAGAGGAGGTATTTTACTTCTGTGGGGTGTTAAAGAGGAGGTATTTTACTTCTATGGGGTATTAAAGAGGAGGTATTTTACTTCTGTGGGGTATAAAGAGGAGGTATTTTACTTCTATGGGGTATTAAAGAGGAGGTATTTTACTTCTATGGGGTATTAAAGAGGGGGTATTTTACTTCTGTGGGGTATTAAAGAGGAGGTATTTTACTTCTATGGGGTATTAAAGAGGAGGTATTTTACTTCTGTGGGGTATTAAAGAGGAGGTATTTTACTTCTATGGGGTATTAAAGAGGAGGTATTTTACTTCTATGGGGTATTAAAGAGGGGGTATTTTACTTCTATGGGGTATTAAAGAGGAGGTATTTTACTTCTATGGAATATTAAAGAGGAGGTATTTTACTTCTTTGGGGTATTAACTGTAACACATCACATTTAAATCACCATGTTTCCTTTTATGGTTTTTTAAATGCTGTATTCACCTAAAACAGAGTTTCACTTTCGTTTTGGACGCTCTTTAAACTCTCTGCACTAAGTCACTCCCCCTTCAGAGCGACACACAACACAATCAGCTGCATCCCACCAATGAAACTACTGCACATCACATCAGGTTTGTGAAGTTGTAGTTACAGTTTTGTATCATGTTTTTGTAGATTTATGGAGAATTGTCATGTGGGGGCCTGTGTGATGTAGACTTGTGGGCGGAGCTTTGGACAAAACCTTACAGCCAATCACAAAAAGAGTTCGAATAGGGCCCGGGAGAGATCTCTAAATTGCTCAAACACGCATGGATGACATCTAAACCATCTCCAGGCCGGTTTTTAATGCAGGAACAACTTTATAACACGGGAGAAAACTTTTTTTTAAAGTCGTTTTTGCTGAACACTCCCTCTTTAAGGTAACAAAAGCCTCTTTTGTCTCTTTGGTGTCACTTACCCCTGCACTTTCATATCTTAAAGTAATTCCATGATGCATTTGGAATTAAACTATTTTTATTGTCATCATATTCACCGTCTTTGTGTAAATTATAGTTTGCATATTTCACCAGACCGTCTCTTATCAAAGCCAAAGCGAGGATCAGAGGAGCCGTTTGCCTCTAAACAAATGCCCTAAGTGCTTTTCTGTGTGAAATATTGGTGTTTTGACATTTTAATAGCACAATAACGTCCTCTGTGCGTGAATGTAATGGAGCCATTTCTCCCGCTGTCAGTGAACGCAGCGCCAATAACACCGCGCTGATGGAGAGGGACAGTGAGGGCTTCTGGGTAATCGCGGAGTGCTTGTATCAGGCACTTGTTTATTTTAGACACAAAACAATAGCGCCTCTTCATCACAAAGGTAAGGGTCTGTTCAGACTGTGTTAGCGTCATGGTTACCTCGTGTACTGTGGGGTTTTAAAGGGACGGTAACAGATTTGAGCAAAATGTGTCCTGTCCCAGTTCAGAGATGTCGTATGAGCAGCTCTTGGGGTCACATTGAGTCCACTGTGTGCTGTCTGCATCTGATTATAAAGCGTTTTGTTGTCAGAGAATCAGAAAGTGTGTGTTAGCATGCTAGTTGGTTTTAGTTTTACAGTCGCAGAAGGCACAAAGTAAGTGAGGAATAAATCTGGACCACTGCAAACTGTTTAAAGTGAACTAAGACTTTTATACGGGCAAAGTTTGTTAAAATGAATTGCCCAAAGACACAATAGCAGAGTGGACCGGCCCAAGAGGGTTTGAACCACCAACCTGTCTGTTATTAGCTAAAAAACCCGGTTCAGTCCTGGTTCAGTCTTGGTTCAGTCCTGGTTTAGTCCTGGTTCTGTTGTGGTTTAGTCCTTATTTAGTTCTGGTTTAGTCCTGGATTAGTCCTGGTTCAGTCCTGGTTCAGTCTTGGTTCAGTCCTAGTTTAGTCCTGGTTCAGTCTTGGTTCAGTCCTGGTTCAGTCTTGGTTCGGTCCTAGTTTAGTCCTGGTTCCGTTGTGGTTCAGTCCTGGTTTAGTCCTGGTTTACTCCTGGTTTAGTTCGGGTTTAGTCCTGGATTAGTCCTGGTTCAGTCCTGGTTCAGTCCTGGTTTAGTCCTGGTTCAGTCCTGGTTTAGTCCTGGTTCAGTCCTGGTTTAGTGTCATGATCCCTGCCCGCTCCTTCCTCCTGTGTGTGCCCTGCCCCTCCCTCACCTGTCTGAGCCTGGAGCTGGGAGGAGTCCTGGCTCCTCCTACTCGCACCTGGACTCCATCAGTGCAATCAACACCACCTGAACTGAATAAGCGGAGCCAGGACCCAGCACTCTGGGCCCGATCGTCTGCTCGTCACTGCTCACCTCACTGCTTGTTTCCCTGTTTGTCTGCCTGTTGTCCTGCTCGTAGTGATGGTGAAACCGAAACCTCATGAAACATTGAACCACTTTGAGCCAACTGCACTGAAAATGACTCACCGCTTTGAATCATTTGACACAGTCAGAAGAGCGACATCTGCTGGATTCGTGTGTGTACTGCATCTTTGCGGATGTGAAGCTTTTGTGAACCTCGCTCATCCCCGTCCTCTAACCCCCACTCCCCTTTTATGTGACTTTTATCACTCCCATTTTATTTTTATTCTCTTATAACTTATTCTTCTGTTTATTATGAAATTGTTTTACATTATTTTGTGTCAATTTGTTTTTAAATTGAGTTGCTTTTCCCACTTTGGCGCATCTCACGTTTTAAATGTGCTATACTAATAAAATGGCTACTTTCTAATAAAAATAATTAATTAAAAAGATTTACTTTTCAAACTGGTGTCGTATACTCATTCACACACAGGAGCCGATATTCTCATAAAATTATGAGTTTATTCTCGTAAAATTACGTCTTGAATATTGAAATGCTACGACTTTATTCTCGTAGCGCCCACAGAATATTTTTTTTTTAAGTGGCACTTTTATGCCGTCGTAAGTTTAGTGTTGGAAAAGCGTCAACAAAATCTGCTCCTCTCAAAACCCTCACGTCTTGGGGGATTCAGACTCTTGTAAAGCTGTGACACAATTACGAGCCAGTCCCATCGAAATTCCCGTGAAGCAGCTTGAACCCGCAGCTCGACACGTGTCTCTGACACTTCTGACGTAACGAGGCCTCGGTTTGCCTGGTCACGTGATTTTTTGCCGTGGTGAAGCGCGGATCGAAGCAAAGCTCCGTAACACTTCCGCTTCATGGGGTCGGGACAGTGTCGAGCTGAGAGGCTCAAGCGGAACATCTCTACCTGCTCGTGTCCCGCTCGTGTTGCAGTTCAGCACCCTACCTCCCTGCACTGTCCTGGACTCCCGTCTCCGACCCTGTCTCCCGGTACCGGCTTTTGTTCCTGTCTCGTTGATCCCTGCACCTCTGGACCTTGATCTGCACCCAGCTCCTCGTATGTTCGCCCGTCACTTGTTTTGTGTTCTGTCAATAAACACCCTTAAACTTGCCCCGAGTCCTGCATCTTTTGGTCCCCCTCACACCCCTCATTACGACATTTAGTCCCGGTTTAGTCCTGGTTTAGTCCTGGTTTAGTCCTGGTTCTGTCATGGTTTAGTCCTGGTTCCGTCGTGGTTCAGTCCTGGTTTAGGCCTGGTGCAGTTCTGGTTAGAGCCATATCTGGTAGGGCATCTAGAGTAAAATGGCGGAGGTAGAAAATCAGATAAAGAATGTGAATTTTCTTTCTGTTGATCTAAAGGAGCTGTATCAGATTTTTAGTGTCTTAAAAACATCAAAAACAGAACCAGTTCATTTAAACAGTTTGCAGTGATTCAAAGTCATTCCTCATTTACCTTATGCGTAGAACATCCTAATTACTCACAACGATGAGTTTATACATTTTTTCACAACTTCCAGAGTAGAGTTTAGTCGTCACGGCACAGCTAACAACAACTAGCATGCTAACTGTGCACTTCCTAAACCCAGACCTGCTTATAGACTATAGTTTAGTCACTGGTGAAGAGTCTCCTTTAATAGAGCAAACTGTCCAAAGGGTTTTTCACAGGAACCAGGAACAAAGAAACAAGCCCCGAGGCAACGGAGAGAGAGAGAAGAGAGGGAGGAAGAGGAGAGAGGGGGAGAGGATTGCCAAGGGGCAGAGAGAGAGAGAGAGAGGAGAGGAGAGGAGAGGGGAGGGGTGGTACTTTTGCATAGAGTGAGAGAGGAAGGGAGGAGGGAGAAAGAGAAAGAGGAGACTGCCAAGTGTTCTGAGCGAGAGGGCGGGGTGAGAGAGGGTGAGAGGAAGGAAGAAAGGGAGGAGAGGAAGGAGAGGACGAAGAGAACAGGGAAGGGAAGGGAAGTGACAGGGTAGAGAGGGGGGGGGGGTATAGGAGAGAGAGAGAGAGAGAGAGAGACGAGAGAGAGAGAGAGAGAGAGAAACGCTCCTTCACATGTGCCTTAAAGCCGCACAGATTATAGACACATCCAGGATAAAAGAGCAAGGTCAGAGGAGACGAGGAGATAGGAAAGGAGATAGGAGAGGAGGTGAGGTCTCTGCAGTTGAGTTGTACTTAAACATAAATGAAAACAGAGGGGCGGAGGTTTAGCCTTCGTTTAGGCCCATTGAGCCCTGGTTTAGGCCTGGTTTAGGCCTGGTTCAGTTCTGATTTAGTCCTAGTTCAGTCCTGGTTTAGTCCTGGTTCAGTCCTGGTTTAGTCCTGATTTAGTCCTAGTTCAGTCCTGGTTTAGTCCTGGTTCAGTCCTGGTTTAGTCCTGGTTTAGTCCTGGTTCAGTCCTGGTTTAGTCCTGGTTTAGTCCTGATTTAGTCCTAGTTCAGTCCTGGTTTAGTCCTGGTTCAGTCCTGGTTTAGTCCTGATTTAGTCCTAGTTCAGTCCTGGTTTAGTCCTGGTTCAGTCCTGGTTTAGTCCTGGTTTAGTCCTGGTTCAGTCCTGGTTTAGTCCTGGTTTTAGTCCTGATTTAGTCCTAGTTCAGTCCTGGTTTAGTCCTGGTTCAGTCCTGGTTTAGTCCTGGTTTAGTCCTGGTTTAGTCCTGGTTCAGTCCTGGTTCAGTCCTGGTTTAGTCCTGTTTTAGTCCTGGTTTAGTCCTGGTTCAGTCCTGGTTTAGTCCTGGTTTAGTCCTGATTTAGTCCTGGTTCAGTCCTGGTTTAGTCCTGGTTTAGTCCTGTTTTAGTCCTGTTTTAGTCCTGTTTTAGTCCTGTTTTAGTCCTGGTTTAGTCCTGGTTTAGTCCTGTTTTAGTCCTGTTTTAGTCCTGTTTTAGTCCTGTTTTAGTCCTGGTTTAGTCCTGTTTTAGTCCCGGTTCAGTACTGGTTTAGTTCTGGTTTAGTCCTGGTTTAATCTTGATTTAGCCCTGGTTTAGTCCTGTTTTATTCCTGTTTTAGTCCTGCTTTAGTCCTGTTTTAGTCCTGGTTTAGTCCTGGTTTAGTCCTGTTTTAGTCCTGGTTTAGTCCTGTTTTAGTCCTGGTTTAGTCCTGGTTTAGTCCTGGTTTAGATGTTTAGACAAGAGGATGTGAAGAGAGACAGTAGGGAAAACAGGTCAGAAAGAGAAAGAGGGGGGCAGGGGTAAAGAGAGAGAGATAGTGAATGAAGAAAGAAAGGGAGACAGAGGTGAAGCAGGAGGAGGAAGAGAAAGAGAGAAAAGAGAGGGGGAGAGAGAAGAACAGACAGATAGAGCAAGTGTTGGAGAGGGAGGGGAGAACGAGGACGTGGATTAGGGAGAAAGAAGAGAGAGAGAAGGTGAAAGGATCATGGGGGATGGGGGAAGGCAAAGGGGTGAGGGAGAGGAGAAAGCCAGGGGTGGAAGAAAAAAGTGAGATAGGAATGGAAGAAGATTGGAGGAGAGAGAAAAAATAAAGAGGGGTGAGTTTTATTGGGACATAACACAGTGGCAGCAGATTATCACAGCTGGGAGACATCCAACACCAGCAGCATCTCTATTTACACAAGAGTGATGGCATTTATACACATTTATACATATTTATACACATTTATACACATTTATACATATTTATACACATTTATACTCATGCAGGGTAATCCATATCTTAAGATAATATAAAAGTGCAGTTTTCTAGAGCAAAATTATGAAACAAAAATGGTGACTATTTGGAAACTTCATGCCAAACAGGTTAAACTACAGAAAAAAATATTGCACAGGGTTTTAGTTCTGGTTTAGTCCTGTTTTAGTCCTGGATTAACCCTGTTTTAGTCCTGGATTAGGCCTGTTTTACTCCTGGATTAGGCCCAGTTTAGTCCTGGATTAGGCCTGGTTTAGTCCTGGGTTGGTCCTGTTTTAGTCTTGTTTTAGTATTGGTTTAGTCCTGTTTTAGCCCTCTTTTAGTCCTGGTTCAGTCCTGGTTTAGTCCTGGGTTGGTCCTGGTTTAGTCCTGGTCTAGTCCTGGGTTGGTCCTGGTTTAGTCCTGGTTTAATCCTGGTTGAGTCCTGTGTTAGTCCTTTTTTAGTCCTGCTTTAATCCTGTTTTAGGTCTGTTTTAGGCCTGTGTTAGTCCTGGATTAGGCCTGGTTTAGTCCTGGATTGGTCCTGGTTTTAGGCTTTGTTCAGTCCTGATTTAATCCTGTTTCTGTCAAGATCCCCCTCCCTTCTGCGTCAGAGCTTGGCGCTGGGTGGAGACTCGGGCTCCTCCCCTGCACGCCCACACCTAATCACTAATCAAGCTGCACCTGGGGAGGACAAAGGGGCCGTGGACCTGACACTCAGCTCCAGATCGTCTGTGCATCCACAGTGGTGCAGCTCTGCTTGGCTCAGTCTCATGTTTTTGCATTTGTTACTCTTCTCTAAGCTGGATGTTTTTGCTCCTCGTCAGATCCTGCTCCCTGGATCCGCTCAGCTCCTCTGCCCCGGACCCAGCTCTCAACGACCGGTACGGCTGACCTCGTCTCTGACCCCGCAGCCCACGACCACTTAAGGACTACTGCAAACAACCCTGCTCTCAACTGTCTGATCAGTCTACCTTCATTTGCACATTTCAATCTGTTACCCGAGTTCTGAATCTTTGGTCCCGCGTTAGTTGTTATGACAGTTTTAGTCCTGGTTTAATCCTGGTTTAGCCCTGGTTTAGTCCCGGTTTAGTCCCGGTTTAGTCCCGGTTTAGCCCTGGTTTAGTCCTGGTTTAGTCCTGGTTTAGTCCTGGTTTAGTCTTGGCTTAGTCCCGGTTTAGCCCTGGTTTAGCCCTGGTTTAGTCTTGGTTTAGTCCTGGTTTAGTCCTGGTTTGGTCCTGGTTCGCTCCTGGTTTGGGCCTGGTTCAGTTCTGGTTCAGTCCTGGAATAGTCCTGGTTTAGTCTTGGATTAGGCCTGGATTAGGCCTGGATTAGGCCTGGTTTAGGCCTGGTTCATCCCTGGTTCATCCCTGACAAACTGGGACATTTCAGAACATGTTTGTAGACGTCTAAACTACAGGTTTAGCAGTTGTTACACAGGAGACACGGGGACATTTATAAATTGGACAGTATTAGCAAACATAATTACAACCTTTGTGATTTGAAATGTCACTGTTCAAATTAGGATTTCGATTTTAGTTTTGAATAATTTCACCGCACTTTTAATGAGCGTTTCTGAATATTTTAGACCATTATTTTCTCAGTGACACGGACGGCCACGGCAGGTTTTGGGTTTGGGATTAAGCTGTTGCTGTAGGCAGAAAGTGCACAAATCTGTGTGATAATCTCAATCCAAATCCACAATAATCCCAGAGATTACAATCTCCAGGCAAACTCATCACAACATGGAACCACTTTAACACTGTTTTACACCAAAAAAGATTCATACTTTGCAGTGACATTGGGGGGGACACGGATGGAAAAACATTCTTTCTTTAGACAGTAAAATGTGGTTTTCAAATACTTTCTTTTCTATTCCCATGTGGCCTTATATCTGAGTACAGTGGTCCTCGTTTATCGTGGGGGTCATGTTCTAAAAATAACCCGCAGTAGGCAAAATCTGTAAAGTATCAGCTTTATTTTTTACAATTATTATATATGTTTTAAAGCTGTAAAACCCCTCACCACAGACTTTATACACTTTTCTCACACAGATATTAACATTTTCTCACATTTCTCTCTTGTTTAAACTCTCTCAAAGTTCAAACCTTCGTATATTTTCTCCCTCTTCCTCAATGATCTTTAAATGTGTTGTTCTCGTGCCTCTGCTCCAGCTGTATCCACAGAGGTGCCTCTCCGTGCACAGAAACACTTTTGAGTCCAAAGTGTTTCTGAAATTTGTCAAACTGCTGGCATTAAATGGGGTTGGTACTACGGGAAAAGTACTCGTCGTCGGCCTGGGCTCCGCATCCTCCTCAAGGTCATGAATGTCATCGCTGTCAGCAAAGGTTTCAGCACTTCAGAGTCACACTGCAATCGAACATTTATGTAACACTCTCAAAGTTCAAACCTTCGTCGGTGCCTTTGTCGGTGCAGAACGTTTCATCGACATAGGAGAAGAAAAACTTTCAAACATACAGCTCTTAAGAGTCACACTGCGATCCAACATTTATGTAAATTTGTCTGACACATTCTGTACTGTACAGGAGACACGGAGGAGACTGATGGACAATGGTCTACAGTCCCTCAGCCAATCAGGACGCAGGACACAATGGTCTACAGTCCCTCAGCCAATCAGGACGCAGAACACAATGGTCTACAGTCCCTCAGCCAATCAGGACGCAGGACACACACAACATACACTGTAAAAAAAGCAAGCACAGCGAAACCACAAAAGCTGAACCGCAATATAGTGAGAGACCACTGTAGTACCTCAGTGGTCCAGGTAGGTACCACTACGTCTTATATGTCTTATACTTGTTTAACAGCACAAATCAGCTCATCTGTTGTTGTAGTTTCAGCTAAATCAACTTTTTATGGTCAGATTGTGTTTAAACAAAACTCAGATTAAACTCTCACAGAGCTTCAGACAGACCAGTGCCTCTAGTTAGCTTCATGCCCACTCACACCCTCCCCCCTCTGATTCATAATGTGAGGTTAAGTGTAATCCCTCATTCTCATTTCAAACCATCCGACGGATTCAGCTCCAGACTGTCTGAAACACGAGAAAATTTGACTAGAAATTTGAAAAAGTACATTTTAGATAATCAAACGTGTGCTAAATCTGGTACAAATCATCTCTTCTTTTGTAAGATTAATGAATTTGTACATGGTCCCTGGCAAATAAAGAAAGAAAAAGAAAGAAAGAAAGAATCTGGACAGACGACATTTGACGTTTATTGGAACTGAAGCGAGTTAGACTTCAGTTAGTCAGACTTAATAAACTCAGGTTCGGTTAAACTCCAGACCTTCAAACCAGTTTTAACAAATGTAAAATGTCTCCTGGAGCACAAAAAAAGGTATTCTCAAAGGTCTCCCTCTCCTCTCACACTCTCAGTCGTACCTCTCCTCTTCTCTCATCTCTCTCTTTGTCTTTCTCTCTCTCTTTTCTCACTCTGTTCCACCTTGTGATGTCATCAGGTGGTAATCCTTCACTCATCCAGACAATTCCAGTGCTTCAGTTGCTTCTACGTCTGCTTCTCTCCATCCGAACGTCTGTGATGGGAGGAGAGAGAACAGAGAGAGAGGAGAGGGGGAGGGAGAGGGGAGGGTGAAGAGAGAGAGATAAGAGAGAGAGGAGAGGGGAAAACAGAGGGAGAGGGGATGGAGAGGGAGTGAGAGAGGAAGGGAAGAGGAGAAAGGAATTGAGAGAGAGACCAGAGAGGAAGTGGGGAGAGAGAAGAGAGAGAGGGAGACCAAGAGAATGGAAAGAAAGCAGAGTAAAGAGAGAGAAAAGAGGGAAAAGAAAAAGAGAGAGAGGAGAGGGGAGTTAGAGGGAGAGGGGATGGAGAGGGAGTGAGAGAGGAAGGGAAGAGGAGAAAGGAATTGAGAGAGAAACAAGAGGGGAAGTGAGGAGAGAGGAGAGAGAGAGGGGGAAAGCAAGGGAATGGAAAAGGGAGGAGGGTGACGAGGGACAGATGGAGGGAAAAGAGAAAAGAGGAGAGGGGTGAGATAGAGGGAGAGAGGATGGAGAGGAGAAGGAAGGAGAGAGAGACCAGAGAGGAAGCGGGGAGAGAGAGGGGGAGACCAGGAGAATGGAAAGAGAGGAAAGTAAAGAGAGAAGAGAAACGGAAAAGATAGGAAAGAGAGGAGTGATAGAGGAAGAGAGGATGGAGAGGGAGTAAGAGAGGAGAAGGAGAAACAGAAGGAAGTAGAGATAATAGGGGGAAGTGGGAAGAGAGGAGAGAGAGAGAGGTGGAGACCAAACGGAATGGGAAGAGAGCAGGTTAAAAGACAGAAAGAGGAAAGGGAAAAGAGAGAGAGGATAGAGCATAGAGAGGGAGTGAGAGAGGAGCGGAAGAGGAGAAGGAAGTAACGAGAGAACAGAAGGAAAGTGGGGAGAGGGGAGAGAGGGAAACCAAGGGAATGGAAAGACGGGAGGGTAAAGAGAGAGGAAAGGAAAAAGAGAGAAAGGAGAGGGGGAGATAGAGCGAGAGAGGATAGAGAGGGAGTGAGAAAGGGAAGAGGAGAAAGGAATTGAGAGAGAGACCAGAGGGGACGTGGGGAGAGAAGAGAGAGAGGGGGAGATATAGGGAGAGAGGATGGAGAGGGAGTGAGAGAGGAAGGGAAGAGGAAAAGGAAGGAGAGAGAGAACAGAGGGGAAGTGGAGAGAGAGGGGAAGAGCAAGGGAATGGAAAGAGAGGAGGGTAAAGAGAGAGAGAGGAGGGGGAAGGATAGAGGGAAAGAGGATGGAGAGGGAGTGAGAGAGGAAGGGAAGAGGAAAAGGAAGGAGAGAGACAAGAGGGGAAGTGGGGAGAGCAAGGGAAAGAGAGGAGTGTAAAGAGAGAGGGAAAAAGAGAAAACGAGAGGGGAGGAGTATTACATATTAAAAACAATACAACACTCAAACAGGGCCAAAGTACACAGTCTGAGAAGTAGATCGGAAAAGTAAAAGTTGTACTCCAAAGTTACGGAAGTACTAACTAAACACAAAACCAGCCCAAATTGGTGCGGCTGCAAACTCAGAATCTAAAATGAATTCCAGATGAGGACAACATGTTTACAAGTGATTAAAATACAGAATAATTCCTGAGATTTAATGAGGCGGACTTAATCAAAATAAATTAAAATGAATTTGCATAAACAGAGCGGTGCCGAGATGCTCCCGTAAGTGCCGGCTTGTCAAACACGGAAAACCATATTCCGCTCTCATCTTCGGAAACGCGGCGGGTCATTATCGAGTCCAATGGAATGCTAATGCTATGCTAATGCTAACGGCGCGGAGGCAGAGTGCAGAGTCTGATGGACACTGACAGGAGCTAAACACGAACAAACGTATAGCTTTATTTAGCACAAAACTGGCAGGTGTACTAGCAGAGTTAAGTAAAAAGAGGAAGTTTATATCACATTGGCAGAGTGGTTAGCATTCCGGGGCTATAACTATGTCCTTGGAGTTTGCATATTCTCCCTGCGTCTCGGTAGGTTTCAACCACAGACTGTATAAAGAGGTGGACTAAGTGAGTGTGACGTCACCAACAGCGTCCAGGCAAATGAAGCTCGTTGAGGCTAGAGCAGATATAGCAGTGAATTTGGAGCTGTGTTTCATATTTGGAATTCTGACCGAAGTAGCGTAGGAACCAAAGAGCCAATCCGGAGCGAGGTTGTTGAAGGTAATGTGAAATACCTTGTGAAATAAAAATACCAGGATCATGTGGAGCAGGTTAACATGAACATTCTAAATGATGAGCCTGACCTGCTGCAGTGACAGAGAGAGGTTTTTCAATAGAAAGTGAACTGGAGCCAGAGTCCATTCTATGTCCATTTATACATACAGTCTGTAGTTGCAACAGGCACAGCAGGTCAAATCCACCAGCTCAGATTAGACTAAGATCTGAGCTGGGTCCACGGCTCCTGACACTAAAGAATGAGTCAAATGTAGAAGACACAGTTTAGAATGTTCTACACTACAGCATTAAACCTGAGCGTCTCCATGGAAACACGCAGGAGGTTTGTTACAGGTCAAGCTGTAGGTCAGAGCTGTGGAGGAAGAAACTAAATATGATGAGGTTGTCAAGGAAAACACCTGTTGCCTGTTTAATGCTATAGTGTGGAACATTCAAAGAAAAACAGACATTTCTCTTTCTTTCTCTTGCTCTCTTTCTCTTTCTTGCACTCACTCTCTCTATTTTGCTCTCACTCTCTCTCTCACTTGCTCTCTCTCTTTCCGACACTCTCTTTTGCCCTCTCTCTCTCTTGCTTTTCCTCTTTCATGCTCACTCTTTCTTTCTCTCTCTCTATTAGTCTGGCTCACTCTCACTCATTCTCTCTCTCGCACTCTTTTTCTCTTTCTTACAATCTCTCTCTCTCTCTCTCTCTCTCTCTCTCTCTCCTATCTTTCTTACAATCTCTCTCTATTTCTTGCTCTTTCTTTCCCTCACGCTTGCTCTCTCTTTATCTCTCTCTTTCCCTTTCTCTCTCTCTCTCCCTCCCTCCCTCCCTCTCTCTTTCTCTTAACATCATTGCACACGTTCCCTCCTCTTCTTCTGCAGTGACAGAGCGTCTGTCCTCTCCTCTGTCAGTGTTCTTCTCTTTTTCTCTTGCTCTCTCTGGCTCTCTCTTTCCCTCCCTCCCTCTCTCTCTCTCTCTCTCTCTCTCTCTCTCCCTCCCTCTCTCTTTCTCTTAACATCATTGTACACGTTCCCTCCTCTTCTTCTGCAGTGACACAGAGCATCTGTCCTCTCCTCTGTCAGTGTTCTTCTCTTTTTGTCTTGCTCTCTCTGTCTCTCTCTTTCCCTCTCTCTCTCTCTCTCTCTCCCTCCCTCCTTCTCTCTTTCTCTTAACATCCTCGCACACGTTCCCTCCTCTTCTTCTGCAGTGACAGAGCGTCTGTCCTCTCCTCTGTCAGTGTCCTTCACAGCTCAGCGCCCCCTTCTGGCTCATTTCTAATCCCCACAGCCTGATTACTCTGTTATCAAAATCAAACACACCTCACTCTTTTCTCTGTGGTGCTGAAATCAAACTCACTCTTTAAACGACAGAACGGTTTGTGTGAAGAGGTGACGAGGTTGTATTTTCTGAACCGTTAAACCCTTAAACAAACTCAAACATAATGAGCAGGTCAAACACGAGACTCTGATGAACAGAAATAACTCCAGAAATATCAGATATTATCACCTGTGAGATGATGTGTGTCTCTCACTCTCTTTTTTCTCTTTCTCTCACTCTCTCTTTCTTACTCTCACTTTCTCTTTCTTACACCCACTCTCTATATTTCTCTCTCTCTCTTTCTTACTCTCACTCTATTTTGCCCTCCCTCTCACTCTATCTCCCTTTTGTGTACTCTCTCTTTCTCACACTCAATCTCTCTCTTTTACTCTTTTACTTTTAGAGAGGATGGAGAGGGAAATAGAGAGATGGATGGAAAGAGAGGATGGTAAAGAGAGAGGGGAGAGATGCAGACAGAGAGAAGAGGGAGATAAAGGGAGACAGGGGATAGGAGGAGAGAGAAGAGAGGAGGAGAAAGGAGAGAGATTTTATTGGTTTCCCTTTGGCCTTTGTGTTTGATAAAAGACTTTCAAGGATGATCTGCTCCTCTCTCTCCTCTTCTTTCTTCCCTCTCTCTCTCTTCTCTGCCCCCCTTATGTCCTGTATAACTCTTGTACACTTTCATGGTCTGTTCCCCTTTCTCCTCCATCCCTCACTCTCTCCCTCCTCTTCTCTCCCTCCTCCTCTCCCTCTCTTCTCTGTACTGTCCTGTATTATAACTCTTGTACAGTTTCATGGTTGGTCTGCTTCTCTCTCCTTCTTCCTTACCCCTCTCATCTGTCTCTCCTTTCCCCTCTGTCTCCCTCCTGCTCTCCTCCTCTCTTTCTCCTCTCTCCTAATGTCCTGTCCATGGCTCCTCTCCTCTCTCATCCCCTCTTCCTCTTCTTTCTCTCCCTGTCTCTTTTGTCCTGTTGTGTAGACCAGTGTAATTACTGGGCTGCTCCTCTCTCTTCTCTCCTCCTCTCCTCCTCTTCCCTCTCTTCTCTGTTCTGTAGACCAGTTTCATGGCTGGGCTGCTCCTCCTCCTCCTCTTCCTCTCCTCCTCCTCTCCTCCTCTCTTCTCTTCCCTCTTTTCTTTCATGTAGACCAGTTTCATGACTGGGCTGCTCCTCCTCTCCTCCTCCTCCTCTCCTCCTCTCTTCTTCCCTCTTTTCTGTCATGTAGACCAGTTTCATGGCTGGGCTGCTCCTCCTCTCCTCCTCCTCTCCTCCTCCTCCTCTCCTCCTCCTCCTCCTCTCCTCCTCTCTTCTTCCCTCTTTTCTGTCGTTCTAGACCAGTTTCATGACTGGGCTGCTCCTCCTCTCCTCCTCCTCTCCTCCTCCTCCTCTCCTCCTCCTCCTCCTCTCTTCTTCCCTCTTTTCTGTCATGTAGACCAGTTTCATGGCTGGGCTGCTCCTCCTCTCCTCCTCCTTCTCTCCTTCTCTCTTCTTCCCTCTTTTCTGTCATGTAGACCAGTTTCATGGCTGGGCTGCTCCTCCTCTCCTCCTCTCCTCCTCCTCCTCCTCCCTCCTCCTCCTCTCCTCCTCTCTTCTTCCCTCTTTTCTGTCGTGTAGACCAGTTTCATGGCTGGGCTGCTCCTCCCCTCCTCCTCCTCCTCCTCCTCCTCCTCCTCCTCCTCCTCCTCTCCTCCTCTCTTCTTCCCTCTTTTCTGTCGTGTAGACCAGTTTCATGGCTGGGCTGCTCCTCTTGGGGAGTCTCTGTTTCAGGCCAGTGCCACAGATTAGCCCCTGGTTCAATAATTATATTACACTGTGGGAGCGAGGGAGATCGAAAGAGAGGAGGAAACGAGGGGGTGAGAAAGAGATGGAGGAGAGAGAGAGAGGAAGGGAGGGAGAGAGAGAAAGGGGGAGGCAGAAAGAGGAGGGAGAGAAAGGGAAAGGGAGAGGAGGTAGAAAAAGAGAGGAGAGAGCGGGTGAAATGGAGAGAGTCTTGTTAGAGGAGAGGTGTGACGCTGCCCCCACAGGCCTTCTGCTCTAATTGTTTCAGTGCAGGTAAAAAAAAAAGAGCCAGACACCAGAGAAACAAGAGAAAGTAAAGATCAAATCAATGTGTTTTTGTATTTCGTGTCAAATACTGTAAATAACTTTAAATTTAAATCATATTTAAACCAGGACGACTGTGTTTGTGTCTCTCTATGGTTATAATCTATGACACTGTGGATCATTATGTTAGAATTTGCTCATTTAAAATCACAATATTCATCGAAAAACGACTTAATAAAAGAAACAAATCCGTTATGATTCCGTCCTCAGACCCAGAGCGAACAAAAGAAACAAAGAGAACAATAGTTGGGCCATTAAAGGCTGAAACTGGAGCATCTGTTTCCTGTTTCAGTGTCATTAGCTCCTCCCTTCAGACAGATATAAGGCAGCGTCCAGCAGCGATCAGACCAGAACTGAAGAAGAAGCAGCGAAACGTCGTCACTCCTGCAACGATTTGTCCAGTTGACAGATTTAAACTTCGTCTTCGACTACAACGACTACGCAACGCTGCCGAATCCGAAAATAAAACTGGAGAAAGAAGTGCGTACGTCACAGCGGGCGTGTACAGGTGGAGGTGAAAACGGGGATTGATCGACAAAATGGCGTCTTAAAAATAAGCGATTAAAGATGAATGACTCCAAATACAACTTCAGAGGCTCAATGAGAAGAAACGACTTGAACAGGATTAAAAGCCTCAAAAGTCCAGTTTGTAGAATATGTCTGATTTAAGTATTTCTGTATTTTGATTCAGGTATATTTGAACTAGTCCAAAATCTGTTCAACTTCTTCTGTTTAATGTTTTTTTTCCATATGGTTGTCGTAAATTGCCTAAAGTTGTCTGTCCCTGGCAACAGCATGCTTCCTTATGGTTCTCATCCAACAAAATGCTTTTTAAAATGTATTCACAACATTATTAAGTCTCTTTTTTTTCCCCCCACAAATAGCACCTATGTAAAAGTAAAAGTAATAGTACTCATTATGACATTAAAACATATTTATCTCCACGGAAACAGTTACCACGGAAACTGTCACCTGGTCTGTGGAGAGGTGACCGCCATTCATGCACATTGTTTTTACTATTTTTCTCTTTTTTTGCAATAAAAAAAAAGCTCTTTCCCCGGTAAAGCAATAACATCTCCATGGAGACAAGAAAGTGGCAGGCTCTCAGACCTGAAATGTTACACAGTAGACCTTTAAATCAGCATTAAAATTGTGATTTCATGTGATTTTAGCTGAAAAATCAGACTAAAGAGCCTCTTATGTTCCCTTTAAACTCCAGTGTGTCTCTGCTCTGATTCACTACATCTGTACACACTTTTACTGCAGTCCTGTCTCCACCCGGGCGATGGAACCTGCGATAAAAAGGGCTCTTCTGTGCGAATAATCCATCACGCCCCGCCCCCGGCACCCCCCGGCGTTTAGAGAAGGGTGCGCTTGTTTCGTGACCTGTTTAAATCACGTCCTGTGGCAAGTTAAAGTATTACGGCTCTGTAATGAAATATTTAGACAGGACGGTAATGGAGGAGAGGAGCAAGCGCACCCAAGAGAGAAAACGGGTTTAATACAGGGCTGAAACGGGACTGGACCAGGACTAAAACAGAGAGAGAAGACGGGTTTAATACAGGGCTGAAACGGGACTGAACCAGGACTAAAACAGAGAGAGAAGACGGGTTTAATACAGGGCTGAAACGGGACAGAAGCAGGACTAAAACAGAGAGAGAAGACGGGTTTAATACAGGGCTGAAACGGGACAGAAGGAGGACTAAAACAGAGAGAGAAAACGGGTTTAATACAGGGCTGAAACGGGACCGAACCAGGACTAAAACAGAGAGAGAAAACGGGTTTAATACAGGGCTGAAACGGGACCGAACCAGGACTAAAACAGAGAGAGAAAACGGGTTTAATACAGGGCTGAAATGGGACAGAAGCAGGACTAAAACAGAGAGAGAAGACGGGTTTATTACAGGGCTGAAACGGGACTGAAACAGGACTGAAGCAGGAGTGCACCAGGACTAAACCAGAGAGAGAATATGGGTTTAATAAAGGGCTGAAACGGGACAGAAGCAGGACTAAAACAGAGAGAGAAGACTGGTTTAATACAGGGCTGAAACGGGACAGAAGCAGGACTAAAACAAAGAGAGAAGACGGGTTTAATACAGGGCTGAAACGGGACTGGACCAGGACTTAAATAGAGAGAGAAGACGGGTTTAATACAGGGCTGAAACGGGACTGAAACAGGACTAAAACAGAAAAAGAAGACGGGTTTATTACAGGGCTGAAACGGGACTGAAAGAGGACTGAAGCAGGAGTGCACCAGGACTAAACCAGAGAGAGAATATGGGTTTAATACAGGGCTGAAACGGGACCGAACCAGGACTAAAACAGAAAGAGAAGACGGGTTTAATACAGGGGTGAAACAGAACTAAACCAGGACTAAACCAGGTCTAAACCAGGTCTAAACCAGGTCTAAACCAGGACTAAACCAGGACTAAACCAGGTCTAAACCAGGACTAAGCCAGGTCTAAACCAGGACTAAACCAGGACTAAACCAGGACTAAACCAGGACTAAACCAGGACTAAAGCAGGTCTACATCAGGACTCTATAGGAGGGAGATGGATGAGGGAGTGAATCTGGGTCAGACTCACAGGTCGAGAGAAGACGCTACAGTGCACAAGTGGAACAGAGGAGAGAGAAAGAGAGAGAGAGAGAGAAGGAGGGAGGAGGGGAGAAAAAAGAAAGATGAGAAAGAGAGAGAGAAAGGAGGGGAGAAAAAACAGAGAGGGGGAGAGGAAAGAGAGGTGCAGTGATGAAGAGATAGAAAGATGAGTGGAAGAGAATGAGAGGGGAGGTAAAGTGAAACAGACAGAGGAGGAGGAGGGAGAATGTTGAATGAAATATACAGCTACAATTAAAGTAAACCAACAACACGGCTGAAAGTAAACATGAAAAAAATGAATGAAAAGAGGCAGAGAGAGAAAGAGACAGACAGAGGGAGGGGGGCAGACAGCTGAGAGAGACAGAGGAGGGAGAGAGGGATGAAGAGGCAGAGGAGAGACACGGGGCAGGAGAACACGCACAAAAAAAAACTGAAAAAGAGAAGCGAGTTGAGCGATGATTTATGAGCAGACTCAAAATTCACACAGCAGCCTTCTGAGGCTTTGACATAACGCCGGGGGTGTTCTACATGTGTGTCTACGGTGCAATGTTCAGCGGTTTCCATGGAGACACGATGCACACATTAGCAAACACTGACAAGAAAGGTTGAAGTTAGTCTGAAAACTCAAAACGAAACATTTTCAGGAGCCTGTGATCAATCTGAGCGTTGAGGAGTTTGATTTTCAACAAAAAGGTGAAAGTGACTAACTGAAAAACTGTTGGCTAATGCTAACTAGCTTGTGACTGTAATTTTTTTTTTTTGAGAGGGATTTGTTTAACAGCACAAATCAGGTCATCTGTTATAGTTCAGCTAAGTCAGTTCTTTCTGGTCAGATTGTGTTAAAACAAAGCTCAGATCACACCCCCCAGGAAATGTTGATGGCATCAGCTCAAAACTATCTATAGACCCCTGCCTCTCCACAGATCTGACCTGTACCGTGGCTTGCTGGTGTCATTACCTGCTTGTCTCAGTGAAGATAGATAGGTTTTAATGCCATACTGTGGAACATTTTACATTTTAATGTTATCTGAGAGGCACAAATCAGCTCACCTTCAAAATCAGTGGTAAAGCAGATTAAACTCATACAGAGCAGTGCCTATAGTTAGCATCAAGACTGAACCAGGACTAAAAGAGGACTAAACCAGGACTAAACCAGGACTGAACCAGGACTGAACCAGGACTAAACCAGGACTAAACCAGGACTGAGCCAGGACTAAGCCAGGACTAAACCAGGACTGAACCAAGACTAAACCAGGACTAAATCAGGACTAAACCAGGACTAAACCAGGACTGAACCAAGACTAAACCAGGACTAAATCAGGACTAAACCAGGACTAAACCAGGACTGAACCAAGACTAAACCAGGACTAAATCAGGACTAAACTAGGACTGAACCAGGACTAAGCCAGGACTAAACCAAGACTAAACCAGGACTAAGCCAGGACTAAACCAGGACTGAACCAGGACTGAACAAGGACTAAATCAGGACTAAACCAGGACTAAGCCAGGACTAAACCAGGACTAAGCCAGGACTAAACCAGGACTGAACCAGGACTGAACCAGGACTGAACCAGGACTGAACCAGGACTAAATCAGAACTAAACTAAAGCAGTTCTTTCTCTTAACAGAACAGATTAAACTCAGACAGAGCAGTGCCTACAGTTAGCATCACACCCACAGCTGCAAAGTGTCCATAGATGATTCATGCTTTTTGAAATTGGACCTGCTCCATAAAACGTGCCACATTAATCTCAGAATCCCTTCAGCTGACCACAAACCTCCCCTGACCTCCATCCCAGTTTTCAAACACATTCTTGAACATTACACTTTCGCTTTAATGTAAATAATTTCTTTTTTCATTCCATCCACGTCCACGATCCTGCTCCCAGCGACTCGAGCTTCAACTTTTACCTTGAGTGAGAGAGGAAACCAGAGATCCAAGATGGCGGCGGTGCGTTTGAGAGCTGTCCTCTTGAGTTTAAAGTGAAACCTCCTCATTCACATTAGAGTCAGGAACAGGGTCAATTAAGCAGAGAGGGCGCCATGTCATGAATATTCAGTTACCACGCCGACGACCCCCGACCTCTCAGTACTGTTAATTATATCCTGCCTCTTCCTGCTGGTGGGAGGGTGCCCAGAGGAGCTGCCTGAGGTGTAATGTTAGGCCAAGTGTATTTGATTAACTACGAGGATAAAAATATACAAGATATTTTTAACCATGAATACTGCTGTCTGTCACTGTTAGCCAATCACAGCTGGCTATCTCATCTCTCAACCAATCAGCTCGCGGGATATTCATTTAAATACACTCCCTCACTCCTATCCTCCACTACAGCAGCAGAACCATTAGCCGCTTCAGCCTCTCCATCTCCTCCTCTTCAGCTCCACCAGGACTCTCTCAATGTTTGGGGTTTTGTTACGGGGTGACTAAACCAGGACTAAACCAGGACTAAACCAGGACTAAACCAGGACTAAACCAGGACTAAACCAGGACTAAACCAGGACTATACCAGGACTAAACCCGGATTAAACCAGGACTATGACGAGACCAGATCAAATCAGGACTAAACCTGGAATAAACTGGGATTAAACCAGGAGCAACCAGGAGTAAATTAGGACTAAACCAAGGCTAAACCAGGACTAAACCAGGACAAAATCAAACTAGAACAAAACCAGGACTAAACCTGGACTAAACTGGGATTAAAACAGGACTAAATCCAACCAGGACAAAACCAGAACTAAACCAGGTCTAAAACAGCTCTAACCCAGGACTAAACCAGGACTAACCCAGAACTAAACCAGGTCTAAACCAGCTCTAACCCAGGACTAAACCAGGACTAAACCAGGACAAAATAGGACTAAACCAGGACTAAACCAGCTCCAACCCAGGATTAAACTAGGTCTAAACCAGGACTAAACCAGGTCTAAACCAGGACTAAACCAGGTCTAAACCAGGATTAAACTAGGACTAAACCAGGACTAAACCAGGACTGAACCGGGACTAGAATAGGACCTAAATCCTGCCGTTCACAGCTGTGTCTGAGTTGGGTGAGCTCATCGTCTGTTCTCCTTCTGAATCTTGTGGCGCAGGTGTTGCACATTTCACCTGTTCATTTTTCTTTTCTTCCTTTTATACTTTTTTTCACCTTTTTCTTTTATTTTTAAGCCCAGTTCTATCCATCTTTGGGACAGAGGAGAGGGAGTCCTGGAGCCCTGACCACCATCTGGAGCACAGGCTGATTCACGGTGCTCTTTACCCAGAAAAAGGCCTCCCTCTGTGGGTGTGGGAGGAGGAGCGTGCGCCCACACCTCCAGAGAACAACTGACACATTCAATCATCATTTTAGAGCCAGGATTTTAAATACAACCAATGAATCAAGATCTGAACATTTGGAGAATGTTTTTTTCTTTTTTAGTTTTTTAGAGTTTGCCATCTGCTCGTCTCCATGGAGATGTTATTACTTCCGTAGTATGGCATTATTGAATGTTACTGACTATACGAAGTGTGTGCAGTTGGCAACATGTCCTTTCCAGACTAATAAAGTTTCTCTATTTAACTATCATGTGCTTATCTCCATGGAGACATGCTGCTGAGGACATCGGGTCAAGTTACAGGTCAGATCTGGGAAGAAATGAGCCCGCCAGGCACACGCACATAAGGATGCATGTTCTTCGAGGGATGTTTTAAGATTTGAAAATTGAACAAAAGTTGAAATACTAGTTTCTGGGGAACATTCTGGGCAAAACAAGAACATCGCCATGGCAAACACTCCACCAGAAAAATTACAAAGTCCACCTTTAATAGAATAATGTTCAAGAAACCAGTTTGAAATGATTCGAGCTTTATGACATGGTGCATTATCCTGCTGGAAGTCGCCATCAGAGGACGGGTACATGGTGGTCATGAAGGGATGGACATGGTCAGAAACAATGTTCAGGTTCTGACAAATTCTGACTCTACCATTTGAATGTCTCAACAGAAATCGAGACTCATCAGACCAGGCAACATTTTTCCCATCTTCAACTGTCCAATTTTGTTGAGCTCGTGCAAATTGTAGCCTCTTTTTCCTATTTGTAGTGGAGATGAGTGGTACCCGGTGGGGTCTTCTGCTGTTGTAGCCCATCCACCTCAAGGTTGTGCGTAAGGGTGTGGCTTCACAAATGCTTTGCTGCTTTCCTCGGTTGTAACGAGTGGTTATTTCAGTCAACGCTGCTCTTCTATCAGCTTGAATCACTCGGCCCATTCTCCTCCGACCTCTAGCATCAACAAGGCATTTTCGCCCACAGGACTGCCGCATACTGGATGTTTTTCCCTTTTCACACCATTCTTTGTAAAACCTAGAAATGATTGTGCGTGAAAATCCCAGTAACTGAGCAGATTGTGAAATACTCAGAGGTGTTCCTAATAATCCTTTAGGTGAGTGTATACTGCGATGTTATTGCTGGGTTTCAGATGACATCACAACATTCTGGGAACAGGTAAAAGTAATATTAAAATGCAGATTTTTGTCATAATACAGTGAGTTCTTGGGTCTTGGCAATTATAGAAATAATCAGATTCAACATTTGAATTGATCTTTTGGATGTTTCACGACAAAGTACATTATAATTAACTGGGAAACTGTCTCTCGCCCCCATCTGGGAGTATGACATCATCACAGTCCACAATCTGAAAACCACCTATTCAACGATCAACTTCCCTATTATAAATGAACTACAGATTTGTGATTTGTCTTATTAAACTGAGAATATGAAACCTGGATGGAGGATGTGAACGTGTTTAAGGCTCTGCTCAGGCTTCAGAGCTGGTTCAGTTTGAATATGAAACAGTTTAAATAAAGCACACGTCACTCCGCCTCAGGGCCGGCTCTGTGCACACACTGTTACTTATACATGCAGCGTCCAGTGGGTGAAAACAACCAGCCACACGCAGGTTTTATTTGAGTTTTTTGAAGTCATTTGAAGTCGCAGGTAGAGACTGTTCATACAAATGGAAATGAGCGCGAGTCTTTCATTTGCAGGTTAAGAGCTGAGGAACCAACGAAAGAAACCTGTGCACTTTTGAAATGTTTTTTAAAGGCATAATATGTAACTTTTTTTGGTGGAACGGGTCACCACCTGCTTCTCTCCATGAAGATGTGTAAAATGTTCCACTGTATGGCATTAAAACCTATCTATCTTCACTGAGACAAGCAGGTAACGACAGCAGCAAGCCAAGGTACAGGTCAGATCTGTGGAGAGGCAGGAGTCTTTAGATACTTTGCAGCTGATGTCATTAACTTTCGATGCTAACTGTAAGCACTGCTCTGTCTGAGTCTTTGTTAGACTTTAATTTGAGTTTTATTTTAACGCAATCTGACCATAAAGAACTGACTTAGCTGAAACTACAACAGGTGAGCTGACAAGTCCCTCTCATATAATATTATAGTCAAAAGCTAGCTAGCATTAGCCAACAGTTTTTCAGTTAGTCGCTCTCATGTTTTTGTTGAAAATCAAACTCCTAAACAGAACCATGAACGCTCGGATTCACAGGCTGTGTTGTTTAAATTCTTTTTTTTTTTTTTTTTTTCTTGTGTGCATTGTGTCATTATAGTATCTGCTGAACATTCTGCCAATAGAGATGCATGTAGAACACCCCCAGCATGATGTCACTGCATAGAATCATTATAACTCTATGGGAGATTCAGTATTTTTGAAAAGCTCCAAAAATGAACCTTCTCATTATTAGTGTGTGATTGGCTCCACAAACTTGTCACTTTAATATTTTTTTTAATTTAAACTTACAGAGAAGACACTGAACTTTGTGCCAGTTTTTGTTTCATGTGAATAGGCCCAGTGATTACAGAGATATTAACCATAAACCAGGTCCACAGAGAACTCCACCTGGGATTACTCACCGCTCTCCAGCTCAGGTTAAACTATAGGGAGTCTACATTGTGCTGATAATAAAAGTTTCATAGTCCACCTTTTTTCGCCTATAGTCAAAGTAATATATTAGCAGAAATACTAGTCATTTTAGCCATCTTTTTGTAGCATGTATTCTGCCTCTCCTCCATCGTCACAGTAACAGCTCACATCGTTCCATTATCTTAGCATGGGGCAATCGTTCTAATGCTGAGTTATTCAGACCGATGTGTGTAATCGAACAGGCCTGTGCTGAGCTAAAGAGACACGCAGGCGTTACTGTGAAAGGTCACGCTGCTTTGGTACTTTTATTGTGGCGGTAATGCTCTCCTGATGGCTCCATTGTTACAAGGCACAGAGGCACAGCTTGAAGGAATTTGGCAAAAAGACAAGTTTTTAACAGTAAAATAGCATTCAGAAAGCAGACTGGTTGTTCTCAACTGTGTTTGGGCTTTAGAGGTTAAGAATGAATGAAAAAGGTGAATTAGATAGTTAAAAATGAACAACTTGGGCTTGAGATGTTTGGGCTTGGACATTTCGGACTGTTTTCCACATTGATTATAGTGGACTCACCTCTTCACAGATCAGACCTGTAATTTGGCAAAAGCGATGAGATCTCCATAGACGATTAAGCAGGTGGCAGACCCCTCACCCAAAGATACACGTTTAAATGCAAATTTCTTACTCTGTGATATGTTGGAAACTGTGTCTCAGATCACAAGGCCCTGACCTGTGGGGTGCCCCAAGGGTCAATCGTGGGACCCCTGTTGTTCAGTCTCTACATGCTGCTGTTAGGCCAGTTAATACAAAGCAATAATGTGTCCTACCACAACTCTGCAAATGACACTCAGATCTATGTCTCACTGCAGCAGGTGAATATGGACCAGTGGATTCACTCTGTCGCTGCATCCAACAGATCAGTGAGTGGATGCAAAACAACTTTCTCCAGCTAAACTCAGACCATGTTTGGACTGGGATTTTTCAGATTGTTTTCCTCATTAATTATAGTGGACTCGCCTCTCCATAGATCAGACCTGTAACTTGGCAAAAGCAATGAGATGTCCATAGACAATTAAGCACATGCCAGACCTCTCACCAAAAGATCCATGTTTATGTCACGAATGCATTGCTGGTTTACCTTGAAAAAGTGTTAACATTGTGGCCAAACTGAAATATAGCTGTAAACCAATTTTGAGGGAGAGCTTATAAATATGTGTAACCAATAAAAGGCCAAAGAATAAATTGACAGTTTATTTATTTTATCCAAGAGAATGTTAACAGGCATTTTAGACCAGAGACTGTCCACATTATTAGTACAGTCCTTCATCTTGGTCCTGTCGTCCGGGGCCACAGCAGGTAGCACCACCCGTTTGCTGCTTCTATCTGCACGGGCCTAATGCGTGTAGCTGCACACATAAACAGAGGGCCAAACACATGCACCACCACACACACCACACACCTCATGCCATAGGTGATTTTAGCACCACTTCTTTTTTGCACTTAGTACTTACTCTCAAGACAGTGCTTCCTCATCCTGCCGTTGCTCGAATTTCACTTTGTGGTGCTCTTCCCGGATCATCTCTTCTGTCTCTTAGGCCTACTTGTTCTATCGAACGTCCATCGGCTTCTCCTGATGCCAACGCTCAAACACAACTGCACCACCTCATGCCGCTACCATCAACTTTCCTCCATTGGCTCCATCTCCGCCCATCAGCTGTCCTCGTCCTCGTTACTTGTCATCCATCATATCTGTCCCATATGTCCCACCGTCGCTGCCTGAGCTCAGACTGCCTCAGGTACATGCCTCTGCCACTCTCCTGGTACATCCTTGCCACATTCTCCCACTCCACCTCTATCTATCCATCCCCATGCCTCCAGTCACATCCTTTTTCCTTTGTCCCTTCCTGCCAGTGCACAGGTGTACTGACCGAACAGCAGGAGATAGGCAGTCGCATGCTCTGGGGTGTCGTCATGGTGAAAGTAAGAGTTTATCTGCCTGTACCATGTGACATTTACATGCAAATTTCTTACACAGTGATACATTTACTGGAACAACATATATTTAGTATAGTCACATAGGAAACATCAACATTAGACCAACAAACAGGCCACAAACCCTCAAAGAAATGAATGTATTTATTAGTTATTTTTATTTAATATATTGTAATGATCTGGTACTTGGTGCATTTAGTTCAGAGTTGACGCCTTTTGCTCTTCTTGTATCTGTCTATGTGTGGCTTTTGTATGTGACACTTGGTTGCTATGGCGACAGGTTGACGTGAGGTCGTATTGGTGTGACTGGTCTGTTTTGGAGACTGGCTCTAGCGAGTTGAGTCTGCTGCTGTTTGGCTCTTGTTTTGGCGCGAGTTACAGCCTACCATAGCCCTTGTGTTCATAAAATAAACCACCAGAAGAGCCTTGGCTTGTTCCTTACGTCAGAACACTACAATAGTTCCATATAACAAAAAGAATCAAACAACATAACAACATAATATCTATAGTACAAAGGGAACGGGAGGAAGTGTAAACATTTAAAATCCCGTCCTGTTTCCTTTTATCAAACTCCAGATAAGGTCACCCAACGTCCTTCCTAGTTTCTCCACTATATCTAGAGTTGCCTTTATCTACACATTTTGCATGACTTTTCATTTTAATTGTTTAAAGTTTGGACACCGCTGAAGCTACTCCTCCTCCTCCTCCTGCTCCACAGACCGACAGAATAAAACCTTTCCTCATCGTTTGTCTTAAAGCCTGATGTTCCTCTAAGGTTGTCCCTCGCTCTTTCTATAAATACGTTTTGAATGTTTGCTGGAAGTTGAATATTTCTTGCTTTGTGCATAATAAGCGCTGTTAAATACTCCACTAAATCTGGAAATTGATACCATTTAGACAAAATAAAGTGTTTGTGTGTTCTCTGATCCCCTCTTTATGCATAATCCTAAGTGCTCATTTTTGTGGAGTGACTACGGGATGTGTATTGGTTTTATAATTGTTCCCCCCGCACCTCTGCACAGTAACTCAAAAAGGGTAAGATCAACAAATAGTATGAGACAGATTTCCCATCCAAGGCCTGCCGTGCTTTAGACACTGCACTGCTTCGAGCTAAATTTGACTGAATATATTTAATATGTGCCCTCCAGTTTAGTTTTTCATTCCTTATCACTCCCAGGAATTTACTTTGCTGATAACTCTCTATTTTAATCCCTTCCACTATCACATTTATTTCTGCGTTTATCTTGTTTCCAAAAAACACCATAGTTGTTTTGCTCACACTTAAAAATATCTTACCATTACCCAAGTCCGTGATGTACAGAATGAAAAATGTAGGTCCCAAGACTGGCCCCTGTGGGACACCGCAAGGAGTTCTCAGACATGATGAGCCATTATCACTGAACTTCACAAACTATTACCTGTTTGTTAAAGAACTTTCCACCCACTTGAAAACCACTCCCCCATGATTCTCCCTATGTTTCTAATTTGTGTATTAAAATGTGGTGATTAATGGTGTTAGGTCCATAAAAAACCTAACTGCAAATGTATCGTTGTGTCGGAATTAGTCGTTTTTTTTCACATGTGCCCATTAAAGGTCCTACATTACGCAAAACTGATTCATGTGAGTTTTTAGCCATGTTATAATGCTGTTACTTCATCAAAAACACACCTGGAGTTGTGTTTTGTTTCATTCACACATGTTTGAGTAGCTCTTATTATGAGTCTGTAACATCTCCAAAGCTCAAAATGCTCTGTTCCACTTTGTGATGTCATTAAGCTGTAGTTTTCATGTTCCTTTGACCTTTAGTTCAGCAGAGATCAGCAATTCAAATGATTCCAGTGAAGGTATATGGAGTTTTAAAACGCAGTGGAGCACTTCCTGTATTACCACATGACATCACAAGGTGGAACAGAGTGTTTTCTTTTTTCTGTGAGAAGAACTGAGCCTAAATATTCAGGTTTTGTGTGTTAAACAAAATACAACTCCAGGTCTGTTTGTGATAAGGATACAACATTATAACATAGATCAGGACATAGATCAGGCCACCGAGATTCAGGTTGATGGTTGAAGACTCTAAAATGTAGTGATGTCATACTTCCAGATGAGGGCGCAAGAGCCAGAAATTGTTTATCTAAGCTTGCGGCATTGAGATTTCGTCATATCTTTTTTTTTTTTATCACAGTTCTTATATTTCTGGACTACATTAATAATGTCCTATCCCTCCTGTGGTTTCAAAAACACAGATCAGGTGATGTGAACCATTCCCTTGACTTTAAGTATCAGTGATTTGCAAGTTCTCTTCTTACATGAACAAAAAAGTCATCACATTTATGAGCAGCTGCGGACATATCACATAGCTTCCTTTTGCCTATCCTTAGAAGATCAGTTTATTTTATGCGTTTTATATGTCTTACTGCTTTTTCAGATCTTATTTTGCACAATTCCATGTACAGCTTATTCTTTTTTACAGGCTTTAAACAGGCCCTTTGTCAGCCAAGGACACTCTCTCGTTCTGTCTGCTATTACACGAGATTAATGGACAGTTTTGATCGTATAATGTCATGAAGACTGTCAGAGATCCATTGTGTGCTCTGTCAGAGTCTGTTCGCTGATACAGATCACACCAGTTTTTATTGAAAAGGTCATTTCTAACAGCATTTATAGCTTCTTCTGATATGATCCGTTTATATTGTATTTGTTTATCTTCTTTTTATTTCTATAATTCTCGTGGTAAACTGTACAAAGCTGGTAAATCTGTAATATTCATAAACTGTATATGTAAAAGGACATAGCTAACCTGCTAGCCGGTGCATTCCAAATAGAAAGTGATCATGGACGCGCTTCTGGCTCCATCGAATCTGGCTCCAATTCACTTTCTATTGAAAAACTGTGGCTCCTCTTTCTGTAACTGCTGCTCAGGCTCACCATTTTGGTTTTAAAATGTTTGTATCTCAAGATATGAACATTAATAATAGACAAATCTGGCACCTTGTTTCCCCGAGGTCGCTCTTGCTAGCGTTAGCAAGAGATTTGATTGACAGCGTGGTGCTTGCTCCATGCTAAACCAGCGGTGGGGGCGGGAAAGGGCGTTATCTTCAACATCCTCGCTCCAGATTGGCTCTTTGGTTGCTATGATACTCGTGATCAGAATTCCAAATATGTAACTCGGCTCCAAATTCGCCCCATAACTGCTGCGGGCTTCATTTGACTGAAGCCGAAAGCTGTGGGTCACACTTGCAGCCTATGGTAATATCACATAAGTATTCCACTCACAGTGTAGTTACATTAGTACAAATGTTATCAGAACTGTGAGCAGTGATCCTAGTTGTTCTGGAGATTTGGAGATATAAACTCATGATGTACATGCATGAGTTTATATGAAATCATCTGTTATTTTGTGAGTCTTTGGATTTAGCAGGTCAATATTGAAGTCCCCACAGATGAACATGTTTGTATGTGACATATAGGAGAAAGTTTCCTCCTCTCAGTTTATGATCAACTCCACATTAAAGCCCTTAGGCCCAGTGCGCTGCAGATTCTCCACAGAAGAATATTTGTTTGTTTCTCTTTACATACACCTCCTGGTCAAAAAAAAAGAACCTCCTCCAGTTGCTCAGGTCTAGGTTCAGCAACAGTCTGTGCTCAAAGAATGAGGTCAGCTGACACCTGAAGATACTGAATGACCAGGTTCAGTCAGGATCAATGGGCTTTTTCTTCCCTGATGGCACGAGCATATTCCAAGATGACAATGCCAGGATTCATGGGGCTCAAATAGTGACAGAGTGGTTCAGGAGCAGGAGACATCATTTTCACACATGGATTGTCCACCACAGAGTCCAGACCTTAACCCCACTGAGAATCTTTGGGATGTGCTGGAGAAGCTTTGTGCAGCGTCAGACTCGACCATCATCAATGCTACATATTGGTGAAAAATTAATGCAACACTGGATAGAAATAAATCTTGTGGCATTGCAGAAGCGAAATCGAAACAATGCCACAGCGAATGTGCCGTAATCAAAGCTAAAGATGGTCCAACCAAATATTAGAGTGTGTGACCTTTATTTTGGCTGGGCAGTGTATTTCTATAGATTTACTCCAACACATCACGCATGACTGTTGACATCTAATCCACAATTTTAAAGTTCAAGGATGTCGTGAGGCAGGCTGATCGGACCAAATGATGCGGTACCCGGGGAAAGGTTTAACAGTGTTTATTTACAGTTTGTGAATAATCAAACAACAGAGGAGGTTGAACAAGCGGGGAGCCGATGGTGAGGTGCGTGGTGAAGCGGTGGTGCGGGCAGTCCGGGACAGGGGATTGAGTGCGAAGCCGAGGTTCGAGAATGAGGAGTACGGGCATGGGAGCAGGGCGAGCAGAACCAGGACAAGGAGCAGGGTGCAAGGCGAGGTCCAGTGACGAGGTGAGCAGAGACAACAAGATTCACTGAACCAGGGTGAGGGAGCAGGGTCAGAGCGGAGCCAGGAGCGTGGGTGCAGGAGTATTCCAGAGAGCAGGATCTGGTGAACAGCAAAATACTGGAGTTAGCAGAGTGCAGCGAACAAAAAAGTGCAAAAAGTAAGGAGCAAGGTAGTCACGTTGACACGCGGACGATCTGTCACCGAGTGTCTAGCTCTGGGTTCTCTTATCCCGCAGCAGGTGGCTTTGATTACGCTGATGAGGCCCAGGTGCACACGGGAGGAGCCAGGACCTCCGCCCAGGTCCGGAGTCAGGCAGGTGAGGGAGGGGGAGAAGGAAAACACAGGAGACAAAATAAAGCCACAGGAGACAAAACAAGGCACAGGAACACGTGGATCATGACAAAGGATTTATCTACAGAAAATGCAGATAAATCCTCCTCCCCCTTATTCACTCTTAATGACTCTGTACCTAGGCCTGTCTCGATAACTCATTTTAAAGTGCAATATTTTGTTTAAGTGAAACCAAACAAGCAGATATATCCCCCAAAAAAGTATTCTAAATGTACAAAAAAGTAAAAAAAAAAAATATGACCTGTAATGAAATACAATGAAAGTTATTTATGCAAACCTCTACAGCTCAAAGCTCATTATAAAACAGAAAAATAACTCAAATGTTCCCACTAGTACAAAAATAAAATAAAATACTGCCCCTAAAATGATTGTTCCATGTGTTATGTGTTGAACGATACAAGTAGATATATTAATTGTAGTGACAGTCCCATCTGAATCTGCTTTAGCCCATGTTTCTGATGAAGCGTTATGTAAAAATTCTGTGTAAACTGTTGTAAATCATTCTTAATGTTACTGCAGTTTACATTTAGCCCTCTACAATTTAAATGAATAATAGGCAGAGTCCCATTGTGTTTAATATTCTTCTTAAACGATCGTGTGTGTAATAGCCACTCTCAGTATTAATATTAGAAAACCAGTTATTATGAGGGTCTATTTCATGGTCCACATCAGGCAGATTATGTTCAGTATATTCAGAGTTTATTAATCCCTGCTGATCGCGGCTGAGTGTGGAATGTGTTCAGTGTCTGTGTAACCGTGTGATACTTTCCATCTTGTGCTTCACATATATTTATCCAGGTCGTCCAGTTTCCTCCTCTGGTGTGTCGTTCAGCTTTATAAAGACTTTACAGATACTGGTCCATGTGTTTCGAATGTTCTTTGACTCTTTTGTCAGTGTCAGCGTTCAGATGGGTGAGATGTTTGTTAAGGAACACGTTGGTACCTCATGGCTTTGGTTCTTGTTTGAGAAGAGTAGGTTTATGCTTCCTGTTCACGACCCCGATGACGATCTTGGGGTCATTGATGGTATCGTTCATAGCGTTCCTCCTGGGTGGCAGGTGGCGGGTGGGGGCAGTCCTCAAAGTTGCAGCAGCCCAACTTGATCCCCCTGAACTGCAAGAAGCTCGGTTGTGCTAGCGATAGCATCCTGGTCTCCTGACAGCTCTCCTCTGATGTCACTGCAGACCGCGCGAGCATACGACTTTATTGGAGGTTTTATTGGAAGCTCGGTAACAATGATCAATTATTCGTTTATCGTGGGGGTTATGTTCTAAAAATAATCTGCAATAGGCTAAATCTGCGAAGTAGTCAGCTTTACTTTTTACAATCATTACCATATTTTTCGGGCTATAAAGCACACTTTTTCTTTTAATGTTCTCAAAAATCGAAAGTGCGCTTTATAATCCGGTGCGTCTTATGTATTACGTATAACCTACAAAGCCAAACTGCTTGATGGATTGTCGGAGCATTACAGCCGTAGTCAAGAGCCTCGTGGAGTAATATGTGTGAAAGAACACCAAAATGACAAGAAGAAGATCACTGAAAAGGAGATCCAGCCGGAACACATCACCGACATGGATGAGATCCCCCTCACCTTTGACATCGCCGTGGACTGTACTGCTGAGAAAACCGGGGCCACAACGGTATCTATACTCACTACGGGGAACGAGAAGTCATCTTTCACTTTAGTTCTCAGTTGCCAGGCTAATGTCCAGAAACTACCACCCATGGTCATTTTCAAGAGGAAGACTTTGTTAAAAGAAAAGTTTCCAGCCGGTGTCATCATCAAGGCTCATCCAAAGGTCTGGATGGACGAGGAGAAGATGAGTGAATGATTCAAGTGTCGTCCGAGTTTTCAGGACGGCCAGAATCATCACTGAACAGCAAAGTAACAGCACCCCTCACCACACACTTTATACACTTTTCTCAGACAGACATTAACATTTTCTCATATTTCTCTCTCGTTTAAACACTCTCAAAGTTCAAACCTTCGTATATTCAAAAATAAGTACAGTATTATAGAACAGGCTTAAACATTTGGTTGTTCCCATACTGTAAATAAATATGGCAGCTTTCAGAAATACTGTAACAAATGTAATTCTAATGAGCAGCCTACGAGGTTGGACACATAAGAAATGATTAATAGTGACTCAGGCGTATTTCACAGTTCCTCTGACCGTGCCTCTTCGTCCTGGCGATGCTCGGCTGTAGGGTTTTTTTTTCCACTGAAGGCCTTGGTGCAGGTGACTTTTTCTGAGTGTAAACATACAGCACTTAAGAGTCACACTGGGATCCAACATTTATGTAAATTTGTCTGAACAATGGTCTACAGTCCCTCAGCCAATCAGGACGCAGAACACAATGCACAATCATACACTGTTAAAAAAAGCATGCAAAATTGTACAAAAAAAGAAGTCCAATCTACAGCGAGAAAGGTGAAACACAATACAGCGAGGGACAACTGTATCTGCTCCAGGTCCTGCTCGCTGCTCCCAGTTGAGCAACCCTCTTGTGTTTCTCTTCGATTACAATGATAAATGGTAAATAGTCACATTTTTATACAGCACTTTTCCACCTTCAAGTCACTCAAAACGCTTTACATCAACGAACCACTTACACATTCACACACACTTGTCGTGTCTCAGTTCACCGGTTGCACACTTCCTCTGAAGTATCGTTCCAAGGACCCGGCTGATGTAGGGTGCTCCTCCGTGTAGCCTCCATCGACCACACAGGCCGCGCTGCAATGGAACAGGTCTACGAAACGATAAGTCATCTTTTTGGGAAATGCGCTGTTACAAAAACTTTTTGGGAAAGACTATTTAAAATGTATAAAAGACCTTATAGACCCTAACTTTTTATTACAATTTGAGCATATAATTTTTGGTGTACATGAACAGAATTTGGACTCAAATAAAAAAATGGCAATTAATTTAATTATATTTGGCAAATTTTAAACACTAAAGTAAATTTTTTTATACATCTTCATTATTTCCTGTTTTAATCAAGCAGTTAGAATCTGTCGTAACGGGGCCAGAACAGAGGGACCAAGGATGCAGAGCTCACAAGTCTTTACAGTGTTTATTTACAACAAAGTGGTAAGGTAAGTACAGTTCTAGTGATACAAGCGGTGCTCGGGTGCAGGTGTGTTTTCCAAGTCCAGGCGGGACACACAAGTGCAGGTCACAATACCGGTGCTGGAGTGCGGGAGTGCTGGTGCGGGTCTCAGGAGCGGATCCAAGGCGGAATCTGAAGAGGAGCAGAGACAAGGTAAGTCGGGATACAAAATAGCGAGCTAGGAACAGGCAGAGTGCAGGAATTCACGTTTTCACATGGACGTTCTCGCGCCGAGAAGAAACTTCCAGCCCTTCTTATCCCCCCCGGCAGGTGAGGGTAATCTTCGTGATGAGGTGCAGGTGTGTGAGGAGGAGGCTGGAGGCTCCGCCCGGCTCCGAATGTGGCAGGTGAGGGAGGGGGAGAGTGACACAGGAGGAGAACAGGCAGGGATCGTGACAGAATCCTACACATCTACTATTTCCAAAAGCTTCAACAAAACAGCCTTATTGACGAATGAAGGTCATTTGTCTTGAAAGAATTCTGGTTTCTGGTGTAAGCGTCAAAGAGGAGTCTGAAACATAAAGTCAAAGAGGACCGAGAGTCTGAAACATAAAGTCAGTTTAAATGAGTTCCACACAGGTAAAGTGAACAATGAAGCAACAGACTCTGTCCCCGTGTCCAGTACAGTATGTTTCACACAGTCCAAACCAAGTAAAAAATCAATTATGTGCAGGTTTTTACAGTGAGACAGAACATAACACATTAACTAGACTGATGTGGACACGTTTGATTATCTAAAATGTACTTTTTCAAATTTCTAGTCAAATTATTCAAATCTAAAGACAATTTCAGACTGTGCTGAGCTGATTCTTCTGTTTTGATGGTTTGAAATGAAAAGGTGACGGAGCAAATGGCCCAGGATCTTTTTGGAAACTGTGCAATTTTGGTTTTACAGAGACTGAATGGATCAGAGAGTTTGTTTGGAAGAATCAAGTAGTTTGGAAGAATCAAGTAGTTTGTGTGGAAGAATCGAGTAGCTTGGTTGGAAGAATCAGGTAGTTTGTTTGGGAGAATCGACGGGTTTGTGTGGAGGAATCAAGTAGTTCGTTTGGAAGAATCAAGTAGTTCGTTTGGAAGAATCGAGTAGTTTGTTTGGAAGAATCGAGTAGTTTGGTTGGAAGAATCGAGTAGTTTGTGTGGAAGAATCGAGTAGTTTGTGTGGAAGAGTCGAGTAGTTTGTGTGGAAGAATCGAGTAGTTTGTGTGGAAGAATCGAGTAGCTTGGTTGGAAGAATCAGGTAGTTCATTTGGAAGAATCAGGTAGTTTGTTTGGGAGAATCGACTGGTTTGTGTGGAGGAATCAAGTAGTTTGTTTGGAAGAATCAAGTAGTTTGGAAGAATCAAGTAGTTTGTGTGGAAGAATCGAGTAGCTTGGTTGGAAGAATCAGGTAGTTTGTTTGGGAGAAATCGACGGGTTTGTGTGGAGGAATCAAGTAGTTCGTTTGGAAGAATCAAGTAGTTCGTTTGGAGAATCGAGTAGTTTGTTTGGAAGAATCGAGTAGTTTGTGTGGAAGAATCGAGTAGCTTGGTTGGAAGAATCAGGTAGTTCATTTGGAAGAATCAGGTAGTTTGTTTGGGAGAATCGACTGGTTTGTGTGGAGGAATCAAGTAGTTTGTTTGGAAGAATCAAGTAGTTTGGAAGAATCAAGTAGTTTGTGTGGAAGAATCGAGTAGCTTGGTTGGAAGAGAATCAGGTAGTTTGTTTGGGAGAATCGACGGGTTTGTGTGGAGGAATCAAGTAGTTCGTTTGGAAGAATCAAGTAGTTCGTTTGGAAGAATCGAGTAGTTTGTTTGGAAGAATCGAGTAGTTTGTGTGGAAGAATCGAGTAGCTTGGTTGGAAGAATCAGGTAGTTCATTTGGAAGAATCAGGTAGTTTGTTTGGGAGAATCGACTGGTTGGTTTGTGTGGAGGAATCAAGTAGTTTGTTTGGAAGAATCAAGTAGTTTGGAAGAATCAAGTAGTTTGTGTGGAAGAATCGAGTAGCTTGGTTGGAAGAATCAGGTAGTTTGTTTGGGAGAATCGACGGGTTTGTGTGGAGGAATCAAGTAGTTCGTTTGGAAGAATCAAGTAGTTCGTTTGGAAGAATCGAGTAGTTTGGTTGGAAGAATCGAGTAGTTTGTTTGGAAGAATCGAGTAGTTTGGTTGGAAGAATCGAGTAGTTTGTGTGGAAGAATCGAGTAGTTTGTGTGGAAGAGTCGAGTAGTTTGTGTGGAAGAATCGAGTAGTTTGTGTGGAAGAATCGAGTAGCTTGGTTGGAAGAATCAGGTAGTTCATTTGGAAGAATCAGGTAGTTTGTTTGGGAGAATCGACTGGTTTGTGTGGAGGAATCAAGTAGTTTGTTTGGAAGAATCAAGTAGTTTGGAAGAATCAAGTAGTTTGTGTGGAAGAATCGAGTAGCTTGGTTGGAAGAATCAGGTAGTTTGTTTGGGAGAATCGACGGGTTTGTGTGGAGGAATCAAGTAGTTCGTTTGGAAGAATCAAAGTAGTTCGTTTGGAAGAATCGAGTAGTTTGTTTTTGAAAGAATCGAGTAGTTTGTGTGGAAGAATCGAGTAGCTTGGTTGGAAGAATCAGGTAGTTCATTTGGAAGAATCAGGTAGTTTGTTTGGGAGAATCGACTGGTTTGTGTGGAGGAATCAAGTAGTTGTTTGGAAGAATCAAGTAGTTTGGAAGAATCAAGTAGTTTGTGTGGAAGAATCGAGTAGCTTGGTTGGAAGAATAAGGTAGTTTGTTTGGGAGAATCGACGGGTTTGTGTGAGGAGGAATCAAGTAGTTCGTTTGGAAGAATCAAGTAGTTCGTTTGGAAGAATCGAGTAGTTTGGTTGGAAGAATCGAGTAGTTTGTTTGGAAGAATCGAGTAGTTTGGTTGGAAGAATCGAGTAGTTTGTGTGGAAGAATCGAGTAGTTTGTGTGGAAGAGTCGAGTAGTTTGTGTGGAAGAATCGAGTAGTTTGTGTGGAAGAATCGAGTAGCTTGGTTGGAAGAATCAGGTAGTTCATTTGGAAGAATCAGGTAGTTTGTTTGGGAGAATCGACTGGTTTGTGTGGAGGAATCAAGTAGTTTGTTTGGAAGAATCAAGTAGTTTGTTTGGAAGAATCAAGTAGTTTGTTTGGAAGAATCGAGTAGTTTGTCTAGAAGAACCTGTGGGTCAGTTCCTCTGATCGCTCAACCACTGGTGTTCACGTTGAGAGCGGGATTCAAACCGCCAACCTTCAGATCAGTGGACAAACAGGATCCGGTTTCACCTCTTTTACCAGGTGTACGAGACTTTCCTGCTGCTGTTATTTCCTCCGTTAAGATGTGAGAGACTCTTTAATGTGACCAAGTTCATCCAGGATCAGGCGACACTGCTGTTGGTGCTAATGTGGAACAGCTGTCACCGGTTCCTCGCCTGTTAGCTGTTAGCTTGTAGCGCAAAAATGAAGAAGCAAAAATGTGAACGCATAATTCTCTTACAGATTTACAATTTTACAAAGTTTAATCACTTTAATGGGCATTTTTATGGTGGAAAATCGACTTGTTAAAATAATGACTGTATCCACTTCAGTATTTTATTAATGGAACATTGGATCATTTTGGGGTCGAGGGACTTTTTCTTTATAGTAGTGGGACATTTATGGTCATTTTTTCTGCAATACGATAAGAATATAAAGATTTGAGCTGTAGAACTTTGAATTATGAATTAAAATGACACAAACTAACTCACTTAAGTGTTGCATTCTGCTGTTTATCAGAACGTTTCGCAAAATGTCACAATCTTGTACATTTAGAAAACGTCTTTATCCATAATTCTGCTTTATGTTTTGGTTTCAATATTATCGTTTAGACTGACCTCAGAAATATATATCGCTCTTGTTGTTTTCATGACAGGCCTAGTGTAAAACTGAGTGATTTCAGTTTCATTGTCTGAGTCCCACCTGCTGCTTGTGCTCATGATGGAGGCGGCTCACATCCATGTTTCAAAGAGGCTCAGACTTCAGCAGACTTTGCAACTCTTTCATAAAGTTTATTCTGCAAAAACAAGAGTTGAGTTTGTATTTTGTTTTCCTAATGTGAGCCTGACCTTTAGCTGGGCCTGACTCTGCATCTCTCTCTGTTAAAGTTTGTTCAGATAAAGCTCAGATAAAGTCAGCACTAACTCTGGGTTTGGGCTCATTATCGTCACAGCGACCGACGTCTCGGCTTAATTGGAAATCTGACTTTTCACACAAAACACAAGATTTATGATTGTGCTGCGTCTAAATAAGTTAGAAAGAATTTTTGATTAGAGTTTGTGAGAACACTGTCAGAACATTTCAGCTTTCTGTTGAATGGCTCAGTGGGTACAGCTGTGCCCACTAACCAAAAGATCAGTGGTTTGAGTCCTGTTCCCACGGCGATCACGTGTGGTCTGAATGAAAACTGGCCACAGTGCAGTCGGGATGTCAAAAGAATCAAAAATCAGACACTACTTGATACTAAAACTAGTATTGACACTAGATACTCATTTGAACAGGTCTCAATACTTTTAGTATCGTGACAACACCACAGTGAAATACAAAAGTACACAAGAATGATCTAGTTATAAGAGATAATAGTGTCAGTAAAAAATAACATTTGGTTTACCATTAATATATCTGTTTAACCCAAAGCATTCTTAAGTGTGGCCACTGTACGGCCATGTCTTAATTTGACAACCGACGAAAGGTGCTCCTCCGTCGAACACAAATGCCGTGCCGAAATGGGACAGGCCCACGCCACGGAGCGGACTTCAACTGCTGCCTGTGCGCTTACCTCACATCTCCTAGCAACCGTGACTGCTGTTGACCCATGACCTAAACGTGTAAAATGGACACTGCAATAATTACAGATTTATTTTTAATTCTTTATTATTTCATTGAAGAAGAGTCAAGGTGTCATCATCGCAGGAGTTTACTTCTGTTTAGATTGAATGAAGTAAGGGATTAATCTTTCCCTTTGAATATTAATAGACAAATATAAGGTTCGAGGTGATTGTCGCGCCGGAAGTGACATGAGCGCCCTTCAAATATATCCGACGAAGTGTGAAACCGTCAAACTGAGGCCGTGTCCCAATTCGCCAAAGGCACCGTTCGATGTACTGTTCGAAGTGCGGGTCGGGTGTGGTGTGGCAATGTGGAGGAGGTCTGGGACGTGTGGAGGTGCGAGGTTATGGATGGCTTTGAATGTGTGGAGCAGGATTTTATATTGGACGCGGTGTGAGATGGGAAACCAATGAAGTTGCTGTAGGACGGGTGTGATGTGGTTGATGGAAGGGCTTCGTGTGATGATGTGAGCTGCTGAATTCTGAACCAGCTTTGTGTGGGAGACCATTATTGGACCAGCTCCCCCTGCTCACGGCTCACATGGAGCAGTCGTGACTGACAGTTTGTCCTTTTCATTTATTCATCCGTGTCATTTCATATGTAGTTTTAATGTCATTTTGCCTTTTAGATTTCCCAGACCAAACCTGCCCTGCTCGTCCAAACTCCCACCAAAAGCCCAATAACCCCTTCTACAATCCTCTTAATAAACATTTAAACTGGGCTTTGGTGCTGCTGTTTCATTATCTCATTTCATTGAAGACACGACGTGGAATCAGTCGTCATTAAGGATTATAACGGTGAGAGAGCATTTTTTCAAGCCGATATAAACTTTTATGTTTCTATTCTCCCTGAGTTTTCTTATTGTTCGGTCTGCCTCACAGATAAAAGATTAGACTGTTGTAGAGAGGTTTTCAGAGCGAGGTCAGAGCTGCTTCCTGTCGACAGCTCAACAGAAAAATACCACACACCAAAATAAAGAGTTTTTTGCAAGAAATGAATACAAATAAGTAAAATTGGACTAGGGTTGTCAAAAGTGTCAGATACTAATCGATACTATTTTAATCTATTGGTATGGACAACAGACAATGCAGGTTAAGTGGGGAAATAGTGCGTCTGTCTGTCATGATCCCAGTCTGTCGAGGCTTTGAAGTGTGGTTCAAGTAATCAGCAAAAATGCGAAGGCGAAATGTGGTTCGGAGCGTGGTTTGATCACGTAATCGATGACGTTCGAACCTTCCCGAAGCACCGTACCCTGTGACTGATTCAGAAGTGTTTTGCTGGTTTGGCGTGAACCGTGTGTCATTTGAAATATAAGGCACAGTGAAACTCAGTGGAGTCGACCCACGTCTTGTATTTGGTGTTTGGTTATTATCTGCGAGTGTTTAAATGATGGAAACAGTGACAAAAAGAAAGTTTTCCCCTGTTTGGGAGTACTTTGACTCGATCACTCCCTGCAAGGTTTGTCTTATACAGTAGCTCAGTAGCGACAGTAGCTCAGTAGGTTGAGTGTTTGTCCACTGATCCGAAGGTTGGCGGTTCAAATCCCGCTCTCTACATGAACATCATTGGTTGAGTGGTTAGAGCCACTGACTCGAAGGTTGGCGGTGCAATTCCAGCCCTCACAGATGAATGCTGTCGTTGTGTCCTTGGGCAAGACACTTAACCCACCTCGCCCCCAGTGTCTGTGTACACTGGTGTATGAATGTGTGTGTGGATGGGTGACTGGTTCCTTGCGCTTTGAGTGCCTTGAAGGTGGAAAAGCGCTATATAAAGATGTGACCATTTACCATGACCATTTAATTATGAAAAATTAGGGAGGAGGAGCCACTGCTGGACTGGAGAAAGCACAGAAATAAGTTTCCAAATGAATTCACACTGGCCTCATGTACCTCTGCACTCCAGCTTCATCGGTGCCTTGTGAGAGGATTTTTTTTTTTTTTTTCCAAAGCAGGAGAAATCCTCACAAAAAAGTGTAACCGCTTTAGTCCTGAGTCTTTAGAGAAACTACTTTTTTTCTTTTTTTTTTTTTAAATAAAAACTAATGAAAAATATTGGGGTTTAATTCTGTTTATTTAATTAGAAGCACTATTACAAGTAACACAAGTGCATCCTATTTCTAATGTGTTTCACTGTCGTCCTATCACTGGTTTTGTTGTACATTTGTTCAATTGTTGGCGCTGAGGTGGAAACTAGATTGTAGTACATTTTATTGACCTCTTGATGGCGCTATAGCGTAAATGAATCCTTATGAAGTGTCGGTACATGTGCCGGTGCAGTTGGCTGAAAGTATCGATGCTTCATGGGGCTTCATCTCACCATCACTCTCTGAGCCTGGAGCTGGGTGGAGATTTGGGCTCCTCCCATATACACCTGCACCTAATCTGCAATCAGCTGCACCTGGGGAGGACAAAAGGAGCCAGCACCTGACACTCAGCACCAGATCGTCCGTGTATCCATTGCGGTACAGCTCTGCTTGGCTCAGTTTCATGTTTTTGCTCTTGGTGATTCTTTCTAAGTTGGATATCTTTGCTCCTCGTCAGATCCCGCTCAGCTCCTCTGTCTCCGAACCTGCTCTCCACGACCGGTACGAACCTCGCCTCATCTGACCCCAGCTCACCTCTACCGGTACTGCTCACCTCGTCTCGGACCCCGCTCCTCCCTTGGACCACGGCAAACACCCGCTCTCAACTCCTTGATCGATCCACCTTCATTCGCATCTAAAACTGTCGAACATTTTTAAACTTTTCCCCGAGTTCTGTCTCTTTGGTGCCTCCTGTCAGTCATTACGACATTGTCCCGTTTAGAGTCAGCAGTGAGGTCAGACACGGAGGTCCCCAGTTGTCCCAGTTTTGTTCAGTTGTGTCTAGATGAAACTAAACATGTAAAACTGGCTGTGTGGCTGGAGATCTTGTCCTGAATCATTTAATGTGTGCAGACGACTTAAGAGAGTATGATCGAGACCTGTAGGACCAAAGAGGACAAGCACATGAGATATCCCTCCTTTTTTTTTCTTTTTTCTAGTGTTGTGTTGAAGGTTACAACTAAAATGAAATATCTTGGGCATCACTGCAGACATGGCTGATGATATTTATAGACAATGCAGGACGTTGTACGCTCAAGATAACGCTCTTATGTTCAAGTTTGGTTCATGTTCTGATGATATTGTTTAAATCATATTGTTCACCACTATTCACTGCCCACTTCTGGACTCATTACAAAAAAAAAATCCAGTCTCCAAAAGCTGCAGGCGGTTTATAATGACACTGCTCTCGAGGAGGCGGCGATGGACTAGTGCGACCGAGATGTTTGTCAATGCACGAGCGAATACTTTGCAAGCTGCACTAAGAACTTTAATGTACAGTTTTATTTGCAGGCTGAATAAGTCAGAAAATGAATTCAGTCCAAGATGTGGAGACACTGGTATGGCTGTCTTTTTAAAATGTAAATGTTTACTGTCTGTTTTAAAAATGGACCACGAGTCCGGAATAAAGATGAATTGAGAGTAAAACTTGTATCCTAGATCCTCATTTGAGCAGGTATCGATACTAAAACTGTCACATTCACAGGACAGAATTAACCTTTCCTGAATATCTTTAGAATGAGCTGTATCAGAACAAGTATAAGACACATAGGAAAAGAAAGTACTACCATTTAACGTTCAAAATCACATTCTAGCGTCTAAATAAAGTCGTCAGTCGTCAAATTCACTGCAAAACAAACATATTTAGAACAAAAAAAAACTACCTCGTTCTTGATGTTTCTTTGCAAAGCCGTCCCTGTTCCGTCCACATTCGTACATCGGTTCATTTGCAGTTCCTCTCTGACGGTATTTTGACACTCGTATTTATCTAAAACTATAAATGACTGCAGCATTTTGGCCCATTTTCAAAAAACAAACTGCACCTGCTCTGCTCTGTGTCGGAGGAACTGACAGATATCTGTGAACGCAACGCTTTTCTGCCAAAACTGAGCCAACGTATAAATATAGACGAAGAGCTGAGCGAAAAGAGGAGAGAATGAAAGTCTGAATATAGGTTAACATAAAGGAGCAACGTGAAGCTTTTCTGCCTGCTTGTCACCATGAAGATGTTACCGTGTCGCCTATTAAATGTTCCACAGTATGGCATTAAATGGGTCAGGCCAAGTTACAGTAGCTCAGTCGGTAGAGTGTTTGTCCCCTGGTCCAAAAGGTTGGTGGTTCGATTCCAGCTTCCACAGACGAATACTGTCGCCTCTAATTTGTGTCACATGACTCTCAGAAGAATCTCCTTTGAATAATGTATAAATCCAGTGGTGGATGAAGTACTCTATTTAAAGTAAAAGTACAGATACAGAGGTAAAAAGACACTCGAGTAAAAATATCACATGACAACTCTACTTAAGTACCTGTTTAAAAATGTACTTTAAGAGAAAAACGTAAAAGTATCTCACACAAGTGTTAAACATAGTGATATTGATTAAAATTATACATATTTGTTGATACAGTAGTGGAGTAGAAAGTACAAACACCTTCTCTCAAATGTAGTGAAGTCAAAGTAAAAAATATCCACTATAAAGTGTACTCAAGTAAAGTACAGATACATAAAAATTCTACTTTTACTTTGTTACCTTCCACCACTGTATCATTCAGAAGCGTTTTACCTGAGATAATTCAGAGTTTGGTGCTACAGTTTGCTCCGTGCACAGCAGCATGCTAGGTACCTTATGCTAATTATTGTTAAAAGCTTAAAATATACAATTAAAATTCAAACTAACTACAATAAAGACTACCCAATTATTTGTATATGTAGACTACTTTTGGATACAGTTTGTCGTGTTGTTTTAATATTTATTCCTCAAAATTAGCATTAGCGTTAGCGCAGAGACAAACATCAAGCATCCTCCGGTGAAGTATTCATTTTACACTGTCTGATCTTTAAATATTTATTCATTATAGTTTAACTCGGCAAAAACCTCGTAGAGATAAAACTGAACAGGAAGTAGTGACGCTAACAGTCAGGTTGAGGGCGCTGTTGTGCACAGAGACTGTTGAATTCTACTGTTTCTCCGAGTTTTTCTTTTCATTTTTACTTCGAAGCCGCCATGTTTGCTTTGGCGTGAACGTACCGGTATTAATCAAATGTTTTGTGAGGAAACTCAAACCTCAGTGACGGTAATAAATGGTTTTATGAGCACTTACAAACCGTTTCAGTAGTGCGCAGTAGTTTCTGAAGGAGAGAGAGGAGTTTGATCGACGGCTGTTAATGAAGCGTCATGGCGGCCGCTGTGTTTTGACGGTGAAGAGAAGTGCGTCGAGGTGAAAAATGATGTTGAAGTGATGTTTAAACAGCAGAGGGAGCAGTTCTTCTGGAGAGTATGGATTTGAGAAAGATCAGACCTAACGAGGAGCCGTCCTGTCTGGGAGCCGGGTTATTTCTGTGTATTTTTGGCCAATAAATACACCTTTACTTGAATAAATGCGGATTAGACATGTTTAATGCCATGCTGTGGGACATTACAAGCAAAACAATCTCCATGGAGACAATCAGGTGGAGAACCCTCTACCAGAAAAGTTACATAGTGCATCTTTTAACAGATTAGACTCATTTCACTGAAACTTAAACCCACCACACACTACAGGATCATTTCCCCGATTCACGACTCGATTTGCTTCTCCTCGACTTCAGGGAGGCTTCGGACCCTCATACGTGATTCTGAATCCGCCTCGCTCCTCATGTTTGTGGCGACTCTGAGCTGCTCCATCATATCGTAACCACAAAACATCACCACGGCAACAGGCAATAAAACAGAGCACCAGGGAAGACAGAGTTAGGACACAGAGGCAATAAGATACAAACTCAGGAAATAGTGAATATTATCCATCCAATGTACAATGTGTCCTATGCAAATAATGACTCCCAGTCCATGAAACAGCTCTATGATCCAGTTTGAAGCGTTCTGTAAAAGTAAAAAAAGTGAGAGTAGATCTTCACGGTGTCTGTTTGCATCCACACATCGAGGATCGGGCTGAAGCTGCTGCAGATTAGAGATAGTGACTTTTCCTATGTAGCATTTATGGGAACTACTGCACCACATTTTACAAATAATCACACAGTTTTGACTTGTATCTACACTAGACGTGCACTACTTTACTCTTTGGAACATTTTAAAACCCCAGAGTGAGTCATTTTACTGTAGACTCACAACTTTTAGCTTGTGGTGTACAGTCCCTTCCCTGCCATAACCCGCTGCAGTCTTTGCACTCGGAGGACTGTAAGATTTAAAATCCGATTCTTCTCAGTCTGTGGTCGTCTCTTTTTGTCACCCTTTTAAAAACAGTTTAAGACTGAAAAGACCTGCAGTGTGTGCCGGGTTTTACAGTAGTTAGCACAATTATATTTACGATTTTACGAAAATTCTTGCCAAGTTTTTTTCTAGTTTTGTAACTTTGGTGAAGTTTATAATTTTGCTTCCTTTACCTAGCAACTATAGTGTCAACAAGGGCCAAAACTCGTCTAAATTACACAATAATGACGATTAGACTGAAATAAATGAGAACACCTTTATTTTGTTAAATGAAGAATCTGCTTGTGGGTAAATTGTCTTTACTTTTTTAATATAGTTTTCTCACTTAATGACGTTTAAAATCCAGACTTTTTTCCTGTATTTTTGTACTTTTTTTCTACTTTTTCCCCCCAAATTGCGGCTTAACCCACATGAACTACGATAAATATTTAGACAAACATGAAAACCTGTCAGACGGACTTTACGGTGGGCACAGCGTTTGTATTTGGACTCTCTCAGCTCTTGTGTATCGATCAGGGGGATTAGCACTTCCTGTTTTCTAAAGTCTTTATTTGTGGGCGGAGTCTGATTCTGGCAGCGTGGGAAACAGTCCAAGGGCAGCTCTCCTCTTCGATCTGTCTCTCTTATCTTCTCCTCCCTTTCTTCTGTCTTTCTTCCTCTCTCGCTCTGTCTCCTCGCTCCTTTCTGTCCATCTCTTCCTCTCTACCTTCACTTTTCCTTTTTCTGTCCCTCCCTCTCTTTCTCTTTGTCTCATACTTACCCCCCACCCCTTATCTCTATCTCCACCTCTCCTTTTCTTCCTCCCGTCCCTATCAATCTATCTATTTTCCTCTCCTTCTCTTTCTGCTCACTCTCCATCTTCCTCCCCTCCCTTATCCCTCCCACCATCCCTCTCTCCTTCAGATGAGAGACAGAGATAGAGAGAGGGTCGATCCTGGACTCAGACGTTTGATCTGAACTCAAGGTCGCTCTGTGTGTGTCTGCTTTTAGAGCCGGGAGAGATGTTCACAGTACTACACGCAGAGAAATAGTACTTACGGTAATAGCAGAAATACTGGGCAGCTAATTGTAGAAAAAGTTGTAGTAGTAGTTGTTGTGGTTGCAGCAGTAGTAGTAGTTATAGTAGTAGTTGTCGTGGTAACGGTAGTTGTTGTGGTAGCAGCAGTAGTAGTAGTTATAGTAGTAGTTGTTGTGGTAACAGTAGTAGTAGTAGTTATAGTAGTAGTTGTGGTAACAGTAGTAGTAGTAGTTATAGTAGTAGTTGTTGTGGTAGCAGCAGTAGTAGTAGTTATAGTAGTAGTTGTCGTGGTAACAGTAGTAGTAGTAGTTATAGTAGTAGTTGTCGTGGTAACAGTAGTAGTAGTAGTTATAGTAGTACTTGTTGTGGTAGCAGTAGTAGTTATAGTAGTACTTGTCGTGGTAACAGTAGTAGTAGTAGTTATGGTAGTAGTTGTTGTGGTAGCAGTAGTAGTAGTAGTTATAGTAGTAGTTGTCGTGGTAACAGTAGTAGTAGTAGTAGTTATAGTAGTAGTCGTCGTGGTAACAGTAGTAGTAGTAGTTATAGTAGTAGTTGTCGTGGTAACAGTAGTAGTAGTAGTTATAGTAGTAGTTGTTGTGGTAACAGCAGTAGTAGTAGTTATAGTAGTAGTTGTTGTGGTAGCAGCAGTAGTAGTAGTTATAGTAGTAGTTGTTGTGGTAGCAGCAGTAGTAGTAGTTATAGTAGTAGTTGTTGTGGTAGCAGCAGTAGTAGTAGTTATACTAGTAGTTGTCGTGGTAACAGTAGTAGTAGTAGTTATAGTAGTAGTTGTTGTGGTAGCAGCAGTGGTAGTAGTTATAGTAGTAGTTGTCGTGGTAACAGTAGCAGTAGCACTCATAGTAGTAGTAGTAGTAGTACGAGTAGCAGTAGTATTTTTAATAGTAGTATAGTAGCAAACATGTAGTCATTACAGTAGCTGTGGTAGTAGTAATATGAGTAGAACTAGTCGTTGTTGTAGCAGTAGTATTCATAGTAGCAGTAGTAGTAGTAGTATTTTTTAATAGTAGTAAAAATGTAGTCATTACAGTAGCTGTGGTGGTAGTAGTATGAGTAGAACTAGTTGTTGTTGTAGCTGTAGTACACATAGTAGCAGCAGTAGTAGCAGTAGTAGTATTTTTAATAGTAGTATTGTAGTAAACATTTAGTCATTATAGCCGTGGAGGTAGTAATATCGCAGAAATAGTAGTTGTTGTAGCAGTAGTACTCATAGTAGTGGTAGTAGTAGTAGTATTTTTAATAGTGGCATAGTTATAAACATATAATAGCCGTGGTGGTAGTAGTATCAGTAGAAATAGTAGTTGCTGTAGCAGTAGCAGTAGTAATAGCAATAGTAGTTTATGTCTCCATGAACATGTTAGTTTTTTGTTCCACAGTATGACATTAAACCTGTTTCCATGGAGACAAGCAGGTGAAACTACCAAGCCAAGTTACAGGTCTGATCTATGGTGTATCTTCACAAGAATACATTTGTGTGATATACAGAAGGACCTTAAAAGAGTCATAGACCGATATCCAAACCTGCTCAGCCAGCTTCATGTAACAGCACAGAGGCCAGAGGAGAGCGCCCCCTGTCTGCTGACCCTGTGATGAATGACTCAGATCCAGTATCAGCGCCGAGCGGGAATAGAACCATCAACTCCACCTGCGGCAGTCTGACAGTGATGAAGAGGGGCCTCCTCCCAGGGTCAAAGGTCAAACCTGGAACTGTGGACCGCACATAAGCCTCAATGAAGAGTAATGAGGTACAGTAAAGAGAGCTGAAACATGTAGCGCTGGTATAGACCTAGTTTAGACCTGGTTTAGCCTTGGTTTAGACCTGGTTTAGCCTTGGTTTAGACCTGGTTTAGACCTGGTTTAGACCTGGTTTAGACCTGGTTTAGACCTGGTTTAGACCTGGTTTAAACCTGGTTTAGACCTGGTTTAGACCTGGTTTAGACCGGGTTTAGACTGGGTTTAGACCTGGTTTAAACCTGGTTTAGACCTGGTTTAGCCCTGGTTTAGACCTGGTTTAGACCTGGTTTAGACCTGGTTTAGACCTGGTTTAAACCTGGTTTAGACCTGGTTTAGACAATTTTTAGGGCTGGTTTAGATCTGGTTTAGATTTGTTTTAGTCCTGGCTTAATGTTGGTTTAGACCTGGTTTAGAAATTTTTTAGACCTGGTTTAGACCTGTTTTAGTTCTGGTTTAGTGTTGGTTTAGTCCTGGTTTAATCCTGGGTTAGTGCTGGTTTAGACTTGTTTTAGACTTGGTTTAGTCCTGGTTTAATCCTGGTTTAGTGCTGGTTTAGACTTGTTTTAGACTTGGTTTAGTCCTGGTTTAATCCTGGTTTAGTGTTGGTTTAGACTTATTTTAGTCCTGTTATAAACCTCCTTAATTGTACTATAATGAGGTTCAATAAAGGAAAGAAATATAGTCCTGATTTAGTTCTGAGTTAGTTTTAGTTTGGGCCTTGTATTTATTTATAAAGTTCAGATAAAACTCTGAAAAGTTTAAAAACTGCTCAGTGAGCCAGTCAGTCAGCCACAAGAGCAGCCAACCGCAACCACAGCAGCTAAAAACCATACAGTGGTCACTTTTACGGACCTAACTGTAGCTTTTGTTTGGTCATTTTTTTCCTTCTTCTTATACTGTGAGCTAGGTTGCCTCTCCACAGATCTGACCTGTAGCTTGGCGCCTAGTGATGTCACATTGTCGTCTACATAGAGTGACAGTAGCTCAGTTGGTAGCGTGTTTGTGCACTGATACTGAGCTAAAAACATCACTGGTCAGATCCACTCGCGATTCCAGCTCCCACAGAAGAATGCTGTCCTTGTGTCGTTGGGCAAGACACTTAACCGCCTCGCCCTCGGTGTCTGCTTACACTGCTGTATGAATGTGTGTGTGAATGAGAGAGTGGTAACCTTCGCCAACGCCATGGAGACTAGCTGGTGTGGGGCTCAGACTAGAAATGTTACATAGTGAACCTCTAAATATCACCTTAATATCTATTCTATATATTTTGTGCATGCATGTATGTCTGCGATAACACCGACGGACAGAAAAGACGTGCGTCTAATTCAGGACGAAATTAAAACAATGGGTACTGCGTTGTTCATAATCAGACTCATTTCCTAACATCTTTTATCCCTGATGCTGGTGTGAAACTGCTTTGACAAACGCACCTTTAGTCTGTGACAGTAATAATGAACCTGCTCTCAGTTTAAACGCTTATGTCAGCTCTGTCTCTGTTCAAACGCTTATGTCAGCTCTGTCTCTGTTCAAACGTCAGCCGTCACAGAGGAAACGGCACTTTAAATAACACACACATTTACACAGCTGTATTTAGACTAAAGGAAAGGATTCAAATGATAAACGTATTACTGTCTGTCTGCTCCACTCACTGTCTCTGACCCAGTGGGGAGGAAGGCTGCGGTCTATCACAGACTGTATAAAGAAATGGACTAAATGAGTGTGACGCCACCCATAGTGCTCAGCTCCAGTCAAATGAAGCTCATCGAGGCTGGAGCTGTTATAGAGGCGAATTTTGAGCCGAGGTCCACATTTAGAATTCTAACAGTTAGTGTCATAGCGAACAAAAAGCCAATCCAGAGCGAGACTGTTGAAGGTAACGCCCCCACTTTAGCAGGCAGCTGGCGCATAGCAACGCTGTCCATCAAACCTTTTGCAAACGCTAGCAGGAGCAACCCCAGGGAAATAAAGCGACTGATCTGCCTGTTAATAATGTTCATAGCTTAATTTATGGACACAATAGCGAAATAAATGCTCTACATGATCTACGGGATCATGTAGAGCAGATTAATATGAACATTTTAAGACCAAAATGATGAGTCTGACAGCAGCAGGTACAGAGACAGGAGCTACGTTTTTTCAATAGAAAGTGAATTGGAGTCAGAGTCAGTGGAGCCAGAAGTCACTTCATATTTGGAAAGCAGCGGCTAGCACGTTAGCTATGTCCATTTATATCTGTGTAAACCCTCAGTCGTCCAGGTCTGGTCCATAGCAAAAGACAAAGTTCATTTTTACAATTCCAATTTGATTCAGATGAGACCACGGTTTCATTTGATGTTACGTCTCTTTTCACTTGTATCCCCACATCAGTAGCAGTGGAGGCTGCAAAGAGGAGATTACTGCAGGATACTAAGCTAAAAGAGAGAACTAAACTGACACTAGACCAAATCTGCAAACTGCTGGAAATTTGCCTTAATGCCACATATTTTCCAGTTTAGAGGAAAACTTCTACAGGCAAATCCACGGGCTGTGCCATGGGCTCACCGGTCTCTCCTATTCCTCCTCTCCTAGCCTCATTTCCAGGTACTCCGCCCACACATTGGTACCGATATGTGGATGACAACTGGACTAAAAATCTAAGTTCAAAATCTGGAGCCCTTTGCTGCACATATTAATGCAGTGGATCCAAACATCAAGAAGCCAAAAGAGAACAAAACTGGCCTTCTTAGACTGTGCAGTAACAATAGGAGAGGACCGAGGGGGTCTCAAGGTAGAAGTCTCAGGACAGAGCCCACACACACGGACCCACACTGCTGTTTGATTCACACCATCCACTGCAGCACAAACTTGGAGTTATCCACTACAGCACAGAGCCCAAGTGGTGCCCACAAACACAGAGCGAAAAAGTGAAGAGGAGCAGCACGTGGAGAAAGTCCTCTTTCTGCTTGTGATATCCAAAGTGGGTCGTCAATATGATCTAAGAAGCTAAAAAAAAAAAGGACAACAGGACATTCTGAATTCCCAGAAGGAAAGGTGTTTACGATTCCTTACACAGCAGGTATGTCTGAAAAAAACTTCAGAGGATTTTCAGACAGTATGAGATTCCTGTATTTTTCAAACCAACAAACACGTTAAGACAACAAACTGGTTCACCTAAGGACAAAATCTCGGAGCCACAAACAAAGTAATTTCCTTACTACAAGTAGTCACGTGAAGTAGTTGAAGAGTTGCAGCGAGCGTTACATTGAAGAAATGAACCAGCTACTCCAGAAGAGGAGGTACCAACACGGCGTTGAGAGCAGCTAGGACCTTGTCTGCTGTACATCTCCTCATCAAAGCCACAACCACTCCTTGAGAGAGTGCCGTTCAGAGCTGAGCCAGAGAAAGAAATGGTTTGAGGAGGGATTAAAGAGCATTTGTTACGGAAAGAATCGTTTCAGGTAAACCAGTTCAAATTAGATCAAAGCAGTTCAAGTATAGTTCAACCTAGTTCACATCAGTGAGACCAGTCATTACCAGTAATCACTAGTTCAAATCAGTCTCAACCTAATTGAACCAGTTCAAATCAGTTCAGACTCATGTTCATACCAGTCAAACTAGTTCAACAATCAGTTCAACTCAGTTCAGACCAGTCAAAAAGTAAAAGTTAGTTCAAACTGATTGTTCAAACTCAGTTCAACACTAGTTCAAACTAGTGCAAACCAGTTCAAATTAGTTGCGATAAACCAGTTTGAACTCAGTTGAATCCAGGTTCAGACCAGGCTTTCCCTTGTTACTTCAGTGTTGTGGTAAGTCCAGTACGCATAATGAAACTACTTTTTAATGAAATGAATGATAGAAGTTAAAGATTTTTGGGCAACTTATTGTAGGTTTATTGAATTTTTTGGCATTGAACCTCTATAATGAAGTTGTTTTAAAGAGCTGCCATTAGCCCAGAATTTGCATTT
>JAIEZT010001390.1:5031936-5479436 GCA_019594935.1 Periophthalmus modestus
GTTGAGTCCTGTTCCCACAGCGATCACGTGTGGGTGAATGAAAACTGGCCACAGTGAACGTCGGGATGTCGAAAGAATCAGAAAATCAGACACTACTTGATACGCTACCACTATTACTGACACTACGATACTCAGTTTGAACAGAGTATCAATACTTTTATATCGTGACAACCCCACAGTGACATACAAAAGTAACACAGACTGATCTATTTTATATAGAGGATAATAGTTTAGTTAAAAGTTTTAGTTTTAGTTTGCTTACCATTAATATATTTGTTCCAACTAAAGCATTCTAAGTGTCGGCCACTGTACGGCCGTGTCTTAATTTGACAACCGACGAAGGGCACTCCTCCGTGTACGCCTCCGTCGACCACAAATGCCGTGCCGAAATGGGACAGGCCCACGCCACGGAGCGGACTTCAACTGCTGCCTGTGCGCTTACTCACATCTCCTAGCAACCGTGACTGCTGTTGACCCAATGACCTAAACGTGTAAAATGGACACTGCAGTAATTACAGATTTATTTTTAATTCTTTATTATTTCATTGATGAAGAGTCAAGGGTGTCATCGTCGCAGGAGTTTACTTCTGTGATTGTCGCGGCGGAAGTGACATGAGCTCCCTTCAAATACATCTGACGAAGTGTGAAACCGTCAAACTGAGGCCGTGTCCCAATTCGCCAAAGGCACCGTTCGATGTACTGTTCGAAGTGCGGGTCGGGTGTGGTGTGGCAATGTGGAGGAGGTCTGAGAGGTGTGGAGGTGCGAGGTTATGGATGGCTCTGAATGTGTGGGCAGGATTTTATATTGGACGCGGTGTGAGATGGGGAACCAATGAAGTTGCTGTAGGACGGGCGTGATGTGGTTGATGGAAGGGCTGCGTGTGATGATGTGAGCTGCTGAATTCTGAACCAGCTGAGGTTTATGGAGTGTTTTTTTTTGTGGGAGACCCTTATTGGACCAGCTCCCCCTGCTCACGGCTCGCATGGAGCAGTCGTGAATGACAGTTTGTCCTTTTCATTTATTCATCCGTGTCATTCATATTTAGTTTTTAATGTCATTTTACCTTTTAGATTTCCCAGACCAAACCTGCCCTGCTCGTCCTAACTCCCACCAAAAGCTCAATAACCCATTCTACAATCCTCTTAATAAACATTTAAACTGGGCTTTGGTGCTGCTGTTTCATTATCTCATTTCATTGAAGACACGACGTGGAATCAGTCGTCATTAAGGATTATAACAGTGAGAGAGCATTTTTTCAAGCCGATATAAACTTTTATGTTTCTATTCTCCCTGAGTTTTCTTATGTTTCGGTCCTGCCTCACAGATAAAAGATTAGACTGTTGTAGAGAGAGGTTTTCAGAGCGAGGTCAGAGCTGCTTCCTGTCGACAGCTCAACAGAAAAATACCACACACCAAAATAAAGAGTTTTTAGCAAGAAATGAATACAAATAAGTAAAATTGGACTAGGGTTGTCAAAAGTGTCAGATATTAATCGATACTATTTTAATCTATTGGTATGGACCACAGACAATGCAGGTTAAGTGGGAAATAGTGCGTCTGTCTGTCATGATCCCAGTCTGTCGAGGCTTCGAAGTGTGGTTCAAGTAATCAGCAAAAATTCAGGCGAAGTGTGGTTCGGAGCGTGGTTTGATCACGTAATCGATGACGTTCGAACCTTCCCGAAGCACTGTACCCTGTGACCGATTCAGAAGTGTTTGCTGGTTTGGCGTCTTGGTCCTCTTTGACTGCGAGTGTTTAAATGATGGAAACAGTGACAAAAAGAAAGTTGTCCCTGTTTTGGGAGAACTTTTACTCGATCACTCCCAACAGCGTTTGTCTTATACAGTAATTATGAAAAATTAGGGAGGAGGAGCCACTGCTGGACTGGAGAAAGCAAAGAAATAAGTTTCCAAATGAATTCACACTGGCCTCATGTACCTCTGCACTCCAGCTTCATCGGTGCCTTGTGAGAGGATTTTATTTTTTTTCCAAAGCAGGAGAAATCCTCACAAAAAAGTGTAACCGCTTTATTCCAGAGTCTTTAGAGAAACTACTTTTTTTTTTTTTTTTTTTTTTTTAAAAATAAAAACTAATGAAAAATATTGGGGTTTAATTCTGTTATTTAATTAGAAGCACTACTACAATAAACACAAGTGCACTTCTATTTCTAATGTGTTTCACTGTCGTCCTATCACTGGGTTTGTTGTACATTTGTTCAATTGTTGGCGCTGAGGTGGAAACTAGATTGTAGTACATTTTATTGACCTCTTGATGGCGCTATAGCGTAAATGAATCCTTATGAAGTGTCGGTACATGTGCCGGCACAGTTGGCTGAAAGTATCGATGCTTCATGGGGCTTCATCTCACCATCACTCTCTGAGCCTGGAGCTGGGTGGAGATTTGGGCTCCTCCCCCATATACACCTGCACCTAATCTGCAATCAGCTGCACCTGGGAAGGACAAAAGGAGCCAGCACCTGACACTCAGCACCAGATCGTCCGTGTATCCATTGCGGTACAGCTCTGCTTCGCTCAATTTCATGTTTTTGCTCTTGGTGATTCTTTCTAAGTTGGATATCTTTGCTCCTCGTCAGATCCCGCTCAGCTCCTCTGTCTCCGAACCTGCTCTCCACGACCGGTACGAACCTCGCCTCATCTGACCCCAGCTCACCTCTACCGGTACTGCTCACCTCGTCTCGGACCCCGCTCCGCCCCTGGACCACGGCAAACACCCCCGCTCTCAACTCCTTGATCGATCCACCTTCATTCGCATCTAAAACTGTCGAACATTGTTAAACTTTTCCCCCGAGTTCTGTCTCTTTGGTGCCTCCTGTCAGTCATTACGACATTGTCCCGTTTAGAGTCAGCAGTGAGGTCAGACACGGAGGTCCCCAGTTGTCCCCAGTTTTGTTCAGTTTGTGTCTAGATGAAACAAAACATGTAAAACTGGCTGTGTGGCTGGAGATCTTGTCCTGAATCATTTAATGTGTGCAGACGACTTAAGAGAGTATGATCGAGACCTGTAGGACCAAAGAGGACAAGCACATGAGATATCCCTTTTTTTTTCTAGTGTTGTGTTGAAGGTTACAACTAAAATGAAATATCTTGGGCATCACTGCAGACATGGCTGATGATATTTATAGACGATGCAGGACGTCGTACGCTACAGTCAAGATAACGCTCTTATGTTCAAGTTTGGTTCATGTTCTGATGATATTGTTTAAATCATATTGTTCACCACTATTCACTGCCCACTTCTGGACTCATTACAAAAAAAAATCCAGTCTCCAAAAGCTGCAGGCGGTTTATAATGACACTGCTCTCGAGGAGGCGGCGATGGACTAGTGCGACCGAGATGTTTGTCAATGCACGAGTGAATACTTTGCAAGCTGTACTAAGAACTTTAACGTACAGTTTTATTTTGCAGGCTGAATAAGTCAGAAAATGAAATAATGTCACTCACAAACATAAGTTTCAGTCCAAGATGTGGAGACACTGGTATGGCTGTCTTTTTAAAATGTAAATGTTACTGTCTGTTTTAAAAATGGACCATGAGTCCTTATAAAGATGAATTGATAGTAAAACTTGTATCCTAGATCCTCATTTGAGCAGGTATCGATACTAAAACTGTCACATTCACAGGGCAGAAATGAACCTTTCCTGAATATCTTTAGAATGATCTTGAGCTGTATCAGAACAAGTATAAGACACATAGGAAAAGAAAGTACTACCATTTAACGTTCAAAATCACATTCTAGCGTCTAAATAAAGTCGTCAGTCGTCAAATTTACTGCAAAAACAAACATATTTAGAACAAAAAAAACTACCTTGTTCTTGATGTTTCTTTGCAAAGCCGTCCCTGTTCCGTCCACATTCGTACATCGGTTCATTTGCAGTTCCTCTCTGACAGTATTTTGACACTCGTATTTATCTAAAACTATAAATGACTGCAGCATTTTGGCCCATTTTCAAAAAAACAAACTGCACCTGCTCTGCTCTGTGTCGGAGGAACTGACAGATATCTGTGAACGCAACGCTTTTCTGCCAAAACTGAGCCAACGTATAAATATAGACGAAGAGCTGAGCGAAAAGAGGAGAGAATGAAAGTCTGAATATAGGTTAACATAAAGGAGCAACGTGAAGCTTTTCTGCCTGCTTGTCGCCATGGAGATGTTACCGTGTCGCCTATTAAATGTTCCACAGTATGGCATTAAGTGACTCAGGCCAAGTTACAGTAGCTCAGTCGGTAGAGCGTTTGTCCACTGGTCCAAAAGGTTGGTGGTTCGATTCCAGCTTCCACAGATTAATACTGTCGCCTCTAATTTGTGTCACATGACTCTCAGAAGAATCTCCTTTGAATAATGTATAAATCCAGTGGTGGATGAAGTACTCTATTTAAAGTAAAAGTACAGATACAGAGGTAAAAAGACACTCGAGTAAAAGTATCACATGAAAACTCTACTCGAGTAAAAAATATTTAAGTACCTGTTTAAAAAATGTACTTTAGAGAAAAACGTAAAAGTATCTCACACAAGTGTTAAACGTAGTGATATTGATTAAAATTATACATATTTGTTGATACAGTAGTGGAGTAGAAAGTACAAACACACCTTCCCTCAAATGTAGTGAAGTCAAAGTAAAAAATATCCACTAAAAAAATGTGCTCAAGTAAAGTACAGATACATAAAAATTCTACTTTTACTTTGTTACCTTCCACCACTGTATCATTCAGAAGCGTTTTACCTGAGATAATTCAGAGTTTGGTGCTTCAGGTCGCTCCGTGCACAGCAGCATGCTAGGTACCTTATGCTAATTATTGTTAAAAGCTTAAAATATACAATTAAAATTCAAAAAACTAACTAAAATAAAGACTACCCAGTTATTTTTATATGTAGACAACTTTTGGATACAGTTTGTTGTGTTGTTTTAATATTTATTCCTCAAAATTAGCATTAGCGTTAGCGCAGAGACAATCATCAAGCGTCCTCCGGTGAAGTATTCATTTTACACTGTCTGATCTTTAAATATTTATTCATTTTAGTGTAACTCGACAAAAACCTCGTAGAGATAAAACTGAACAGGAAGTAGTGACGCTAACAGTCAGGGTTGAGGGCGCTGTTGTGCACAGAGTCTGTTGAATTCTACTGTTTTCTCCGAGTTTTTCTTTTTCATTTTTACCTCGAAGCCGCCATGTTTGCTTTGGCATGAACGTACCGGTATTAATCAAATGTTTTGTGAGGAAATTCAAACCTCAGTGACGTAATATAATGGTTTTATGAGCACTTACAAAACCGTTTCAGTAGTGCGCAGTAGTTTCTGAAGGAGAGAGAGGAGTTTGATCGACGGCTGTTAATGAAGCGTCATGGCGGCCGCTGTGTTTTTTGACGGTGAAGAGAAGTGCGTCGAGGTGAAAAATGATGTTGAAGTGATGTTTAACCAGCAGAGGGAGCAGTTCTTCTTCTGGAGAGTATGGATTTGAGAAAGATCAGACCTAACGAGGAGCCGTCCTGTCTGGGAGCCGGGTTATTTCTGTGTATTTTTGGCCAATAAATACACCTTTACTTGAATAAATGCTGATTAGACATTTTTAATGCCATGCTGTGGGACATTACAAGCAAAACAATCTCCATGGAGACAATCAGGTGGAGAACCCTCTACCAGAAAAGTTACATAGTGCATCTTTTAACAGATTAGACTCATTTCACTGAAACTTAAACCCCCACACACTACAGGGTCATTTCCCCGATTCACACGACTCGATTTGCTTCTTCCCTCGACTTCAGGGAGGCTCTGGACCCTCATACGTGATTCTGATCCGCCTCTCGCTCCTCATGTTTGTGACGAGTCTGAGCTGCTCCGTCATATCGTAACCACAAAACATCACCACGGCAACAGGCAATAAAACAGAGCACCAGGGAAGACAGAGTTAGGACACAGAGGCAATAAGATACAAACTCAGGAAATAGTGAATATTATCCATCCAATGTACAATGTGTCTTATGCAAATAATGACTCCCAGTCCATGAAACAGCTCTATGATCCAGTTTGAAGCGTTCTGTAAAAGTAAAAAAAAGTGAGAGTAGATCTTCACGGTGTCTGTTTGCATCCACACATCGAGGATCGGGCTGAAGCTGCTGCAGATTAGAGATTGTGACTTTTCCTATGTAGCATTTATGGGAACTACTGCACCACATTTTACAAATAATCACACAGTTTTGACTTGTATCTACACTAGACGTGCACTACTTTACTCTTTGGAACATTTTAAAACCCCAGAGTGAGTCATTTTACTGTAGACTCACAACTTTTAGCTTGTGGTGTACAGTCCCTTCCCTGCCATAACCCGCTGCAGTCTTTTGCACTCGGAGGACTGTAAGATTTAAAATCCGATTCTTCTCAGTCTGTGGTCTGCTCTTTCTGTCACCCTTTTTAAAAACAGTTTAAGACTGAAAAGACCTGCAGTGTGTGCCGGGTTTTACAGTAGTTAGCACAATTATATTTACGATTTTACGAAAATTCTTGCCAAGTTTTTTTCTAGTTTTGTAACTTTGGTGAAGTTTATAATTTTGCTTCCTTTACCTAGCAACTATAGAGTCAACAAGGGCCAAAACTCGTCTAAATTACACAATAAATGACGATTAGACTGAATGATTATTTTGTTAAATGAAAGAAAAATGTCAGAAAACTGTCTTGCTTGTGGGTAAATTGTCTATACTTTTTTAATATAGTTTTCTCACTTAATGACGTTTAAAATCCAGACTTATTTCCTGTATTTTTGTACTTTTTTCTACTTTTTCCCCCCAAATTGCGGCTTAACCCACATGAACTACGATAAATATTTAGACAAACATGAAAACCTGTCAGACGGACTTTACGGTGGGCACAGCGTTTATATTTGGACTCTCTCAGCTCTGTGTATCGATCAGGGGGATTAGCACTTCCTGTTTTCTAAAGTCTTTATTTGTGGGCGGAGTCTGATTCTGGCAGCGTGGGAAACAGTCCAAGGGCAGCTCTCCTCTTCGATCTGTCTCTCTTATCTTCTCCTCCCTTTCTTCTGTCTTTCTTCCTCTCTCTCTGTCTCCTCGTTCCTTTCTGTCCATCTCTTCCTCTCTACCTTCATTTTTCCTCTTTCTGTCCCTCCCTCTCTTTCTGTTTGTCTCATACTTACCCCTTATCTCTTCCTCTCCCTCTCTCTCTGCTTACTCTCCCATCTTCCTCCTCTCCCTTATCCCTCCCACCATCCCTCTCTCCTTCAGATGAGAGACAGAGAGATAGAGAGAGGGTCGATCCTGGACTCAGACGTTTGATCTGAACTCAAGGTCGCTCTGTGTGTGTCTGCTTTTAGAGCCGGGAGAGATGTTCACAGTACTACACGCAGAGAGAAATAGTACTTACGGTAATAGCAGAAATACTGGGCAGCTAATTGTAGAAAAAGTAGTAGTAGTAGTAGGTCGTTGTGGTGTAGCAGCAGTAATAGTAGTTATAGTAGTAGTTGTCGTGGTAACAGTAGTAGTAGTAGTTATAGTAGTAGCTGTCGTGGTAACAGTAGTAGTTATAGTAGTAGTTGTTGTTGTGGTAGCAGCAGTAGTAGTAGTTATAGTAGTAGTTGTCGTGGTAGCAGCAGTAGTAGTAGTTTATAGTAGTAGTTGTCGTGGTAACAGTAGTAGTAGTAGTAGTTGTCGTGGTAACAGTAGTATAGTAGTAGTAGTTATAGTAGTAGTTGTGGTAGCAGCAGTAGTAGTAGTTATAGTAGTAGTTGTTGTGGTAGCAGTAGTAGTAGTAGTTATAGTAGTAGTTGTCGTGGTAACAGTAGTAGTAGTAGTAGTTATAGTAGTAGTTGTTGTGGTAGCAGCAGTAGTAGTAGTAGTAGTTATAGTAGTAGTTGTCGTGGTAACAGTAGTAGTAGTAGTAGGAGTACTAATAGTAGTTGTAGTAGTTGTAGCAGTAGTACTCATAGTAGTAGTAGTAGTAGTACTAGTACGAGTAGCAGTAGTATTTTTAATAGTAGTATAGTAGCAAACATGTAGTCATTACAGTAGCTGTGGTGGTGGTAGTATGAGTAGAACTAGTAATTGTTTCTGCAGTAGTACTCATAGTAGTAGTAGTAGTAGTATTTTTAATAGTAGTATAGTAGTAAAAATTGTGTCATTACAGTAGCTGTGGTAGTAGTAATATGAGTAGAACTAGTTGTTGTAGCCAAAGTACACATAGTAGCAGCAGTAGTAGCAGTAGTAGTAGTATTTTTAATATTATATTTCATTATAATAGCCGTTGAGGTAGTAATATCGCAGAAATAGTAGTTGTTGTAGCAGTAGTCCTCATAGTAGTGGTAGTAGTAGTAGTAGTAGTAGTAGTATTTTTAATAGTGGCATAGTTATAAACATGTAGTCATTATAATAGCCGTGGTGGTAGTAGTATCAGTAGAAATAGTAGTTGCTGTAGCAGTAGTAGTAATAATAGCAATAGTAGTTTATGTCTCCATGAACATTTTATTTTTTTGTTCCACAGTATGACATTAAACCTGTTTCCATGGAGACAAGCAGGTGAAACCACCAAGACAAGTTACAGGTCTGATCTATGGTGTATCTTCACAAGAATACATTTGTGTGATATACAGGACCGATATCCAAACCTGCTCAGCCAGCTTCATGTAACACCACAGAGGCCAGAGGAGAGCGCCCCCTGTCTGCTGACCCTGTGATGAATGACTCAGATCCAGTATCAGCGCCGAGCGGGAATAGAACCATCAACTCCACCTGCGGCAGTCTGACAGTGATGAAGAGGGGCCTCCTCCCAGGGTCAAAGGTCAAACCTGGAACTGTGGACCGCACATAAGCCTCAATGAAGAGTAATGGGGTACAGTAAAGAGAGCTGAAACATGTAGCGCTGGTTTATACCTGGTTTAGACCTGGTTTAGACCTGGTTTAGACCTGGTTTAGACCTGGTTTAGTCCTGGTTTAGACCTGGTTTAGACCATTTTTAGGGCTGGTTTAGATCTGGTTTAGACTTGTTTTAGTCCTGGCTTAATGTTGGTTTAGACCTGGTTTAGACCTTTTTTAGACCTGGTTTAGACCTTTTTTAGACCTGGTTTAGAAATTTTTTAGACCTGGTTTAAACCTGTTTTAGTCCTGGTTTAGTTCTGGTTTAGTCCTAGCTTAATCCTGGGTTAGTGCTGGTTTAGACTTGTTTTAGACTTGGTTTAGTCCTGGTTTAATCCTGGGTTAGTGCTGGTTTAGACTTATTTTAGTCCTGGTATAAACCTCCTTAATTGTTCTATAATGAGGTTCAATAAAGGAAAGAAATATAGCCCTGATTTAGTTCTGAGTTAGTTTTAGTTTGGGCCTTGTATTTATTTATAAAGTTCAGATAAAACTCTGAAAAGTTTAAAAACTGCTCAGTGAGCCAGTCAGTCAGCCACAAGAGCAGCCAACCACAACCACAGCAGCCAAAACCATGCAGTGGTCACTTTTACTGACCTAACTGTAGCTTTAGTTTGGCCATTTTTTCCTTCTTCTTATACTGTGAGCTAGGTTGCCTCTCCACAGATCTGACCTGTAGCTTGGCCTAGTGATGTCACATTGTCGTCTACGTAGAGTGACAGTAGCTCAGTTGGTAGCTTGTTTGTGCATTGACACTGAGCTAAAAACATCACGGGTTGAGCGGTCAGATCCACTCGCGATTCCAGCTCCCACAGAAGAATGCTGTCCTAGTGTCGTTGGCAAGACACTAAACCCCCTCGCCCTCGGTGTCTGCTTACACTGCTGTATGAATGTGTGTGTGAATGAGAGAGTGGTAACCTTCGCCAACGCCATGGAGACTAGCTGGTGTGGGGCTCAGACTAGAAATGTTACATAGTGAACCTCTAAATATCACCTTAATATTGTTACTATATAATATCTATCTATATATATTTTGTGTATGCATGTATGTCTGCGATAACACTGATGGACAGAAAAGACGTGCTTCTAATTCAGGACGAAATTAAAACAATGGGTACTGCGTTGTATATAATCAGACTCATTTCCTAACATCTTTTATCCCTGATGCTGGTGTGAAACTGCTTTGACAAACGCACCTTTGGTTTGTGACAGTAATAATGAACCTGCTCTCAGTTTAAACGCTTATGTCAGCTCTGTCTCTGTTCAAACGCTTATGTCAGCTCTGTCTCTGTTCAAACGTCAGCTGTCACAGAGGAAACGGCACTTTAAATAACACACACATTTACACAGCTGTATTTAGACTAAAGGAAAGGATTCAAATGATAAACGTATTACTGTCTGTCTGCTCCACTCACTGTCTCGGACCCAGTGGGGAGGAAGGCTGCGGTCTATCACAGACTGTAAAAAGAAATGGACTAAATGAGTGTGACGCCACCCATAGTGCTCAGCTCCAGTCAAATGAAGCTCATCGAGGCTGGAGCTGTTATAGAGGCGAAGTTTGAGCCGAGGTCCACATTTAGAATTCTAACAGTGAGTGTCATAGCAAACAAAAAGCCAATCCAGAGCGAGACTGTTGAAGGTAACGCCCCCACTTTAGCAGGCAGCTGGCACATAGCAACGCTGTCCATCAAACCTTTTGCAAACGCTAGCAGGAGCAACCCCAGGGAAAGAAAGCGACTGATCTGCCTGTTAATAATGTTCATAGCTTAATTTATGGACACAATAGCGAAATAAATGCTCTACGTGATCTACGGGATCATGTAGAGCAGATTAATATGAACATTTTAAGACCAAAATGATGAGTCTGACAGCAGCAGGTACAGAGACAGGAGCTACGTTTTTCAATAGAAAGTGAATTGGAGTCAGAGTCAGTGAAGCCAGAAGTCACTTCCTATTTGGAAAGCAGCGGTTTGCAGTTTGCGGTTAGCTATGTCCATTTATATCTGTGTAAACCCTCAGTCGTCCAGGTCGGGTCCATAGCAAAAGACAAAGTTCATTTTTCCAATTCCAATTTGATTCAGATGAGACCACGTTTCATTTGATGTTACGTCGCTTTTCACTTGTATCCCCACGTCAGTAGCAGTGGAGGCTGCAAAGAGGAGATTACTGCAGGATACTAAGCTAAAAGAGAGAACTAAACTGACACTAGACCAAACCTTCAAACTGCTGGAAATTTGCCTTAATGCCACATATTCCGAGTTTAGAGGAAACTTCTACAGGCAAATCCACGGCTGTGCCATGGGCTCACCGGTCTCTCCTATTCCTCCTCTCCTAGCCTCATTTCCAGGTACTCCACCCACACATTGGTACCAATATGTGGATGACAACTGGACTAAAATCAAAATTCAAAGATCTGAAGCCCTTTGCTGCACATATTAATGCAGTGGATCTAAACATCAAGTTCCACACGAAGAAGCCAAAGAGAACAAACTGGACCGACATCTCCAGGTAGAAGTCTTCAGGAAACCCACACACACAGACCAATACCTGCTGTTTGATTCACACCATCCACTGCAGCACAAACTTGGAGTTATCCACTACAGCACAGAGCCCAAGTGGTGCCCACAAACACAGAGCGAAAAGTGAAGGAGGAGCAGCACGTGGAGAAAGTCCTCTCTGCTTGTGGATATCCAAAGTGGGTCTTCAATAGATCTAAGAAGCTAAAAAAAAAGGACAACAGGACATCTGAACCCAGAAGGAAAGGTGTTACGATTCCTTACACAGCAGGTATGTCTGAAAAACTTCAGAGGATTTTCAGACAGTATGAGATTCCTGTATTTTTCAAACCTACAAACACGTTAAGACAAAAACTGGTTCACCCTAAGGACAAAATCTCGAGCCACAAACAAAGTAATGTCGTCTACTCCAGTAGTAGTGAAGTAGTGAAGAGAGCAGCGAGCATTACATTGGAGAAACGAAACAGCTACTCCATAAGAGGATGTACCAACACCGGCGTGAGAGCAGCTCAGTACAGTCTGCTGTACATCTCCATCTCAAAGCCACTAACCACTCCTTTGAAGAGAGTGAAGTTCAGAGCTGAGCCAGAGAAAAGAAATGGTTTGAGAGGGGAGTTAAAGAAGCTATTTTTGTTACGAAAGAGAATCCTTCAGGTCAAACCAGTTCAAATTAGATCAAAGATCAGTTCAAGTCAGTTCAAACTAGTTCAAACCAGTTCAAACTAATTTGAACCAGTTCAAATCAGTTCAGACCAGTTCATACCAGTTCAAACTAGTTCAAACTAGTTCAAACCAGTTCAAATTAGTTCGAACCAGTTTGAATCAGTTCAAACCAGTTCAGACCAGTTCTCTTCACTCTGTTACTTTCAGTGCTTGTGGTAAGTCAGTAACGCCATAATTAAATACATTTTTAATGAAAATGAACGATAGAAGCTTAAAGATGCAACATATTGTAGGTTTATTTGAATTTTTTGGCATGAACCTTATAATTGAAGTTGTTTAAGAGCTGCCATTAGCCCAGAATTTGCATTTATATGGATATTTTTTTTGCTAAAATATCTTACTCTGCAATGTCACAATGCAGCATATATCTGCTTTGAAGATAATAACTTTAATGGGATGGTAGCTACATCAACCATGATGCTGCAAATGTAAGCTAAGCTAACTCACATGCTAGATGCTATTTCAAACCCAAGTTCAAGTGTTTAATATTTATAATACTTATAATACTTATACTCATAATACTTTAATACTTATAATTTGATTTATCAGACGTATAATTGGTTTTAAATGATTGCAAACATGAACTAAAACAGCATGTAAAGGTTTACACTTCCCTGGGCTAAGCTAACACATGTGGCTAGGCTAGTTTTTGTGCAGGTTCACATCACAAATTGGTATAAACTGAACGTGCATGTTTTGTCATTTAACAATCAAACTGTGTGTGTGGGTTTTGTTGTTTTTTGTTTTTTTTTTTTCAGTGTTATGTAGGATTAAGTATAATTAGAGTTATTTGTGTGTAACACTGGTTCAGAGACAGTGGGACATGATGCTCCAAAGTGTTGATTCAGAGTGAAGCCTCCTCCACTCTCCACAGAGTCAAACACTGACTGTTCAAAGTAAACTGAACACTGTGTAACAGGACCTTATGTCACTGAAACAGTGTTGAAAACAACTCTTTAAGTGTTAAACCGACACTTCATATTCCACTGTGGACGAGGGCCTCCTGTATACTGCCTGTTTCCATGGAAATGTTGTTTGTTTAGCTATAATCTTCCACAGTACGGCATAAAACTAAAATCTCGATAGAGAATGTTAAGAAGTATAGTTTTAACTTTCTATTTCCATAGAATCATGGAAGTGACGTACCACCATGATAAAAAGTTACATACTGTACCTTTAAATATGGAAATACATGCCAAAGGGATATTTGTTGAGCTAATTATACCTTCAATTAATGTGATTATACCCCTTAAGTTTACTAGCATGGCAAAAACTCCACTCTGGTGTCTGAGAATTGTTAAAAGCACTTATAAACTCATCATGGTGAATAATTAGGATGCTCAGAATGCATAAGGTAAGTGAGGAATAACATCGGACCACTGTAAACTGTTATTATAAAGTGGTACCAAATAGACCCAATATTAACACAAAGTTTGTAGAAGTTTGTTCAAAAGTAGGGCCTTAAAACATGCAATAAGCCTTTTCACAAACTTGATAAACTTTAGCCTGGTTATATTTCATGGTGAATGTGACTAAGAATAATAATTTTGTAACAATAAAATGTTCTTAAACTGAAAAATACTGATCTTTTGTCATTGAGATTCATGTCCCAAAGTGACCCCCTCCTGCCCTGTTCAAAATGGAGGAGATCTAATGCTTCTATTGTCCAGAATCAGACTGAACACAATGAGAGAGGGAGCTTTGAAAAGGAAAGGATCAGATCTGAGTTCATTCGATACAACAGTACAAACGTGTATATAAGTACATGCTGCAGACACATGAAGACTGAGGCGTCCTTGTTATAACCGTCTATAAGAATCTACACAATGAGAGTACTGATCGCATGGCTCAGATGAAGGAGAGTCGCAGTGAAACAGGTTCAGGATATTTAAGATTTTTAAAGCTCTGTACCTGATTTTTAGTGTCTTAAAACATGAAAAATAGAACTGGTTCATTTTAAACAGTTTGCAGTGGTCCAACGTTATTTGTCACTTAACTTTACGCATTCGGAACATCCTAATTATTCACCACGATGAGTTTATAAGTGCTTTTCACGACTCTCAGAAACCAGAGCAAAGTTCTAACATCTTGGAATATACCCGTGTGCCATCAGGGAAGAAAAAATCCACTGATGGAATAACCTGGTCATTCAGTATCTTCAGGTAGTCAGCCATATTTGGAATTCCGATGGCAAGTATCATAGCAACCAAAGAGCCAATCCCTAGCAACGCTGTCAATCCAACCTGTTACTAACGCAGCGAAAGAAATTGCCTGATTTGTCTGTTATTAATGTTCATATTTTTATGTACAGACACAGTACTGAAATAAAAACACCGGGATCATGTAGAGCTGGTTAATACGAACATTTTAAGACCAAAATGACGAGTCTAAGAGCAGCAGCTACAGAGAGAGAGGTCACAGATTTTCAGTGTAAAGTGAATTGGAGCCAGAGTTGATGGAGGCTGAAGTGCGCCCATGCTCACTTTCAGGTTAACTACGCCTATTTTTATATACAGTCTATAAGTAAGACACGTTTTGCTCAAATACGGGTGAAAAAGTCGTGTACAGGGCCTTTAGGGTCATTTCAGATTGAGGGAGTATCCTGTAGTAGACTTTACATTTACATTCCAGACCACAAATCTGAGCCTGATCTGATTTCTGGAGTAAACAGCCAGTGGTTTGGCTTTACTCTCTTTGTAAACTCCATTTTCCAGTCTCATTTTTCACGTAAGTTCCTGAAAAGCGTCGGCATGAGCCTCTCCCTCTGCATAAGTCTGAACATTACGTCTTTACAAAAACGTGGCACTTTTGACCCAATCCTCCAATAGAAATGCTAATGCACTGCCAATCAAACTAAAGGCATCTGAATACAGGGACGGAGAGAATATACAGAGAGGAGAGGAGGAGAGAGAGATGGAGACAGGGGAGGAGAGAGGGAAGAGGGGGGGGGGGGGAGGGGGGGGGGGGGGGGGGAGAAAGGGAAAGACGAGGAGGAGAGAGCAAGAGAGGATAGCGAGAGACAGAGATGAGGAGAGAAAGAGTGAAGAGGAGCAAGGGGAGGAGAGAGAGGAGGAGGACAGAGAGGGAAGGTGGGAGAGGGGAAAGGAGGAGGAGAGAGAAGAGGAGGAGAGAGAAGGAGAGAGGAGGGAAAGAGGAGAGGATAGGATGAGAGAGAAGGAGGGGAGAGGGGAGATGAGTAGGAGAAAGGAGGGAGGAGGAGGAGCGGAGAGAGATGGGCGAGAAGAGGAGGAGAGGAGGAGGCAAGAAGAGAAAAAGAACAGGAGAGACAGAAAAAGGGGAGAGGGAGAGAAAGAGAAGGGGAAGATGAGAAAGAGGAGGAGGAGAGAGGTAAGCGGAGGAAGAAGGGGAGGGGAGGAGGAGAGAGAGGAGATGGGCGAGAAGAGGAGGAGGCAAGAAGAGAAAAAGAGCAGGAGAGACAGAAAAAGGGGAGAGGGAGAGAAGGAGAAGATGAGAAAGAGGAGGAGGAGAGAGGTAAGCGGAGGAAGGAGGGGAGGAGGAGAGAGAGGAAGAGGAGGGGGGAGAGAGGAGGAAATGAACGGGACAATAAAAGAGCAGAGAGGGGAGGAAGAGGAGACAGGGAAGGAGAGAGGAAAGAAATGGTGGAGAGGAGATGACGGAGGAAAGGAGGAGGAGGGGAGAAAGCAAGAAGAAGAGGAGATGAGGACAGAAGATAGGAAACGAGGAAGGGGGAGGAGGAGGAAAAAGAGGAGAGAGAGGAGAACAGGGGAGGAGAGAAGAAAGGCAAAGGGGAGATAGGGCAAAGGAAGGGAGTGGCAAGAAGGGAAGAGAGGAGGAGCAGAGGAGGTAGTAGAAGTGTGTGTTATTCTGAGCTATAAATACAGTTGTTTTTGACAGAACCGTGTTAATAATGTTGTAAATATGGAAGAGAGTGACAGAGACAGAGCCTGGGTCCCAGGAGAGAGAAAGAAAGAGAGGGGAAGAGGAAGAGAGGGAGGGAGAGAGAGAGAGAGAGAGAAAGAGGGGGGAGAGAGTGTGGTGTGTTAAACTAAAGTGCGAGAGAAACAGAGAGGGGGGGGGGGGGGTGAGAGTCTCAACTCCTTTCTCTTTAGTTTCCTTCCCCTCTCTCCTCCCTCTCCCCCCTTTCTCTAACTCCTCCTCTCTCTTTAGTTCCCTTCCCCGCTTTCCTCCCTCCCTCCCCCCTTTTCTCTCACTTCTCCTTTCTCTTTAGTTCCCTTCCCCTCTCTCCTCCTCTCTCTCCCCCTTTTCTCTCACTCCTCCTCTCTCTTTATTTCCCTTCCCCTCTTTCCTCCCACCCCCCCCCCCTTCTCTCTCTCTTTCTTCCCCACTCCTCCTCTCTCTTTAGCTCCCTTCCCCTCTTTCCTCCCTCTCCCCCCCTTTCTCTCTCTTTCTCCCACTCCTCCTCTCTCTTTAGTTCCCTTCCCCCCCCCCCCCCCTTTCTCTCTCTCTCTCTTCCTCCCTCTCCTCCTCTCTCTTTAGTTCCATTGCCCTCTCACCTCCCTTTTCCCCTTTTTTTCTCTCCCCATCCCTCTTTTTCTCTATCCTCCTCTCTCTTTAGCGCCCTTCTGTTCTTTCTTCCCTCTCCCCTCTCTCTCTTCTCTCTCCCTCCCTTTCTCTCAACCCCTATTTCCTCTCTCCATAACTTTCTCTCTCCCTCTCTCCTTACCTCCTTCCTCTCTTCATTTATCTCTCTGACTCGAGGTACATCCTGAATCGCACATAATTAAAACGTGCAGGAGACAAAATGGCCGCCGCTGTAGACCTGGGCTGTTGCATATTCATGCTAATCAGATCGGAGGAAGAGCGATTCATTTGAGGTGATTAAAAAGACCACAGGTTTCTTTGATTAAAACAAACGAGGGGAGAGATAGAGCCGAGACGCAGCGGGAGGTGGAACATCTGCAGGAACATGCACGTTTTGCCGACAAATTGGATCAAAGTTAGGAATTAATGTTATTCCGGACCAGCACATTTAACAGGGGAAATTTGGGATCACTTTTGGAGAAAAATGGTATTTTCTCTTAATGTTTAAACGAAATGAAAAAAGATAATGAATACCTGGCCTGGTGATGTCCTTTGGTTCTTTTAAGAGGAACTAAACACTGAATCCTGTGGGTACGATGTTTTAATAGCACCATCTACTGTTCCTAGTCCTGTTTGGCAATTCCAGATCAATTTGCAGCTTTCTAGTCAAAAATGTATAAATCTAAGTGAGCACACACTTAGATTCAGTGGCCTCTGCAATTTCAAGTACTACATAACATCACACAGGACTGTCCTGATTGCAGGGGCGGAGTTTGAAGTGTGGACGCCTGTTAGACCAATCACACTGTTCTTTATGCCTCCACTCAACGCCCCCTCTCCTCCCTCACTGTCCCCTTTAGTCCTCCAGACCCCGCCTCCTCACTCTCCCCTTTAGTCCTCCAGACCCCGCCTCCTCACGCTCCCCTTTAGTCCTCTAGACCCCGCCTCCTCACGTTCCCCTTTAGTCCTCCAGACCCCGCCTCCACACTCTCCCCTTTAGTCCTCTAGACCCCGCCTCCTCACTCTCCCCTTTAGTCCTCTAGACCCCGCCTCCTCACTGTCCCCTTTAGTCCTCCAGACCCCGCCTCCTCACTCTCCCCTTTAGTCTTCCAGACCCCGCCTCCTCACTCTCCCCTTTAGTCCTCCAGACCCCACCTCCTCACTCTCCACTTTAGTCCTCTAGACCCCCCGCCTCTTCACTCTCCCCTTTAGTCCTCCAGACCGAGCCTCCTCACTCTCCCCTTTAGTCCTCTAGACCACGCCTCCTCACTCTCCCCTTTAGTCCTACAGACCCCGCCTCCTCACTCTCCCCTTTAGTCCTCCAGACCCCGCCTCCTCACTCTCCCCTTTAGTCCTCCCCTTTAGTCCTCCAAGTACATTTACGGAGATTACAAAAAGTTCAATGGCAGTATATTGTTATTACTGTTGAATAATGCTATGTGTTCATCACAATGGCTGAAATGTAACTTTTTTTATTGCAATTTTACAAAACAGAAATACACTTAAAAAATGAACCACGCCCACGTTCAAAATCTAACCAATCACAGCACAGGAGTCAGACAGCCCTGTACGAACAAAGTTGTTACATCTTGTGAAGGATGAACTGGCCCGATTTTAAGGCACTGTTCATTTAAAACTATTGTTCACGTGATAAAATAAATTTGAAACAGGAAGAGCACGGTTAGCATGCTAGTTGTTGTTAGCATTACAGCAAAACTCACCACGTTGAATGAAAGAAAGAGGATGCTCGGAATGCATAAGGTAAGACAGGCTAACCACTCTGCCGCAGGAACACAGGGAGGACCCGCACACTGCACTCAGAGAGATCGAGAGTCGAACCCACAACCTCCTGGTGAGAGGGTAGAGAGACGATAACCACTCTGCTACCCCCTCTCCTGCAGTAGACTTGTGGTGTTTTGTCTTTTGTCCCGGCTGTGCTTCCGTACGTGACCCACTTCCTTCTGTATTTTCCTGTGTTTTACGCATACCTGCTCTGCTCCTGCTGCATTTGAATATTTCATGTTGACAGCGTAATGCGAGCGCTCAGATGGATGAAGGGGAGAACGCGGGGCCCGAGTGAGACCGCGACTCCAAAACTCCGTCGTTAACCTGCAAAATGACAAATGCGTCTGACACGGTAAACAGGCTGGAGTCTCTCTGCTCACTGTGCTCACTGTGCCGCTCCAGCCGGATTCAGATCTATGTAATTACAATAGAGCAACATGAAGTTCTACTGGCACAGTCATTATCCTGTCTCCTCCCTCTCACCAGGACGTTGTGGGTTTGACTCCTGATCCCAGTGTTAGGAAATGCGTAAAGTGAAATGCTCTGTTCCACCTTGTGATGTCATGAAGTGGTAGTTTTTCAAATTTTAAAATTAACAGCTACCATTTACTTTGTGGCCAGTAGAGATTGGTATTTCCAGGGCTGAAATCATCCAAATGATTCTAGTGAAGGTGTGTGGAGTTTAAAAACACAGTGGAGCGCTTGATGCATTACCACTGATGACATCATAAGGTGGAACAGAGGGTTTCCAGTTTGAGAGAAGAACTCAGACAAAGAATTTGAGTGTTAAACATGTGTGAATGAAACAAAACACAACTCCAGGTCTGTTTGTGATGAGGAAACAGTATTATAACAGAGATCAGAAAATAGCATAATATGGGTCCTTTAAGGGGAGGTTTTACTTCTATGGGGTTTTAAAGAGGAGGTATTTTACTTCTATGGGGTTTTAAAGAGGAGGTATTTTACTTCTATGGGGTTTTAAAGAGGAGGTATTTTACTTCTATGGGGTACTAAAGAGGAGGTATTTTACTTCTATGGGGTATTAAAGAGGAGGTATTTTACTTCTATGGGGTATTAAAGAGGGGGACGATCCACCTTCAAGTCAGTGGATCTAACCACTCAACCAATGATGTTTATGTAGAGAGCAGGATTTGAACCGCCAACCTTCGGATCAGTGGACAAACATTCAACCAACTGAGCTACTGTCGCCCATTTTACTTCTATGGGGTATTAACTGTAACACGTCACATATTTAAATCACCATGTTCCTTTTATTGTTTTAAAAATGATATATTCACCCTAAACAAAGTATTAACAAGTTTAATAGTTTCAGTTTTGAGTCTCCCCTCCATTTACTCGGTGTGCTAAGTCACTCCCCCTTCAGAGCGTTTTCACAACACAATCAGCGTGAAACTACTGCACATCGCATCAGGTTTGTGAAGTTGTAGTTACAGTTTTGTATCATGTTTTTGTATATTTATGGAGAATTGTCGTGTGGGAGCCTGGGTGACGGAGGCTTGTGGGCGGAGCCTTGCACAGGATTGTACAGCTAACCGTAAGGAGAGTTCAAATAGTGCCCGGGAGAGATCGCTAGATTGCTCAAACATGCACGGACGACGTCTAAAACCTCTTCAGGCAGGTTTTTGTTGAGGGAGCAACATTATAACATCACATAAAGTCTTTTTTACATAATAACCTGTCTTTAAAGTTGTATATTTTGACCTCAAACACCTCCCTGCGTCTAACCCTCGTCTTCACTTTTCAAACACCTCCATTTTGCTGCTCTTTTGTGGGTCAGCTGACTTCACCTCCATCTTCTCGTTTGTTCTATTTCAACTCTATCCATCATCTTGCCTGCTCCTGCCTGCACCAACCCCACTCAGAGCGCCTCAAATCGGGTTAGCGGAGTCCCAGAGGCCCCTGTGGCTCTGGGGGTGGTCCCTGGTGGTCCCTATCCCCAGTAACAGCACTCCTTTCTGGGCTTGTTCCCGGAGAGTTTGTCCTTGGTTAGAGCTAAAAAAAAAAGGTGGTTAAAGTTGCTTCTAAAGTCAAGCAGTGAAACACATTGTAAAGTGTGGCATTAATCACCGGGTTCAAGGGTCGTTAGGCAGAGTAAATTGGAAAAATCGTACCTCGGCGCTGGCTTCGAACGCAACACAAGATTTTGTAATGAATAATGACCCCGTGGTAAACAAGTGAAGTCTCCCAAAGTAATGTTGGTCCAAAGGTGTGGTTTTAAAAAGAGAGAAACAAAAATACTCCATAAATCATCAGCAGAAGTTTGTGAATGACCCAATCACTCATTTTGAATTGTAAATGTGATTATTTAGTTAAAGGTATAATACGTAACCTTCTGTAAGTCCACGCCATTCATTTTCCGGGGCCGGGTTCACGGGGGCAGCGGTCCAAGCAGGGACTCCTAGACTTCCCTCATCCAAGACACTTCCTCCAAAGTTAAAACCATAATTTGGAGATGGAGATTTGAGAGATTGCATGTAGAATATTTAAGCCAAAAGTACAACATTTCTATGGAAACAAGCACAAGAGTAAAAGAGGAGTAAGAGTCAGGTTTGTAGAGATTCAAGTCTGCTCACAGTAAGGATGTGTGTTCTTTCCAGTGCAATGACAAATAAAAAAATAAATAAAATAAAATAAAAAAACATGCTCTTGGTTAGTTTATTTTTTTGGCTAAAAGTTCCATATTGTGGCTTTAAAGTCCTTCCGCATTTTATGCACATACTGTACATTTGTCCTGTATTACTGTGGCAGAGTGGTTCTCCTGTCTCCTCCCTCTCACCAGGAGGCTGTGGGGTTGACTCCCGATCTCTGTGAGGGGAGTGTGCATGTCCTGTCTCTTCCCTCTCACCAGGAGGTTGTGGGGTCAACTCCCAATCTCTATGAGGTCTAGTACACATGTCCTCCTAGAGTGGTTTATCCTGTGTCCTCCCTCTCACCAGGAGGTTGTGGGCTCAACTCCCGATCTCTGTGAGGTCTAGTGAGCATGTCCTCCTAGAGTGGTTTATCCTGTCTTCTCCCTCTCACCAGGAGGTTGTGGGGTTGACTCCCGATCTCTGTAAGGGGAGTGTGCATGTCCTGTCTCCTCCCTCTCACCAGGAGGTTGTGGGGTCAACTCCCAATCTCTATGAGGTCTAGTACACATGTCCTCCTCCTAGAGTGGTTTATCCTGTGTCCTCCCTCTCACCAGGAGGTTGTGGGCTCAACTCCCGATCTCTGTGAGGTCTAGTGAGCATGTCCTCCTAGAGTGGTTTGTTTTGTCTCCTCCCTCTCACCAGGAGGTTGTGGGGTCGACTCCCGATCTCTGTGAGGTCTAGTGAGCATGTCCTCCTAGAGTGGTTTGTTTTGTCTCCTCCCTCTCACCAGGAGGTTGTGGGGTCGACTCCTGATCTCTGTGAGGTCTAGTGTGCATGTCCTCCTAGAGTGGTTTATCCGGTCTCCTCCCTCTCACCAGAAGGTTGTGGGGTCGACTCCCGATGTCTATAAGGGGAGTGTGCATGTCCTCCTACAGTGGCTATTCTGTCTCTGAAAAATTCTTAGAGCAAAAACTTGCAGATAAAACATATTATCAAGACAAAACTCCAAAAAAGTCACCTGCGTTTGAAGAAAGTTTTTCACATGATTAAAATGTAAATTCTGAACAGTACCTGCTTCACTGTAGCAGCAGGAAAATACATAATTATTCAAGCAAGAGCCAAAGAAATAAACAAGAACAGATCTGAATCAGAGAGGGCCAAAGGTGAGCTCTGTACAGGCGCCCAATCATCCCAGGTAAATACATTTATATGGAAAATAGTTTGAACAAAAATACAAATAAAAGCTAAAGGAATGCATCTCTTTACATACATTTGCAGGAAACGTTTGAGTTAGAAATGGACTGAAGAGATCTGTGAATTAAGTTAGGATTTTGGCACAGAGCAGTCCCTTAAAATAGATAACACGCATTTGGACTCCTCTAATGTTTGTTTAGTTTTATCTAGTTTAATCCAGGTTTAGTCCTAGTTTAGTCTTGGTTTAGTTCTGGTTTAGTCCTAGTTTAGTCCTGATTTAGTTCAGGTTTAGTCCTGGTTTATTCCTGGTTTAGTCCTGGTTTATTCCTGGTTTAGTCCTGGTTTAGTCCTGGTTTAGTCTTGGTTCAGTCCTGGTTTAGTCCAGGTTTAGTCCTGGTTTAGTCCTGGTTTATTCCTGGTTTAGTCCTGGTTTAGTCCTGGTTTAGTATTGGTGTAGTCCTGGTTTAGTCCTGGTTTAGTCCTGATTTAGTCCAGGTTTAGTCCAAGTTTAGTCCTGGTTCAGTCCTGGTTTAGTCCTAGTCTAGTCCTAGTTTAGTCCTGGTTTAGTCCTGATTTAGTCCTGGTTTAGTCCTAGTCTAGTCCTAGTTTAGTCCTGGTTTAGTCCTGGTTCAGTCCAGGTTTAGTCCTGGTTTAGTCCTAGTCTAGTCCTAGTTTAGTCCTGGTTTAGTCCTGATTCAGTCCTGGTTTAGTCCTAGTCTAGTCCTGGTTTAGTCCTGATTTAGTCTTGGTTTAGTCCTGGTTTAGTCCTAGTTTAGTCCTGATTTAGTCCTGGTTTAGTCCTGGTTTAGTCCTGCTTTAGTCCTGGTTGAGCCCTCCCTTAGTGCTAGTTTCAGTCGATTTGGTTTGGTTTCACATTTTTGCAGTTGAAACTACAGAATGGTTAAACTCTCTTAACCACCAGTGCAGTCGCAGTGAGAAACTCGATTGTGTTCGACATGTGGCTAAAGACTTTAAAATGACATCAGTGATTTCACAGCGATTTTCTGAACCTGTTTTTATGTTCACACTTTAATCTTCAAATGAATCAGAGCCGCGTCACCTCCTTCAGAGCGTGAGTCAGATCAGCCTGCACAGAGCGAGAGAAACAAGAGCTACACAAAGTACAATGGAACTATAGAAAAATATATCTATGTAAAACGACATTATCAGCCTAGAAAGGTGCAGTGCGCAATTATGCTTCAGCATCTGCAAAATGCTTGTCTCCATGGAGATGTTATTCTTTTGTCTGAAATGTTCCATCAAAAATAATCTTACATGTATTTAAGTGCAAGTGTTTTATTATAGAATAGTGCTGTCATGATACTAAAATTTCAAACTCGATTTCGTTACTGAGGAAAAGACTCGATACTTGATGCCGATTCTGAAACCATAATTTAATAAAAATCTCTTTCTTTAGACAATTTACTGTGATTTTTAGCATTAAACTGTAGTAGTTTTCTATTCCCATGTGTCTTATATCTGTGTAATCTCTCAGTGTCCAGTAGGTTCATAGTGGTCCGTGGTGTTATACTAGTCTATGTGTCTTATATTTGTTCAGCTCAAGATCATTCTAAAGATGTTCAAGAAAGGTTCATTTCTGTCCTGTGAATGTGACTTGTTTAGTATCAATACCTGCTCAAAAAACTATCTACACTGCCTGGCCAAAAAAAAAAGTCACACACTCAAATCAAATGAATAGTATCTTATGTTCAATGCCTTTGACGACCCTACTGTAGAAATACCTTGACTGTAAGTGGGGTCAGCTCTTCGCAGATCTCACCTGTAACCCGACCTGCTTGTCTCCATGGAGTTTAACATCATGCAGTGAAATTACCCGTCGAGCCAGAACCACGCACTTTGACCAGACTTTACAAAGACGAGTGGGTCTGGAGTCGGAGCCTGTCTCTCCAACTTCAGGGGGCATGATTGACACGTGGATTAACCAATCAGAGAGACGCATGGAACAAAATGAACAAACAAATGAACAAAAGGTGGATCAGAGGATTTTGAGCTTTGGAGATGTAATAGACTAGTAATAAAAAGTTACTTAAACGTGTGAATGAAACAAAACACAACTCCAGGTCTGTTTTTGAGGACATTACAACATGACTTAAACCTCACAAGAGTCAGTTTTGTGTAATATAGCATCTTTAACCCTAGAACACTTTCGCTATAAAAAGTTACACCATCACTTTTGCCGGGTAATTTTTACCCGATATAATATACCCAACAAAAAGTACTTGTCATAAAAAATAGATCAAAATATGACAACACTTGATAAATTAGAGTAGTTTTCTTTTATTTTCAACTGTGGTATGTGTAACAAAATGGAAAATAAAAACATAGGAAGATCCTACAAACATGCTCGAAAATTACTGAAAAATTTGGAATTTGAGAACAAAAAAAATCCTTAAAAAAAAAATTATGATACAGGAAACTTGGTCTTTGGTCCACCCATTCCTGAGACATGTGAGACTTCCCTGGTGAAGGCATAGACTCCTTGGCACGCAAACAGCTACAGGAGAGAGGAACAAAAAATAGTATTTTTTCAGTGTGTAAAAATGACCACTTGATTAAAATATTGTTTTCACCATAAGAATTCACTTTGAAATTACCACTTTGTGATATATATTCATAACCACTGCACTAAATAAGGCTAGCATACACATTCCAAGAACATTCTTACTTACCAATTCCTTACATGCAGTCAGTACACGCAGGGTAGTAATGGCGTGGACACACCGGTCGACGGCAGACATGGCACCTGTGCCGTGTCTTCCTGTCCGAACCTGCGGGGCAGTCAGCACACCTCACGAAGGGACTATTGCTTTCTGCTGCCACTGATCAGTGCCAAAGCCTGCATATCAGGCCTCCTCTGCATTTGGTTGTCACCTCTCGTCATTGCATTCTCATTGTGGATGATCCAGGAGTTAATCACACTAGCATCTCTTGGTTTTCCTTCCACAGCCATAGTGAGCACACATCTGGTCAAAAGTATCGACACCTCCCTTTTGTTTGTGTGTGAAATTCAATTGCTTCAGGCTTGCCAGTGGGTCCTGTTGTTGGTTGTGTGTGCATGGATGACAGGAGCAGGACAACCTTCTTTTTGAAGCTTTCTTAGGAAGGAAGGACACCAAAGTTAGTTCTTTAGTGAAGAGAAAAGCACTGGAGCCTGGCGTGCACTTTTCTTTTCCTTTCATCACTGAAATAAATATGTAAATATGGTGAGCCTGAATGTTGCCACTCTTGACATGTGGCAGGATCGCTTGTTTTTAAACACTAACACTATCACTGGGTGAAATCCACCCAAAACGTACATTACCCTCTTTCACTATTGCCGGGTGAAAATCACCCAAAAGCAAGCCTGTAGGAAAAAGTGGGCTTTGGGGTAGGGAAACATCCACACCTTCATAGATGTCAAAAACAATGGTGAAGCTACCCAGGGACTCATGACCCTCAGAAAAATGCAACATATTGAAAATCATGTAAATACATTTGCTCGGGTGAAAATCACCCGGCGATAGTGCTCTAGGGTTAACGTCCCATCGAAATGTAACTCTCTCTTTAAAGCTGCTGTCGTCCTGTATCTGAACATAAGTCTGGTCTTGTTGAAATGCCAAACATCTCCAGGTAAATGTCAGGTGTGTTTAATCGTTTACTGTTTGCTCCTCCATCATTTCAACTCTGCTGTTTTTCTGATAAGCGTGTTCAAGTAAGTGTTCAGATATAAATATGAAGGCAATTATGGGTGAAAACCGGATGAAAACTGGAGATTAGATAGAACAGATCGACCACAAGAGAAATTGTGCCTTTTCTGAAGGATGGTCTAGCATCTGCGTGTCTCCATGGAGATGTTATGGAGCGCAACAGTCCTGCTCTCTGGTTCTGAAAGTAAATTTGCCATTTATTTTTTTTCCATAGGCTTTTCAAAACATTCAAATATTAAAGTGGAACTAAACTCCACCCAAAATCGCATTTCAAATACAGGGGCAGCACTTGGAGGACTAAAGGGGAGAGTGACGGGGGAGGAGGGGTGGGGTCTGGAGGACTAAAGGGGAGAGTGAGAGAGGAGAGGGGGCGGGGTCTGGAGGACTAAAGGGGAGAGTGAGGGGGGAGGAGGGGCGGGGTCTGGAGGAGTAAAGGGAAAGAGTGAGGGAGGGAGGAGGAGGGGCGGGGTCTGAAGGACTGAAGGGGAGAGTGAGGGAGGAGAGGTGGTGGGGTCTGGAGGTATAAGGAGCAGTGTGATTGGTCTAACAGGTCTCCACACTTCAAACTTAGCTCCTGCAGCCAGATGCTTGTCAGAAACACCTGGCTGTGATCAGGGCAGTTCTGTGTGATGTCATGTAGTACTTCAAAGTGCCACTGGAGGCAGCACACATCAGACAAAAAAACAACACAACAGAGGCTGATCAGCAATGTGGTATTTAAAGTCCATACCATGTTTTTTTTTTTGTTTTTTTTTGTCAGTCCAAAAACACATTTAAAACCCAAACTTCTGCCAAATGTTTGAATAAAGTCGCAGTTTATAAAGTTTCAGAAACAGATTTTAAGAATATAGGTCTCGTGGTCGTTCGTTGCCTCATTAGCCGTGCACAGGCTTTCAAACTTTCAATGTTAATTAAGTCAATGGGAAAAACGAATGGGAAAATTTACTTCCGGAACAAATGTGTCTTGCCCCAGAACAGATATACCGCTCTTGAGTTCAAAAAGAAGTCTGCTGTTTTATGGTCCGATCATCAGGAAGTGCACTGTTAGCATGCTAGTTGCCGGTAGCGTCGCAGTTACGGCAAAACTCTGGTCACTGAAAGTTGTGAAAATAATAATTAGGATGCTCTGAATGCATAAGGTAAGGGAGGAACGACTTTGGACCACTGAAATTCGTTTAAAATGAACTAGTTCTGCTTTTCACGTTTTTAAGACGGTAAAATTCAGGGACAGAGCCTTTAACATCACGATGTCTCCTCCTCTGTCCTCTAGTCTTCTCTGTGGCTTTGTTGCTCTGTTCTGTGGTCACTTTTATTGAATTGACTCCAGTGTAAACAGCAGCAGAGGGACAGGCACCGGTTTCAGATCAATACCGGGCCATGTGATTGTCTCCGTATGGCTCTCACCTACAGTGCCGGGGATAACAGAGACAGAGATAGCAGCGTGTAATAGAAAAAAAAAAAAAAATAAGGAGAATTAGGGATGGATTGTTGTAAAATCTGCTCCTCTATCAACAAAACGTGCAGAGACTCATGTAATGCTTGTCCTAAGAAGACTTTTAAGAAGACAAGTTATTCTATTAAGTGTGTAATTCAACTTTAACTCTTTTTTCTTTCATATTTTGTTCATTTTAAACAACAATACAGAGGTCCCTCCTTTATCACAGGGGTTACGTTCTAAAAATAACATGCAATAGGTGAAATCCGCAAAGTAGTCAGCTTTATTTTTTACAATTATTATACATGTTTTAAGGCTGTAAAACCCCTCACCACAGACTTTATACACTTTTCTCACACAGGCATTAACATTTTCTCACATTTCTCTCTTGTTTAAACTCTCTCAAAGTAGAAACCTTTGAGAACGGTTCATCGACATTGTGGGTTTTGTCGGGGAGAAAACTTGCAAACATACAGCACTTCAGAGTCACACTGCGATCCAACATTTATGTAAATTTGTCTGACTCATTCTGTACTGTACAGGAGACACGGAGGAGACTGATGGAGAATGGTCTACAGTCCCTCAGCCAATCAGGACGCAGAACACGATGCACATTCATATGCTGTGAAAAAAAAAGGATGCAAAATTGCACACAAAAAAATCTGTGAAACCGCAAAAGGTGAACTGCGATATAGCGAGGGACCACTGTATCTAAGACAGCTTAATAATAGAAATAGGACTGTTGACTCCTTGTCCCTGGCGTTGGAGCTCCCTCTGCTGTCAACAATGGAAATGAACAATAGGAAAGTTAAAAAAAAAAAGTTATTGTGAACCCAGTTTGACTATAATGAGTCTGATGTTTATGGGATTAAAAACTGCACAGGAGAAGACTGAACTTTTATCTATGATGCAGCTAAACAGGAAAGATGCATTTTTAATTAGGGTAGATTGCCGTCCGACTTCTTTAGGATAGTTTTCCAGGTGTGTGAGAGTAAAAAGGCCCCCTCATCCCGGTTTAAAGTCTAGTGAGCTGTCCAAACTGTCAGGTATGAAACAAGCCTGAATGAAACAAAATACAAGTCCAGGTATGTTTTTGATGAGAGGACAACAGTATAACATGGCTAAAAGCTAAAAGAAATCAAGCAAGTTTAGCATTCTTTAATACAAAACTCATTGGATTTATTGTATATGGTATCTACCGTAGTCGTACTTAGTATCAAATCAAAAATCTCTGGCATTGCCCATAACTGTCCTCCACCAACTCTGCCTGCCCAATCCCAGACTATTTTAACTTTATAATCCTCGTTCCAAACTTCCGTAAACTCCGCCCTCTAAACTGCATTAGCGCCTCATTAGTCTTTCCGATGGCGTTTTTAATTTTCCTGCCCACAGCTCGGGTCAGAGGGTCAGAACAGTCTAAATCTGCTCATTTAGTCCTGGTTGAGTTCTGGTGTGGTCCACGTCCTGATGCAGATGCTACGTGAGCCTCATAAAGTGATTTAACAGATGGAGTCACTAAACAGACTGGACGTTTCCTCCGGAGCCGTCGTCAGAGAAGCGGGACACTGGACTCTGCGCGGGATAATGGGCTTAATCAGTTTGTCGAGGGAGATTAAAGTCACACTAGGGAACTTTTTCAAACTGAACTAACCTAAAAGACGAGTGGTTAAGGTTATGGTACACTTTGTTCTCCCCTGTTGTTGGGAAATTTGTCCTTTGATACAGGGAGAACAGAACATGCAAACCCTACACAGACACAGGGAGAACACGCAAACTCCACGCAGACACAAGGAGAACACGCAAACTCCACGCAGACACAAGGAGAACACGCAAACTCCACACAGATACAAGGAGAACACGCAAACTCCACACAGATACAAGGAGAACATGCAAACTCCACACAGACACAGGGAGAACATGCAAACTCCACACAGATACAAGGAGAACATGCAAACTCCACACAGACACAGGGAGAACATGCAAACTCCACACAGACACAGGGAGAACATGCAAACTCCACACAGACACGGAGAGAACATACAAACTCCACACAGACACAGGAACAACATGTAAACTCCACACAGACACAGGGAGAACATGCAAACTCCACACAGACACAGGAGGAACATGCAAACTCCACACAGACACAGGGAGAACATGCAAACTCCACACAGACACAGGGAGAACATGCAAACTCCACACAGACACAGAGAGAACATGCAAACTCCACACAGACACAGAGAGAACATACAAATACCACACAGACACAAGGAGAACATGCAAACTCCACACAGACACAGAGAGAACATGCAAACTCCACACAGATACAAGGAATCTGTAGACTTAAGTAGACTTTTTCATGTGATTCTTTTACTTTTTTTTTTCTTGCTCTGGTATCTGTACTTTTATTCAAGTAGCAGATTTGAGTCCTTCTTCCACCATCACCATCTGGCAGTTTGACGCCATCACTTTTTTTTTCAGTCCTCCAGTGTATTTTCATATACGTTTACTTCAGCTGCAGATATGTACTCTGAATACAAATATGTCACCTACAGAAGTGATTAAAGTTTCGGTGGGCTCCTGCCTCGTCCCTTTACACTTTTGTTTGGTTATCTCTGAGTCGGAGGCGCCGGTGGACGGCTCCTCCTCATGTGAACTCCACGCTGACAAAGGCGCCATGTTAATTAATCCGAATTTCAATTAAAAGTGAAATGTTTGCAGTGTCGTCGCAGCTCAGATAAAGCCGTGGAAATTAAAGGGATGAGAGCGGCGCATGGGAGGGGAATGCTAATTCGGGGACAGAAAATGACAGACAGGCAGGTGGTTTTAAAGGGGCGGTGTAATAGGATTCATTTTGGGTTTTTACAGGTTTTCGATTGTGCACTTTTCAAACTGCTCATCACAGTTAGACAGAGGTGGGTAGTTCTCAGGTATATTTACTCAGAAACATACTTTTACTCCTACTTGAACAATGTTTTATTGAAGTAACAGTACTCTTACTTGAGTAATATATAGTACAGTGTAACAGTACTCTTACTCGAATAAAAGTTGTGGTTCCTCTTGTGATAGTTCTGTTTCCTCCAATCCAGATCCGTGTTCCAGTCCTTCGTTTGTCACCTCCCTGTTTTCCCTACAGCTGCCTCTCATTTTGGGTAATCAGCCCAGGATTGCCTATATATATACTCCCTCAGTTCAGTTAGTTCTTGCTAGATTGTTGAACTGACAACTGCAACTCTCAAGCCCGGTTTCTGAAAGACGTATATCCAGAGATTCTGAATCTGCCTTGTCCCTGTTTGAGTCACCTGTTCTTGAGTTTATTTTTCAGAATATGTTTCAATGTCAAGAAACCTTAGTATTTCACATAGAGCTGTTTTTTCCGATTTAGCTTCTGCTGTTGTGTGCTAAGACTCACAAGGTCTCCCCCTCTCCTCTCTCCATTGTCTCCCTTTGCCCTGACGCTCTGACTGTGTGTGCGGAGGACAGTTTCCCACACATCTAGCACAGATGAGTCTAAACTCGTCGTTATATCAAATGGATCTGAACATTATGTTTTTGGCGATCTTCCTATCAGGATTTTCTGAAATTATACATCTATGGACGAGCTTAGCTTATCATGAGAGTTATGCGGGCAAAAGTCACTCTTCAGAGAAAATACGGTCGCTGATAAATTATTTACTGTTTTTACTTGGTCGGCGGCCCCTATTTACCGGTCCCTGGCCCGGTGGTTGGGGACCACTGTTCTAAAGGATTCTTTCCGTTGTTTCTAAGTGTTTGACTGCTCTATTTGTGTTGCGATTCTAGCCCAGTTTTCCCCCCGTGACACCTCTTTCTAATCTGTGAGTATTTTCCAGTCTAAAGTGACTTAAGCTTTCCATCTCGACAATGTATTAATTTATTTTTATATGTTTTATATCTATATTCAGTTTCTTTTGTTCTATGTTTTATAAATAATTTATATAGATGATTTTTCTTTTTACTTGCATTTTCTATGCCCTTAGTGATCCAGGGTTTTTTTTGTTTATTTTTATAATTAAGTAAGATTTTTCTTTGTGGACAATGTTTGTCATAGAGTTTGAGTTTGATTATACGTCAGGGTCACGAGTGGCATCAACCTCGTCCCACAGCTGTGAGGACAGGTCTGCTTTGAGGGCAGCCATGGCTTCAGGTGTTCTGCATCTAATTAGTTTATATTCAACGGTTTTAATTTGATCTATTTTAAGAAGTTGATGGAAAATACCAAAAACAGGAAGATGGTCACTGTTGTCGTTAATAAGTAATCCAGCAGTTATTTGACTACCTATTATATTTATAAAAATATTATTTATTAATGTCGCTGTATCAGCTGTAATCCTACTGGGCTTCGTAATAACTGGGAATAGATTGTTGCTATACTCTGTCTGTCTGTCTATCTATCCGTGTATTTAGTAGAACTTATATGTAAAGTTACATTAGGTAACTTTTCCTATAGGGGTATGCCACCTGCTTGTCTCCATGGACATGATATTCCTTTGCCTAATGCTTCACAATATGGCTTTACATTTATCTATCTTTACATTTATATAATTAATTATTTTTTTTTTTTATTAGGGGTCTTTTTATTGCTCAAAAAAGTTTAAAAACCTACTTTCTTATTGTGTGCAAGGTCGCCTCTCCACAGATCTGACCAATAACTTAACCTGGTCCACAGAATTGCATAGCGTTTAAACAGTTTCCATAGAGACCAGCAGGAAACATCACCAAACCAAGTATATTTTGGCAATAAAATGATGCTGGTTATTGAATTAATGAGAGATACATTTATACCATCTGAAAAATGATAGAGCAGCTTTAAAATAACACATGTAAATCAATTATAAAATAAAAGTCTACACAGAGAGCTGCAGATTAAAACCGAAATCAAAACCCAGGAGCCGTGAGAAGGCTAACCACTCTGCCGCTGCCCCGCTGTCAAAGCCTTAATGTCCCTCCATATTGACTGCAGTGCGGACTTGAGCTGCGTGTAGTTTTTAAACGTGTGCCTATAACAAAGTGCTGACCCTGAACACGGCCGTATCGTTCACATTAATCCTTCTGTTTTTCCCACAATGCTTTGCTGCTGCGGCGCGCCCTCGTACGTGGCGGCGGTCGATGTGGTTTTATCTTTATTACATTTAAATCAATACAAACAGCACAAACTGCAGTCGTTACACAGTGTGCTGCCTGGGATTGAATGAAACACGCAAACACACTGCATAGACCCTGTGTACAGCTCCGTGTCGACGCTTATCTTTATTTAGGATGTAGGTTTAAAGGGGCGATGTGTAACTTTTCTGCCCGTCACCATGGAGATGTTTTTGCATAGCTTGAAATTAAAGGTCAAAGGTTTTATTACACAAAACTGACTCTTATGAGCTTCTAGTCATGTTATAATGTTGTAACCTCATCAAAAACAGACCTGGAGTTGTGTTTTGTTTCATTCACACATGTTTGAGTAACTTTTTATTATTAGTGTCACATCTCCAAAGCTCAAAATGCTCTGGTCCACCTTGTGATGTCATGAAGTGGTAGTTTTCAAGTTAACAGCTACTTTTAGTTTAGTTAAGACTGACAATTCCAGAGCTGAAATGATTCTAGTGAAGTTGTATGGAGTTTAAAAACACAATGGAGCACTTCCTGTATGACCACTTGATGACATCACAAGGTGGAACAGAGTGTTTTCACTTTGAGAGAAGAGGAAACAACAATAGCTTAATTTGGGCCCATTTAAACATATGTATCTCCATGGAGACAAGCAGGTAATCGCACCAGGCCAAGTTTATAAGTCAGATCTGTGGCGATATGACCCTCGAGGTTTGAACCGGTGACTCTGTAGTTAGCGGGTATGTTCTCAGATCCAGGTGCAGCGGTGGGTGTTCTGAAACAGGAGAGCTGAGATGAATGCTTTTAGACTGAATAATTCATGATGTACTTTGCAGAACTGTCCCCGTCAAACCAGTTAAAACGGAGACACTGCTGCTCGGGCGCCGGCTCTGAGGGACCGGGGAGGGCGTCCGAGCTAATGTTTAGACTCAAGTGGAGACGGTTTAAAACAGCTTAGGTAAAAAAATCCATCTGGTGCATTTTACCTGATAATCTGGACGACTGTGAGATTACAAAAACGTTTAAGATTTATAAAAGCTTTGGTCATTTCACTGTGATTTTTGAGTTGAATGTTAATGTTACTTTAACTCCACTTCCATTATATCATCCTTCAGTGTCTCTGGATTAAACCTGCATTTGACCCATTCTTCACTGTCTCTGGATTAAACCTGCATTTGACCCGTTCTTCAGTGTCTCTGGAGTAAACCTGCATTTGACCCATCCTTCAGTGTCTCTGGATTAAACCTGCATTTGACCCATCCTTCAGTGTCTCTGGATTAAACCTGCATTTGACCCATCCTTCAGTGTCGCTAGATTAAACCTGCATTTGACCCATTCTTCAGTGTCTCTGGATTAAACCTGCATTTGACCCATTCTCCAGTGTCTCTGGATTAAACCTGCATTTGACCCATTCTTCAGTGTCTCTGGATTAAACCTGCATTTGACCCATCCTTCAGCGTCTCTGGATTAAATCTGCATTTGACCCATTCTTCAGCGTCTCTGGATTAAACCTGCATTTGACCCATTCGTCAGCGTCTCTGGATTAAACCTGCATTTGACCCATTCTTCAGTGTCTCTGGGTTAAACCTGTCAGGAGCAGTGGGACCCATCTCCAGGTCTTGGTCTAGTCTTGGTCAGGACGATCTCAGCTGGAGGATCTGACCTGTTGTGCATGTTTTGGGTTGATGAGGAGGACACAGGGAGAACAGGCAAACTCCACACAGAAAGGCTCGGGAATCGAACCCAGAACCTTCTTGCTGTGAGGCGAAAGTGCCACTTTCACTTTTTTTTAGGTGCGTTATTATGTTTATTATAGAAATCGAAGGTCTGACTAGCTATGGCGAGTTTTGTGTACTAATACTAGTTCTTGCAGTAACTATTTTTATCAGTATTACCTATGCTCTCTTTAAAACCCTGTACCAGACATGCCAAACTGTGGCCCAGGGGTCAAATACAGCCCTCAGACCAATTTTCCTCGGCCCTCAAGCTTCCAGGTGAATTGGCCCATATTACCTTAAACAGTAAATCTACTTTAACAAGCCCATACCAAATATTTATTGTGTCCCACTGAGGATGTAGCATGAATAAAGCGTCTAGTGGTTCAGTCTAACTTGTAATATTAACGCAGATTTGAAGTATTCACTCTATTGGCACCAGTCTGTGGCCCTCAATCGGCCCTCGGGTTTGTCTGTGTTTTTATATGTGGCCCTTAATGAGAAGATTTTGGACACTTTTACCCTGTACCTTATTTTTCTCACGTTTTTGAGGAAAACTGTGCTTTTACCTCAGTACAGATACATTGTAAAAGCTGCTCTTGAGGTTAAAATAAGCCACTGTGAACTATCTGCATCTAAATATAAAGCATTTTATCGTCCAGTAATCGAGAAGTGTGCTCGTTAGCATGCTAGTTGTTGTTTTGTTGCTTTACTGTGACCCTGAGAGCTGTGAGAAGTGCTTATAAACTCATCATGGTGAATAGTTAGGGTGCTCTGTATGCATAAGTTAAGTGAGGAATAAACTTTGGATAGTTTAAAACGAACCGGCTCTGTCTTTCACGTTTTTGAGACACTAAGCTCAAAGTATGTAGTATTATTTTCACTATTTAAATAAAAGTACATTTAGATGCATTTGGGTTATCTGAAAACATGAGTCAGACTGATGGATTATTCTAATAGATCTGACCCGTGCACATGTCCCTGTATATATCTGCGTGTTTCTGTCAGAATCATCATAATTAGTCCCTCTTCGCATGTTTCATATATTTCAAAGTCCATTTCCTGTTTTGGGTTCACACATCATCATCTCCCTGGAAACCAAAACAAAACAGCAACAAATGTGTTTTATTATTAACAAAGCGCTTTGGGACGTCCCGTAGCGGCGCCCCCATCAGCGAGCATGAACGCATTTATTTAAGCCAACTCAACAAGGATATGTGAGTTTGTATTCCCGCTGGTCTCCGCTCTAAATATGAAAGAATGTTGAGCGTAATAAATCTTATATTTTTAAAAACCCAGGGCGCAGCAGTGAGAGCAGAGCAGAATGAGAGGTTCAAGGGCACGGGAAAAACCAACGCTCGTGAAAAACTCCGGTAATTGGGATGTATTTTTTTTCATGTTTTTTGTGCCGTCATAATCTCAGATAGATGGGAGGGCTTAATCATACTTTGCACTGGGGGTGTTCTACAAGTATCTCTATGGTGGAATATTCACTGTGACACGATGCACATGTTAGAAAACACTGTCCCAAAAGAAAGATTTAAAATTGTCTGAAAACTTTATCCTGTGGTACATGGGAACCACAGGATCTCATCTCTGCCGTTTGCAGATGATGTTGTCCTGATGGCTTCTTCGAGTCACGACCTGCAGCACTGGGGCGGTTTGCAGCCGAGTGTGAAGCGGCTGGGATGAGAATCAGGTCCTCCAAATCCGAGGCCATGGTTCTCAACCGGAAAAAGGTGATTTTCCCTCTCTGGGTGGGTGATGAGTCCCTGCCTCAAGTGGAAGAGTTCAAGTATCTCAGTCTTGTTCATGAGTGAGGGACGGATGGAGCGTGACATTGACCGGCGGATCGGTGCAGCGTCTGCAGTGATGCTGTTGCTGTATCTGTCGTAATGTGGGGTGTGAGGCGGACCAAAGATGCGGGACTCCGGGCAAGTTTAAGGGTGTTTATTAACAGAACAAGACAAACACAGGTGACGTGAGAACATACGAGGAGCTGGGTGCTGGGGTGCAGGTCAGGGTCCAGAGGTGCAGGGAAGACACGAGACGGGAAACACAGCCGGTACCGGGAGACAGGGTCGGAGAACACAGGCAGGACACGAGCAGGAGGCACAGCAGAGACACAAGGACAGTGATGTGAGCAGCACGCAGACACACGGTGACAATCAGTAGACAACCTGGCAAGGAGAGCTGGGTCCTGGCTCCTTTTAAGCTCCTGCAGCTGTGTCGATTGCCCTGATGGGCTGCAGGTGAGTGTGGGAGGAGCCAGGGCTCCGCCCAGCTCTGGAGTCAAGCAGGTGAGGGAGGGGGAGAGGAGACACAGGAGGCGAAACAGGAGCAGGGAAGCGTGGATCATGACAGTATCGGTCTGTTGTGGTAAAGAAGGAGCTGAGTCAAAAGGCAAAGCTCTCGATTTATGGGTCAATCTACGTTCCTACCCTCACCTATGGTCATGAGCTTTGGGTAATGACTGAAAGAACAAGATCGCGGATACAAGCGGCTGAAATGAGTTTCCTTCGCAGGGTGGCTGGGCGTTCATTAGAGATAGGGTGAGGAGCTCACTCACACGGGAGGAGCCTGGAGTAGAGCCTTCACGTCAAGAGGAGCCAGCTAATCTGCTCATGAAGCCTCCTGGATGCCTCCCTCGGGAGGTGTTCCAAGCATGTCCCACCGGGAGGAGGCCCCGGGGAAGACCCAGGACACGCTGGAGGGACTATGTCTCTCGGCTGGCCTGGGAACGCCTTGGGGTCCCACTGGAGGAGTCCCTGCTTAGACTGCTGCCCCCGTGACCCAACCCCAAATAGGTGGAAGAAAATGGATGGATGGATGGATGGATGAAAACTCTTTTAAAAATGCAAAATGGATTTAAACTCCCCATTTTCAGGAGCCTGTGATCAATCCGAGCGTTCATGATCCTGTTCAGGAGTTTGATTTTCAACAAAAAGGTGAGAGTGACTGAAAAACTGTTGGCTAATGCTATCTAGCCTGTGACTGTAGTGTCATCTGAGAGAGACGTGTTTAACAGCACAAATCACCTCTTGTAGTTCCAGCTAAGTCAGTTCTTTATGATTAGATTGCGTTAAATTAAAACTCCAGATTAAAGTCTAAGAGAGCCTCAGACAGAGCACTGCCTCTAGTTAGCATCATACTCCCAAGTATCAATAACGTTAACTGGACACAAACTCATTACTGTCGCCCTTGAACGTGCCTCTCACACTCCTCCATTACCGCTCAGTCGTTTGTTCTGTTTAAACAGGAATGGGTTTTTGAGCAGCTGAGAGCGGCGTTCAGGAGGGAAAGTGTTTGGTGAGTGATTCAGAGCAGAGAGTCAAACAGAGCCACAGAACTGAGCTAATCGCAAAACACTCCTCTCACGCCAATAGGTACGAGTCAGGTCTAGGCTCAGCAACAGTCTGAGCTCAAAGGATGAGGTCAGCTGACACCTGAATATACTGAATGACCAGGTTATTCCATCAGTGGATTTTTATCTTCCTGATGACACGAGCATATTCCAAGATGACAATGCCGAGATTCATGGGGCTCAAATAGTGACAGGGTGGTTCAGGAGCAGGAGAATCATTTTCACACATGGATTGTCCACCACAGAGTCCAGACCTTAACCCCATTGAGAATCTTTGGGATGTGCTGGAGAAGCTTTGTGCAGCGTCAGACTCGACCATCATCAATGCAACATCTTGGTGAAAAATGAAAGCGACACTTGATAGAAATGAATCTTGTGACACTGCAGAAGCGAAATCGAAACAATGCCACAGCGAATGTGCCGTAATCAAAGCTAAAGGTGGAACAATGAAATATTACAGCAGGGATGTCCAAACTTTTTTTGAAACATATTTGAAGCAGAGCCACAAACCAGTGTCGATACAGGGAGTCAAGTGATGCATTTAACACAGGTTTGACAGAGACATTGCGCCGTTAATAAGACTTGGAAGATTATTTGTAGGTCTGTCTCACAATACAGTGTGATGTTATTCAGGTTGTAGAGGTAGAATTGCTTCAATTTGTACAAAAAAATATTTCCTGATCAAATGGGCCAGTTTAGGAGGAGGCGTGAGGGCCAACAGAAATCGGTCTGAGGGCCACATTTGGCCCCTGGGCCGTAGTTTGGACAGCCCTGTATTAGAGTGTGTCACCTTTTATTTGGTGGTGACTTCTTTTTTGGCAGTGTACATTCTGAACATCTTATTATTCACCACGATGAGTTTATAAGGGCTTTTCACAACTTTCAGAGATCAGAGCGGAGTTTTGTCAGAATGGTTAAAATGACTAGCATTGTAATCATACACTTGCTGATCTCAAGAGCGGCTTATACAATATATCTGTAATGGGGACAAGCAAGTGATGGATGGTAGGCAACTGGAGGGCACCTGACACACAAGAAGCTCATCTATTTATGATCTGAAATTTTGATAATTCATCTTAATACATAAAAATCCATTTGTCCCAGAAACAATATTTTTCCGACTTTTCCTGATAGTTAAATCCAGACTCCGTAATCTCCGGTTCATGGGATTGTTTTGTCATTTGGGAAATATGTCCTTTTCATTGGAATCTGCAGGACATTCCGGAGGATTTACATTGAAATGAGCCACACGTGAAAATGTATTCAGCGTCGACTCCCAAAGGCTTTCACCAAATGTACTTATTATTCCGACGTGAGAAAGGTGAGAGAGAGGAGGAACAGAGGAGCGGAGGGAACGAACACGAACCAGGTTTAAAACAGTGAACACAGGGCGCTATAGGGAGGTTTTGTGTGAAATGCAACACTAAATGTAAAAGAATATGCAAATAACGTGGGCCAGCTGTAGTTTTAAACCAGCCCCATTGTGTTTGTGTCTCTACAGTTATAATCTCTGTCTCTGTGGATCATTATGTTATAATTTGCACATTTTAAATCACAATATTCATCTATAACACTAGCGAACAGCAGATTTTTATTTTATTTTTTTTCATTTGTACCAAAATGACCACGCAACGCTGCCAAATCCTACAAGTATCACAGATTACGAAAATAAAACTGGAGAAGGAAGTACATCAGAGTGGAAGTGTACCGGTGCGGGTTTAAACGGGGGTCGATTGGCAAAATGGCGTCTTGAAAATAAGCGATTTAAAGATACTCAAACATGAATCACTCCAAATACAACCTCAGAGGCTCAATGAGAAGAAACAGCCAGAACATGGTTAAAAGCCTGAAAAGTCCAGTTTGCAGAATAGTTGCACGTTCAACCAGTTCTGGGTCTAAATAAACAGGTCTGAATCCGGAAACCAGCACTAAACTAACAACATCTGTCCAAAACAAGCTTATGACTGTACCACCCACTTGTCCTGGAGTATACTGTCACTCTGTCCCAGGGCAGCTCAGTATAAAGTGAATGAACAATGCAATGTAAAGTACTTTGAATAAAATAGTGTATTGTTATTGGGCAAGGCAAGTTTATTTGCATAGCACAAATCGTACACAGAATAATCCAAAAGTGCAAAAGTATTATTGGGTTTAAGTGGTCCCCAACCTTTTTCTCACCACGGACCGGTCAATGTTTGACAATTTTACTGCGGCCCTGGGCGGCTCTGGCTGGTGACTGGTCGTTTATGTTAAACCTTTCCTACTCCCCTGACTGTGGGGTTCCTCCGGGGTTTAACTCCCTGTTCTTTACCTCAAAGTTGTTTGGCGTGTGGTGCGAGCTGAAAGACCCCAGCCTGTCGCTCAAGAGTTGGCTGCTGTATTGTCTCTACTGCACCGTAATTACACATCAGTTCCACCGTCTTTTTCCAGGTACCACTCCAGACTCACACATGTCGCTTCTTCGCTCAAACACACGCCACATGCGCCACATGCACGCGCACGTCACCTCTCACTCACGCGCCACACTGACACAGAGCACATAGGAGCTTTCAAAATAAGATTCAGATACGCCACAAATACATTTATAAAGTGTTATTTTCATGAACATTTCAAACATTTCAGAATATGGAGACAATGTCAAGAAACCTTAATATTTCACATAGAGCTGTTTTTCCTTTAGCTTCTGCTGTTTGTGCTAAGACTCACAAGCTCCTCCCCCTCTCCTCTCCCCCTCTCCTCTCCCCCTCTCCTCGACCTCTGCCCTGATGCTCTGACTGTCGTGCGGCGGACACACATCTAGCACAGATATAATAAACTCGTCGTTATATCAAATGGATTTATGTGGCGATTTCCTATCAGGATTTTCAGGGCGACAGTAGCTCAGTTGGTTGGGTGTTTGTCCACTGATCCGAAGGTTGGAGGTTCAAATCCTGCTCTCTACATAAACATCATTGGTTGAGTGGTTAGATCCACTGACTTGAAGGTTGGCGGTGCAGTGTCTGTGTACACTGGTGTGTGGATGAGTGACTGGTTCCTTGTTGTAAAGTGCTTTGAGTGCCTTGAAGGTGGAAATATATATCTACGGACGAGCTTATTATCGTGTCATGAGGAGCGGGCAAAAGTCACTTCGGAGAAAATGCGGTCGCTGATAAGTTATTTACTGCTTTTGGTCGGCGGCCCGGTAGTAAATGCGTCACGGACCGGTACGGGTCCCCGGCCCGGTGGTTGGGGACCACTGGTTTAATGGACTAAACCAGGACTAAACCAGGACTAAACCAGGACTAAATCAGGACAAAACTAGGACAAAACTAGGACAAAACTAGGACTAAACCAGGACTAAATCAGGACTAAACCAGGACAAAACTAGGACAAAACTAGGACTAAACCAGGACTAAATCAGGACTAAACCAGGACAAAACTAGGACTAAATCAGGACTAAACCAGGACTAAACTAGGACTAAACCAGGACTAAACTAGGACTAAATCAGGACTAAACCAGGACTAAACCAGGACTAAATCAGTAGTACACCGGGACTAAACCTTTCGTAATCATAGACTAAACCAGGACTAAACTAGGATTAATCCAGGACTAAACCAGGACTAAACCAGGACTAAATCAGGACTAAACCAGGACTAAACTAGAACTAAACCAGGACTAAATCAGGACTAAACCAGGACTAAACCTAAGCAAGAACTGAACCAGGACTAAACTGGAACTAAATTAAACCTGTCCACTGCACCAGGACTAAACCAGGACTAAGGTAAACCTGGTTTCATCCTCCTGAGACCATTTTGCCGTGTATGAGATGTTGGCGTTTTATCCTCTCTTTCCTTCAGTTCACAAAGTCCCGCTCTAATGAAAAAGTGGACCTGTTTGTTTGTTTGCTGATTTGTGGCTCATTTGCATTGAGTGATTGTGCTGAAGTGAACCGTGACAGAGGACGAAGGCTCCGCTGAATTAAACACTCCAGGACCAAACTCAAACAAGCCAACAGCCCAATCATTTCAGAGTAAGGCAAAAGTATTTAAATGCTCCGGAAATACTTCGATTCATTGCAAAACGTCAACGTTAAGGAGGAGGTATTATGCGAAATCGACTTTTTTTTTTTAGCTTTCTACCATGTTATAACATTGTTTCCTCATCAAAAACATGCCTGAAGAGGTTTTAGATGTCATCCATGCATGTTTGAGTAATCTTGTGATCTCTCCGGGGTCACGTTTGAACTCTTCTTGCAGTTAGCATTATGATTTCGTACAAGGCCCCGCCCACAAGCTGACATCACAACATGCTCTCTCACAATAATTGTCCATGAATATACAAAACAATCCACTACAACTTCACAAACCTGGTGTGATGTGCAGTAGTTTCATTAGTGGGATGCAGCTGATTGTGTTGTGATAGTGCTCTGAAGGGGGAGTGGCTTAGCACAGAGAGCAAAGGGAGGCATTTTCAAAACAATACAAGGCAACATGGTGATCTAAATCTGTTATGAGGTACATTTAATACCCCATAGAAGTAGTGATGGGGGTAGTGAGTAGTGATCACGTGACCAAAGTGTCGAGGTGTCGGTCCCTCCCCCTCCTGCTTCGATCTGCGTGTCAGTCGCTTCAGTGAATCGAAGCGTTTCATTGGCTCAGCGAATGTTCCGCTCTGTGATTGGCTCAGAGCTTCAGAGTGTTCAGCACTTCTGTGGTTTGACAAGCGCTAAACTGCTACAGTATAAAAGATGCACCAGTAGTTCTGAAAAATGTTGGGTAGTGCGGAGTATTGTATGACGTTAGTGTAACCCTTATATTTTGTTTTCACCAGTCTCTGGAGGCTGTGGATATGGCGGGTTACAGTTTGATATAATATGTGGTATCTTCTTCTTCTTCTTCTTCTTCTTGCTGTCTTCCTTGCTAACCAAAAACCAACACGGCAGGACAGTGTGCGACTCAACGTCTTTATTTCTCCACTCTAATCTCAACTACTCAACATGTGCGCGCCCTAATGCGCGTTCACTTGGTGCGCTCCCCAAATGAGCTGTACCAAAACAAAACAATAGGAACCAAAATTATTATTAAAGTAAATGTACCTTACCCAACATAAAATAATAAATAAATATGAATTATTAATAAAATAAATACAAGGCAATAAACAAAATACTAATGTCCCCAAATTAATGTTAATACATAAAATAACATACATCAAATAAATGAAAGGTTACATTAGTGGTGATTTTGGCGACTTTTGGCATTTGTTTCATTATCGATGGCATCTACTAATGGAAAAAAGCGAGCCATGGTTTGGGATCACACAAAACTTATTTTTCTTAATAAAAACATGTGATATATAAATTGTTGTATTTTTTTATGTTCAAAATAGAATATATACTATTTATGACTTCTAATAAAATAGAGTTTTGGGTTCCCAAATCATGGGCTTTGTGCTGGTTTGCAATGGTTAAATTTGTCCACCAGAGGTCAGTGTTTTTCCGAGGCCTCAGACACGTCGAACCATTTGAGACAATACTGCGACTGAAGTGTCAATGCTTCACGAGGCTCCATTCGCCCGTCTCTACATAGAAGTAAAATATCCCCTCTTAAATTTAGTTTTTCTCCACATTCTCAACATGCCCCTCACCTTCATTTTTTACTTTCTACATTATTTATTTCTTAAAGTTTGTGTCCTCCAAACATAGTTCACTTTCCCTGCCTTAAGTCCACCAGTGTCCCCATAATAAAGTCCACAGAGAGACAGACTTGAGACATGTTTGGGATTTGGTAAAGACAGAAGGAAAATACAACCTTTTGACCACTTCAGCAATTAACTTGTACTGCACCTACCTGATTTTTCCCCATCTATCTGAGCAAAATGTGTCAAACCAAACCTGGACTAAAAAAGGGACTAAACCTGGACTAAAATGGACTAAACCAAAGACTAAACCAGGGATTTAACCCAGACAAAACCAAGAATTAAAGGAGGAACAAAACCTGGACAAAAAATTTACTAAATCAGGGCTGAACAAAGACTGAACCAAGACTAAACCCAGGATGGCATCTAGACTTAACAAGGTCAAAGGTCATAAATACATCAGGCCTAAAACTTTAACAATACTAGAACCAAAACAGGAAGAAACCTGGACTAAAAAGAGACTAAACCAATACAAAACAAGGACTAAAACTGGACTAAACCAGGGACTTAATCGGATTAAACCAAGAACTAAACCAGGAACAAAACCAGGAGTAAATCAGGGACTTAACCCAGATTATGTATCTGAGTAAAACGTGTCTTTCCTCAGTACAGATTTACCGTCTTGGTCAATGGTCAGTGGTAAATAGTCACATTTTTATACAGCACTTTTCCCACCTTCAAGACACTTACATCAACGAAACCACTCACCCATTCACTCACCCATTCACTCACCCATTCACTCACACATTCATACACCGGTGTACGCAGACACTGTGGGCGAGGGGGGTTAAGTGTCTTGCTCAAGGACAACGACACCATTCATCTGTGGGAGCTGGAATCGCGCCGCAGGTGATGTTTATGAGCACTTCAGGTGAAAATACATCCGCCGTGTACCGTCTGCATCTAATTATAAAGCTAAAGTTGTATTGTTCTTGTTCATTTTACCTTCACTGCAAAACTCTGGTCTGTGACAGTTTTTTGAAAAGTGCTTATAAACTCATCGTGGTGAATAATTAGGATGTTCTGAATGCATAAGGTAAGTGCGGAATAACTCTGAACCACTGCCAACTGTTTAAAACGAACTTTAAAATGAGACGACAGTTGCTCGGTTGGTAGAAAGTTTGTCCACTGACCTGAAGGTGGGAGGTTCAAATCCCACTTTCGACATAAACGTCACTGATTGAGCAGCCACAGGTTAGCGGTGCGATTCCAGCTCCCACAAATGAATACTGTTGTTGTGTCCTTGGGCAAGACACTTAACCCACCTCGCCCCCAGTGAATGTGTGACTGGTTCTTTATGTATTCACGCTTTGGTTGTCTTGAAGATGGAAAAGCGCTATATAAAAGTGTGACCTTTTACCAACTAGTTCTGTTTTTCAGGTTATTAAGATGCTAAAAATTCAGTGTGAGACATTTAAGTTGTGTCCTCCAAACAAAGTTCACTTTCCATATATACCGACCCACCACCGCTCCACCTCTGTCGCTGTAATAAAGTCTAGAGGGAGAGTGAGGTGAGAGACGTGAGGGAGCGCTGCTGTCAAACCAAAATGCACTCTGTGTGGTCATTAGATTCTGTCAGTCAAAAAGACAAAGTACCAGCCCCGAAAAACGTGAGGGAACGTGACGTGCCGACGCCAAACCGCACTCTGTTCAGGTCAAACTAGATTACTACACGCCTGTCAGTCAAAGTGAGACAGGTATAATGTAAAAGCCCCCGAAAAAACAATAGAAAGGGGACCATATAACGCCCGAATGACAGGGGAATCTGTCAGTCATTGCATTAGAATAGGAACTGGACCCAGGACTAACACGCCTCGAATGCAAGCACCAAGAAATCCATACCTGACAGCTATAAAACAAAAAAAACGGAACAGGCCCTATACACGCCTGGCTGTCAAAGAGCTACCAAACCACCCCACCCGAATACAGGGGAAAATAGTCAGGTGGCGAACATGGTGAGAAATCTGACCCAAAAGCAGGACCTAAAGCAGGACTAAAATTGGAAGTAAAACAAAACAAATAGAGCATTACAGAAAACACCAGGAACTAAAAGCAAAAAAAAAACACAAAGAATCGACCTGAGCAAAACTAAAACCAAAGCCAGGAACATAACCTGGACTAAATGTGGGTCTAAACTAAGACTAAAAAAAAAAACTACACCCAGACTAAACCCAGGACGACATCAGGACTTAACCAGGTCAAAACAATAAATATACCAGGACCATAAAACTAAACTGACTAAAATGAAGAAAACCAGAACAAAACTAGAGCCAATTCAGAAACAAAACTTGGACTAAAAGAGGGTCTAAACTGAGGGCTAAAACAGGGACTCGATCCAGACTAAACCAAGAATTAAATCGGGAACAAAATGTGGAGTAAAAATGAACAAGGACTAAACCAGGATGACATCTGGACAACTTAGATTCAACAAAACTAGAACCAAACCAGGACTAAAAAAAGGGACTAAACCAGGACAAAACCAAGAACTGAACTGGGTTTAAACAGGACAAACCACTGATAAACCAGGACTAAAACCAGACTAAAACCGACCAAGGACTAAACCGAGACTGAACCAGGACTCAGCCAAGACTTAACCAAGAAATAAACCAAGACTAAACCAGGACTCAACCAGGACTTAACCAAGGACTAAACCAAGACTAAACCAGAACTCAGCCAAGACTTAACCAAGGACTAAACCAGGACTTAGCCAAGACTTTACCAAAGACTAAACCAGAATCAAACCAGGAATAAAACCAGGACTAAACCAAAGAGAATGACACGTCTGAAGGGTTCTTAACTTTTTTGTCTTGGGACCAGGTGTTTTCTGTAAAAAGTGACTTGGGGCTCAGTCTCATATTAAATTTATTATATTGCTCTGATTTCGTGGCCCTTAAGTTGTTGCTTGTGGCTCTAATTTGGTTAAAATCACTGGTCTGAAGCGTACGTGGGTGAATGTGTGATTGAATATGTGAGTGGTTCTTTGATGTAAAGCATTTTAAGCCTTGAAAGTGGAAAAGTGCTTTATAAATATGACCATTTACCATTTGAACACCATAAGGAGAGTTTGAGTTTAATAACACAGGGCTGTATACGGGTCTGTCAGTCACAGAACTATTGCAGGTTTAATGGTAAATGGTGTTGAAATGTAGAAATAAGAAAGATTTGAATGACATGGGAATAATGGAGTGTCAGATGTTTCGCAGAGACAGATGGAAACACGCCTGTACAAACTGAACTTTTATATAGGATGAAAACAGGAATAAAACTGGATTAAAATAGAGTAAACCAGGACTTAACCTGTTTAGACCAAGGTCCAAAGTAGGATTTAACTCAGACCTGACCCTTAAACCAAGGACTAAACAGAGACTAAATCAAGAACTAAACCAGGAACAAAACCCAGGACTAACCCAGAACTCAACCTGTCTAAACCAAGGACTAAATCAAGACTTGACCAGGACTACACCAATCTTAAACCAAGAGAAAACCAAGATTTAACCCTGTGTAAGTCAGGACTAAAACCGTATTAAACTGAACTTAACCCAGAACAAAACCAGGAATAAACCAGGATTAAAACAGGACTAAACCAGGACTAAACCAGGACTAAAACTGACTAAACCAGGACTAAACCAGGACTAAGCCCAGGAAGACATCAGGACATAACCCTGTCAAAACCACAAATAAACCAGGACTACACCTGGACTAAGTGTATCTAAACCTAGAACAAAACCAGCTGAAACCAAAACCAACTGAACAAAATTTGAACCAAACCAGGACCAAACTTGGACTAAAAAGAAACTAAAATCCAAGGCTTTAAGCAGGACTAAACCAGGACTAAACAGGACTAAACCAGGACTAAACCAGGACTAAACCAGGACTAAACCTGGTAATCCTGTTTCCTTCCGCTGGTTTTTCGTCTGTTTTGGCGACATATTGGAGCTGACATCAGGTCAGTCCTTGCTTTAGTGAACTCTTTACTCAGAATCTTTTATGAAGTCCACATTTAGCATTGAGTTAGCTGCATAAAAGGACACTGATTTGCGTGTGAAGGCTGCGTTAGCTTCAGGTCTTCACCGGGTTAAAACTCAGTGAGGAACAGGAGCTAAACTGTAACAAATAAGTTCAAATGACTAGGATTTAGAATATTTCTCATTTCTAGAGCTGCAGTCGATGAAATAAACTCTTGGACTGAAGATATGTTCTGCTGATGGATTGGTCGAGATGGATTTGCGTGGCTAAAGTCAAAACTGTTATGTATCTGTATGTACCTGACCTAGACTGCAGTCACAGGACTAGAGATCGACTGATATGCGTCTTTTTATGACCGATACCGATTTTTAAAAGCATTTTAGAATGCACAATGCATTTTAGTGAACAATCCAGGACTAAATCAGAACTAAAGCAGGACTAAACCAGGTTTAAACCAGGACTAAACTATGGACTAAACCAGCACTAAAGCAGGACTAAAGTAGGACTAAACCACTCAAAACTATTCTTGGATGGATTGGATTTTTAGAATCCAGAGCGACCGATGGCTAATAAGATCTATTGATATTTTTTGGCCAATTTGTAGGGTTAATTTTGATCATTTTCCCCAAATTATATATAGATGTATACATTTGAATTCACTACAAACCCACAGTTTTAATACAAACTGGATAAGAAAGTTGTGTATTCACACTGTGTGCAGTTATCTCTTTGCATTTAAGTGTTGAAATAAAGTGTAATGTATATTCTTTTATATATATTCTTTAGGAAGATGGTTGACCCAAACATAACATTAACTCCATGGAGTCAAGCAGGTGACACCACCAGGCCAAGTTACATGTCAGATCTGTGGAGAGGCAAGCCAGTTCCTACATATTTTTAGAAGATATTTTAGAGCAGTACAGCATCTGTAATTGATTAAATGCCAGATAGATCGATTTAATGACATACTGTGGAACTTTTCAGGTGAAGAAATAAATCTCCACGGAGTCGAGCAGGTGGCAGACCCTCCGCCACAAAAGTCAGTGCAATAATCTTGTAACTAGTCCAAAGTGTCTTGAAACCAGTGAAAGATTACATTTGTCATAGAGAATCAACTGGATAAATTCAAAATCATATTATATTCTATATAAGTTAAACGTCATTTTTACAGAGGCTGGTGTGTCTGTTTTTTTTTTTTTATATACTTTACTTATTTTATTTGTGCATAACATACACAACAGAACACACAAAAAAGTGAACAGATTAAACTGGAGTGAGTTTACCAGCTTTTAATTTCAAATAATTCATCCATTACATCAACATTGTTACTATTTCAAAGGGTCAAAGGTCAAAGGGTCAATGTTTAACCAGTTCCTTGTTATAACCTGCATGTTTTTGCAAAAAGATCTCATTTGAATACATTTCCAAACACATGAGAATGATTGGAATTTCAAGTGCTGTTTGATTTTTGCAGCGTGGTGTCTGTCTCTGTGTGGTCTTGAGTGTAGTGTGTCTTGTGTGTGTGTCTTGTGTGTCGTGTGTCTTGTGTGTAGTGTGTAGTGTGTGTAGTGTGTCTCGTGTGTAGTGTGTTCGGGGGCACGGGGTTAACTCAGTCCTCAGATTAAACTGCAGATTCAGGAGTGGATCGTTATAAAAGAGGACGGCCCATGTTATCACAGGACAGGGACAGACAGGGAGACACGGGGAGGACACACCAGAGACAGGGGGGCAGCCATTTTAGATCTAATCAGCTCAGTGTGTAACTTGAAAAGGTTTGTCGGATCATTGCAGTGTTTAAATGTCCTATATTACACAAAACTGACTCTTTTGAGCTTTTAGCCATGTTATAATGTCATTACCTCCTCAAAAACAGACCTGGAGTTGAATTTTGTTTCATTCACACGTGTTTGAGTAACTCTTTATTATTAGTCTGTCGACATCTCCAAAGCTCGAAATGCTCTGTTCCACCTTGTGATGTCATGAAGTGGTAGTTTTCAAGTTAACATCTCCTTTTACATTTAGTTTATTTAAGATTGGCAATTCCAGAGCTGAAATGATCCAAATGATTCTAGTGAAGGTGAATGGAGTTTAAAAACACAGTGGAGCACTTCCTGTATTACCACATGATGACATCACAAGGTGGAACAGAGTGTTTTCAGTTTGAGAGAAGAACTCAGCCTAAATATTCAGAGTTTGTGAGTTAAACTTGTGAGAATGAAACAAAAGACAACTCCAGGTCCGTTTGTGAAGAGGAAACAACATTATAACATAGATCAGAAAATAGTGTAACATGGACTCTTTAAAGGAGTAATTGATATTTAATTATGACCTTTGACCTGACTATTCTGACTTAAACCATGATATTGATCTAAAATGTATTATAACAGAAACTGGTTCATTGACTTCCTGAATGACCAAGGGTCACTCCCACTGATGTGTTCAGGTCCACTCAACCTTTGGAGTATTTTATTTTTTTTTTTCACTAAAAACCATAAGGGTCATTTAACTTCTATGGGGCATTAACGAGGGGGTATTTTACTTCTATGGAGTATTAGAGAGGGGGTATTTTTTTCTATGGGGTATTAACTAAATTTTACTTCTATGGGGTATTAAAGAGGAGGTATTTTACTTCTATGGGGTATTAAAGAGGAGGTATTTTACTTCTATGGGGTATTCATTTCTAACACATAACTTATTTAGATCACCATGTTTCCTTTTTATTGTTTTGAAAATGCTAAATGTGCGACTGTTTTAGGCAAATTTAGCATTTTAAAAATAAAAAAATTATTGTTGGGGAGAAAACTTGCAAACATACAGCACTTTAGAGTCACACTGTGATCCAACATTTATGTAAATTTGTCTGAACACATTCTGTACTGTACAGGAGACACGGAGGAGACTGATGGACGATGGTCTACAGCAGTGGTCCCCAACCTTTTTCTCACCGCGGACCCGTCAACTTTTGATAATTTCACTGCGGCCTGCGGCGTAATCGCTGGTCGAGAAACACAGGGGTGAATCGTCTTCTCCAGGGCCGAAGGGTCGCTCCTCCTCCGGGGTTTAACTCCCTGTTCTTTACCTCAAAGTTATTTGGAGTGTGGTCTGAGCTGAAAGACCCCAGCCTGTCGCTCAAGAGTTGGCTGCTTTATTGTCTCTACTGCACCGTAATTACACATCAGTTCCACCGTCTTTTTCCAGGTACCACTCCAGACTCACACACGTCGCTTCTTCGCTCAAACACACGCCACACGCGTCACATGCACGCGCACGTCACCTCTCACTCACGCTCCACACTGACACAAAGCACAGAGGAGCTTTCAAAATAAGATTCAGATACGCCACAAATACATTTATAAAGTGTTATTTTCATGAACATTTCAAACATTTCAGAATATGGAGTCAATGTCAAGAAACCTTAATATTTCACATAGAGCTGTTTTTCCTTTAGATTCTGCTGTTTGTGCTAAGACTCACAAGCTCCTCCCCCTCTCCCCCTCTCCTCTCTCCTCGACCTCTGCCCTGACGCTCTGACTGTTGTGCGGCGGACACACATCTAGCACAGATGTAATAAACTCGTCGTTATATCAAATGGATTTATGTGGCGATTTCCTCTCAGGATTTTCATTATATATCTACGGACGAGCTTATTAGCGTGTCATGAGGAGCGGGCAAAAGTCACTTCGGAGAAAATGCGGTCACTGATAAATTATTTACTGTTTTTGTGCGGCCTGGTAGTAAATGCGTCACGGACCGGTACCGGTCCCCGGCCCGGTTGTTGGGGACCACTGGTCTACAGTACCTCAGCCAATCAGAACACAGAACACAATGTGCGTTCATATGCTGTAAAAAAACATGAAAAATGGCACAAAAAAATTCTGCAAAACAGAGAAACCGCGACAACTGTATTAACATGTTTTATAAATTTCACTTATGTTTGCTCTCTGTGCTAAGTCACTCCCCCTTCAGAGCACCATCACAACACAATCAGCTGCATTCCACTACCAAAACTGTTGCACATCACATCGGGTTTGTGAAGTTGTAGTTACAGTTTTGGTCATATTTTTGTATATTTATGGAGAACTGTCTTGTGGGAGCCTGGTGTGATTTAGACTTGTGGGCGGAGCCTTGGACAGAAACATACACCAAACCTCAGGAGGGTTTGAAAAGTGAGATGGAGAGATCGCTAAATTACTCAAACATGCACGGATGACGTCTCTAACCACTTCAGGCAGGTTTTTGGTGAAGGAACAACATTACAACACGGCGAAAAAAGTAAACTTTGGTCTGAAAATATAATGTAATTGTAAATAGGATGAATGCAAACTACCTTTACCTCGTGTGGCAGAGGGGCTGGGGCTGCATGAATAATTCTGCACTGAACATAACAAAAACAAAACTGGGAAAGAAACTATGAAACCTTTGAATATCATGAATAAAACTACTTTAATACATCCCACATACCGTTGGTGTAGCCAGGCCCGGGTCTACAGGGGGGCAAATCGAGCGCAACCTCAGTTAAAAACGCCTCCACCCTCATTTCAGACGCCTAAACTAATGCCACTTAATGTTTTTGCGTTTTATGTTTGACCCCTTTGAAACTCAGACGCTGCCTCGCTGAGTTTGCTCTGCGCCCGGGCCTGCGTGAGCCTGTGACGTTCGGTGTTGATTTTCATTTCGCTACACGCTACGGAAGAGCGATTTGAGAAAAATGTCGAATGGCAAGTTTTCTGACGAGCACTGCGATCTGATTTTGCGGATTCTGTTCGCATCTTAATCGTGTCCAGAAGAGCTGACGTAAAGACTGAAATCTGAACTGACAAACTCACACGAGAATCACTCTTCAGAACACGTTTGGACTTAGCTAATGCGTTTCAGACAGGAAGTGAGCGGCTCCAGCAACTCTGGCTCCAATTCACTTTACATTGAAAAACTGTCGCCCCTCTCTTTGTCATTTTTATCTTATATTAACCCGCTCTACATGATCCAGCTATTTTAATTTCACTTTTTTGTCTGTAAAAACGATATGCACATTAATAACGGACAAATCAGGCGGCTTCTTTCCCCGAGGTCGCTCCCGCTAGCCTTAGCAACAGGTTTGACTGACAGCGTGGCTAAGTGCTAAGCTCCCGCTGCCTCCTAAACCAGCGGCGCGGGCGGGAAGCAGCGTTACCTTCAACATCCTCGCTCCCGATTGGCTCTTTGGTTGCTATGATACTCTCGGTTGTAATTCCAAATATGGCACATTGCTCCAAATTGGCCATCATAACCGCACTAACCTCAATGAGCTTCATTTGACTGGAGACGAACGCTGTGGGTGACGTCACACTCACACAGTCTGTGGTTTGTACAGATCTAAACTACAGGGTTAGCAGTTTTTATGTACAAAAAGACCCCATGGAGACACAGGGAGGGCGTCTGACACACAAGGACATATCAGAACATGTTTGTACAGGTCTAAACTACACAGAATGGGACAGGATTGTTACTTTTTTAAACCAAAACTGAAAAAAAAAGTCTGAAACCTTTGAATAACATGAATAAACCGACTTTACTATATCGCACATATCCCCGTGTGTCTGTGATGTATGGGCTGTGCGTTTCATTGGCTCCGCGCTCAGAGGCTTCACACGTTTGGGAAACAACAGCTCACCCAAATGTTGTGTGAAACATGGAGGAGTGAGAAAGAATCCTGACTCAAACTCACAAACAAAACCAGACCTCTCCACTCAGAGAAACAACATCTCTGCTCCGGTTTACGCCGCGAACAAGTGTTTTTACAGAAACAAACCTGAGGGAGGAGAAGAGCCGGGCAGAAAGAGACAGGAGTCTTCCACGGGGTTTAAAGAGAGGGTATTTTACTTATATGGGGTATTAAAGAGGGGGTATTTTACTTCTATGGGGTATTAAAGAGGAGGTATCTAACCTCTATGGGGTATTAAAGAGGTATTTTACTTCTATGGGGTATTAAAGATAATTTTACCTCTATGGGGTATAAAAGGAGGGGGTATTTTACTTCTATGGGGTATAAAGAGGGGTATTTTACTTATATGGAGTATTAAAGAGGGGGGTTTTACTTATATGGGGTATTAAAGGAGGGGGTATTTTACTTCTATGGGGTATTAAAGAGGAGGTATTTAACCTCTATGGGGTATTAAAGAGGAGGTATCTAACCTCTATGGGGTATTAAAGAGGGGGTATTTTACTTCTATGGGGTATTAAAGAGGGGGTATTTTACTTCTATGGGGTATTAAAGAGGGGTATTTTACTTCTATGGAGTATTAAAGAGGGGGTTTTTTTACTTCTATGGGGTATTAAAGAGGAGGTATTTAACCTCTATGGGGTTAAAGAGGGGGGTATTTTACTTATATGGGGTATTTTAAGGGGAGGTATTTTAACCTCTATGGGGTATTAAAGAGGGGGTATTTTACTTCTATGGGGTATTAAAGAGGGGTATTTTACTTATATGGAGTATTAAAGAGGGGGTATTTTACTTATATGGGGTATTAAAGGGGAGGTATTTAACCTCTATGGGGTATTAAAGAGGGGGTATTTTACTTCTATGGGGTATTAAAGAGGAGGTATTTTACTTCTATGGGGTATTTAAGAATGCTGTCTGTTCTAAGTCACTCCCCCTTCAGAGCACTATCACAACACAGTCAGCTGCATCCCACTAAACTCCTGCACATCACATCAGGTTTGTGAAGTTGTATTGCAGTTTTGTATCATGTTTTTGTAGATTTATGGAGAATTGTCCTGACAGAGCTTGGGTGACACAGGCTTGTGGGCGGAGCTTTGTACAGAGAGATTGCTAAATTACTCAAACATCCATGGATGGCGTTTAAAATCTCTTCAGGGGTGTTTTTGATAAGTGAACAACGTTATAACATGTGAGAAAGACACAAAAAGTTGATTTCACATATTACCCGCTGTTTAAAGCTGTTTAAAGCTTTAAGATACTTAAAGATGTTATCGCTTGACTTGAACGTTCCGCAGTAAGGCATTAAACTAAGACATCTATCATTCAGCGAATTATAGTTGCTTGAAAATGTCTAGAAAATAACCATTGTTAAAGTGAACGGGCTCGCCTCTCCGCAGATCAGACCTGTAGCTTGGTGGTGTCATTTACTTGTCTGACAGGTTTGATGGAACATTAAAGGCAAATCAATAGTAACATCTCTATGGAGACAAACCGCTGGTAGGTCGCTGTGTACTGTCTGCATCTACTTATAAAGTGTCAGGGATCAGGAAGTGCGTGTTAGCATGCTAGTTGCTGTTGGCTTTACCATGAAGGCAAAACTCCACTCTGGTCTCTCAGAGTTGTGAAAAGCGCTTAAGGGGTGACAGTAGCTCAGTTTGTGTTTGTCAGTAAGTGTAAGTGTCCTTGGGCAAGACACTTACCTCCCCCTCGCCCCCTAGTGTCTGCTCTACATGTGTGTGTGTGTGTGTGTGTGTGTGTGTGTGTGTGTGTGTGTGTGTGTGTGTGTGTGTGTGTGTGTGTGTGTGAACGGGGTGAGTGGTTCCTTGAGGTAAAGAGCTTTGAGCCTTGAAGGTGGAAAAGCGCTATATAAAAATGTGACAATTTACAAACTCATCATGGTGAGTAATTAGGATGTTCTGAATGCATAAAGTGAGGAATAACTCTGGACCACTGCAAACTCGTTCTGTTTTTCTGATTCTTCAAACAGTAAAAGTCCCGTACAGGGTCTTTAAACGTGTGTGATAAATAGTTGGGTTGGTTCTCCTTGTGCACAAAGCCAAAGTCACACTGTGGCTGTGAGTGTGAGCGGAGTGTTAATGCTCTGATACCACGGCAACGCTAACAGGCTTTCCCACAAAATACTCAAATAAATAAATATAAAACATGTTAGAAAAGGTTACCGTCTCAGGGGAAAGGAGAGAGAGATGATTTCTGAAGGTTAAAGTCAAGCAGACCAGAGAGAGAGAGAGAGAGAGAGGCAGAGAGGAGAGAGAGGAAGAAGAGAGAGAGAGAGAATAGAGAGAGATAGTGGGAGAGGAGAGAGGAGAGAGAGGAGGAGAGAGAGAGAAGAAAAAGAGAGAGGAGAGAGAGGAATGAGAGAGGGGGAGAGAAGAGAGGAAGGTTAGTCAGGCAGAGAAGAGAAGAGGAGAGAGAAAGGGAAGAGAGAGAAGAAAAAGGGGGAGAGAGAGAATGGGAAGAGAGAAGAGAGAGGAGAGAAGAGGATAGAGGAAAGAGGGAGAGAGAGAGGAAAGTGGGAGAGAGAGCGGGAGAGAGAGAAAAAGAGAGAGGACAAAGAAAGGAGAGAGAGAGGGGGAGAGAGGATTTCTGAAGGTTAAGTCAGGCAGACCAGAGAAGAGGGAGGGAGGGAAGAGGAGAGAAGAAAGGGGGAGAGAGAGAGAGAGAGAATGGGAAGGAGAGAAGAGAGAAAAGAGAGAGGGAGAGAAGAAGATAGAGGAAAGGGGGAGAGAGAGAGGAAAGTGGGAGAGAGAGGGGGAGAGAGAGGAGAAAGACAGGAGAGAGAGGGGGAGAGAGGATTTCTGAAGGTTAAGTCAGGCAGACCAGAGAAGAGGGAGGGAGAGAAGAGGAGAGAGAGAGGGAGAGAGACAGAGCAAGAGAGAGAACCTCTGACGGCTAATGTGAAGCAGACTGGGGAAGAATCTGAGAGAATGAGGGAGGGAGGGTGAGAGAGAGAGGAGGCAGGGAGATAGAGCGGGGAAAGATAGAGAAAGGGAGGGAGCAGAGAGTTTGAGAAAGAAATGAGAGAGGACAGAGAGGAGACAAAGAAGGAGAGGAAGAAAAAGGGTGAGGGAGGGAGAGGGTGGAGGAGTTAGAGGGGGAGAGAGGAAGAGAGAGGAGGAGACAGGAGAGGGAATGAGGAGAGTGAAAGAGAGGAGGAAAAGAGGAGAAAATGAGGGTGCAAGAGAGGAAGGGGAGAGAGGAGACAGAGGATGCGAGGAGAGAGAAAGCTGAGGAGGAGAAAGGGTGAGCGTGATGAAAAGAGGGAGAGAGCGATTGAGAGGGGGAGAGAGGGGGGAGATGGGAAGGGGAAGAAAAGGAGAGAGAGAAGGAGAGAAGAGGAGAGAGGGAAAGAGTGAGGGTGATATAGAGGAGACCGGAGGAGAGGAGAGGAGAGGCAGAGAGTGAGGGCAAGAGAGTGAGGAGACAGAGGAGGGAGAGAGGGGAGAAGGAGATAGGGAACGAGTGATGGAGGGAAAGAGAGAGGAGGTAAAAGAGAGACAGTGATGGAGAGGGAGAGAAGAGATAGAGGAAGAGAGAAGGGGAAAAAAGAGTGAAGGAGAGTGAAGAAAGGGGATAAGAGAGAGGTAGAGGCAGAGGAGGAGAGATGGTGTGAGAGGAGAGGGTGGAGGAGTTGAGAGAGGAGGACACAGGGAGGGCATCTGACACACAGGGACATTTCAGAGCAGCTTTTACACAGAGAAGACTCCACGGAGACGCAGCTTTTAAAACACCTTGATTAAAATTTGCCGTTATAATCTTGATAACATCATAGTGTTATAAAGAAAATTACCACTCAAGAATAAATATTAAAACAGAGAAAGTGCATGTCTGCTGAAAACTTTCTCTCCCAGCTCCTCCTGACTGGATTATTTTAAAAGTGTTAGACCGCCCTCTAGTGGAAGAAAACACCAAACTACATCATATTATACAAATGAAACGACTCCATTGAACTGCACAGGTCAGAATGTTGAAGTGTTATTTTAATATGGTCATAACTAATCCAAGATTAAAGTAAAGATTTGAAATTAGAAAAATGTGTGCATTTGTATGGATTAACCTAAAATAATCCGTCCTTTTTCACTCAAATGATCTTCTTTTTTTTTTTTTTACTACTTTTTACATTTTCTATCCAAACAGAGGACATCAAATATATAAAGCAAGATTTATGGAATTATGTAGCAAAGAAAAAAAAGTTATCTATCTATCTATCTATCTATCTATCTATCTATCTAGTTATTTATTTATTTATTTATTTATTTTACTACTACTACTAAGGTAAAGGTTATTTTAAAAAAACATTCTAAACAAGTTATTTTAATTTATTTATTTTTATTTTTATGTATTTATTTTTTTATCACTCTCCACATGTGCCATTCATAGTTTCGATGCCTTAAGTGGGAATCTACAGCGTAAATAACCCTGGAAATAAGAAAAAGAACGAAAAAGTGTGTCCAAACTTTTGACTGGTGCTGTACTTTAGTGTTCAGAGGACACTGCACAAAATGTGATTGCACCGCCCCCTGGTGGGTCATAAAACTGGTGGCGATCCGACGAAATGATCAAAAATCGTCCCTACTTATCGATATTTGCTGTAGAAAATCCCACACTGGTCCTTCTCGATGCTAAACGTTGTTAGCCTGTCAGTGTGTTGTTAAACCCGGTGCACTTTGAGTTGTTTACACGCTGTAGCTGCACAAATGCATTAGAAATAAGTGCTTCTGTCAGCAGCGAGCTAATGCTACGTTAGCTCTGTCAGCGATTGCTACAGTGATAGAGCCATTACAGCGGCCTGCGGTTTAAACTGAAGGAGACGACATGATTTACAACACACACTCAGGCCGTGGGAAAGAAACTGAGGAAATACAACACAACACAACATAACACAACGCAACACAACACAACACAACAGGAGGGTCTGGAATTAAAGGGCTCGTATTACTGATCTCTGTTATAATGTTTCCTCATCACAAACAGACCTGGAGTTGTGTTTTGTTTCATTCACACATGTTTAACACACAAACCTGCAGATTTAAGCTGAGTTCTTCTCTCAAACTGAAAACACTCTGTTCCACCTTGTGATGTCATCATGTGGTAATACAGGAAGTGCTTCAATGTGTTTTTAAACTCCACACACCTTCACTAGAATCATTTGGATGATTTCAATCCTGGAATTGCCAATGTCTACAAAACAAAATGTAAAAGGAGCTGTTAACTTGAAAACTACCACTTCATGACATCACAAGGTGGAGCAGAGCATTTTGAGGTTTAGAGATGTCGACAGACTAATAATAAAGAGTCACTCAAACATGTGTCAATGAAACAAAACACAACTCCGGGTCTGTTTCTGAGACCTAACAACATTATAACATGGATTAAAGCTCATGAGAGTCAGTTTTATGTAAAATAAAACCTTTAAAGATTTGATCACTCACTTAGGCCAAATTCAAGTATACAACCAGGAATTGTTTTTCTTGTAGACCATAGATTGCATTCACGTGATATCACAAGATTCATGAAATTCCATTGAAATGAAAGTGAAAATGACCCAAAGACCTTCATCATCACCTTTTGCTCTCATTCAAAAAGTCACATTTGTTCACATGATTAAGGCCGATATGCACTAAATATACACATGTAAAGTATTGTACCAGCATTAGTCTGACATCAGGCTAAAATATGTTACTTTTTAAGAGAAACACATTGGGGTCAATTTTTTTTTCAAAATTTTCATTATTAATAAAAGTAATTGAAATGAACAAGTGATGAAGAAATGACAGAGTTCTGATGTGACAAAGTTGCTTTTGGGGTCAGAAATGACCCGAGGACAATACAAGGGTTAAATCCATGTAGTTTTTCTTGAGTTTTCAGACCGTCTTAAAACTTTTTTGACAGTGTTTGCTGACGGTGCATTGTGTCTCCATGGTAACTGCTGAATATTCCTCCATAGACATACATGTAGAAAACCCCTGTTGTGACATCACTGCAAAGTATCAATAGCCCCCTGCCCCCCGCCTGAAATGATGACATCATCAAATTCTAGTACATGAACGTAACGTGACCCAGTCGACATGAATTTGTCCACCAAACTCTTAATCAAAGGTGCAGTACGCAACTTTTCAGGTTAAAGGGACAAACCACGTCCTTGTCTCCATGGAGATGCATTGCCAGGAATGTCCTATCTATCTCCATGGGGATAGGCTGGCCAGGTTACTAGTCAGATCTGTGGAGAGGCGACCCCGCTCATATCTCACAGTAAGAATGCATGTTTTTTCCTTTTTTTTTTCCCTCCATAAAAACAGCTGTTTAATGCCATACTGTGGAACATTCCAGGCAAGCAAAAACATCACCATGGGCAGTCCTTCCACCGGACGTTACACAGTGCAGCTTTAATGACTTTCATTGTTGGCGTTGTCATAATTTCTCTACAAAGTTCTGTTGTCACGATACTAAAATGTGTAAAGTTGACTTCCTTCTTTGAGCCGAACACCTTCGCTCCTCTGCAGTGTTTTTGTTTCTGTGCTGAGTTGAGTTATAGGTCACACCGGCCGCAGCTTCGATTTAACTTTGGTGAAGTGAAGCGTGGAATTACTGTTGGCAGTGTCTCCTCCAAATGTCACACAGTGGTCCGCTCACACATTTTAAAAATCAATAAGTTCTTCTCTCAAACTGAAAACACTCTGTCTTACCTTATGATGTCATGTGGTGATACAGGAAGTGCTCCACTGTGTTTTTAAACTCCACACACCACTAGAATCATTTGGATTATTTCAGTGTTTCACAGTGGTTATGCTGTTTTCATCTCCATGGTGACAAGCAGGTGGCGGGCCCCTATAACTACATGACATCACAAGGTGGAACAGAGCATTTTGAGCTTTGGAGATGTAGAGAGACAAATAATAAAGTGTTACTCAAACATGTGTGAATGAAAAAACACAACTCCAGGAGGTAACATCATTATAACACGGCTTAAAGATCACGAGAGTCAGTTTTGTGTAATATAGGACATTTAAACTGAAAATTACTGGTTTTGTCACTGATATTCATGTCCCAAAGTGACCCTATCCCGCCCTGTTCAAAGTGGATTTTGTCCAGAATCAGACTGAACACAATGAGAGAGGGAGCTTTGAAAAGGAAAGGATCAGATCTGAGTTCATTCGATACAACAGTACAAACGTGTATATAAGTACATGCTGCAGACACATGAAGACTGAAGCGTCCTTGTTATAACCGTCTATAAGAATCTACACAATGAAAGTATTGATTGCATGGCTCAGATGAAGGAGAGTCGCAGTGAAACAGGTTCATGATATTTAAGATTTTTAAAGCTCTGTACCTGATTTTTAGTGTCTTAAAACATGAAAAACAGAACTGGTTCATTTTAAACAGTTTGCAGTGGTCCAACGTTATTTTTCACTTAACTTTACGCATTCGGAACATCCTAATTATTCACCACGATGAGTTTATAAGTGCTTTTCACAACTCTCAGAGACTGGAGTGGAGTTTTATCATGACGCTAACAATAACTAGCATGCTAACGTGCACTTCCTGATTATCGGACAATAAAATTCTTTCTAATTAGATGCAAACTGCACACAATGGACTTATTTTGACCTCAAGAGAAAGTGAGTAAGTACAATTAATTTATATAACGCTTGTCCCACACAGTGCTTAACAAAAAGCAGGTCCACCGAATAAACAACAAAGAGTAACACAGGGTCACGGGACTCAGTCAACCAAAAGGTTTAAACAGCAGTGTCTTCAGCTGCTTTTTAAAAGAATCCACAGAGGCGGCCACCCAGAGAGAAAGGGGCGGGGCCTTACATCATTTTGGGCCACAGCCTGAGAGGACAGGTCCTCCTGAGGCTTAAACCTGTTAAACCACAGTAGGTTCTGACTGGAGGAGCGGGGGGTGCATCCAGAGCATAGACTGTACTTAAATGAGCCGTCGAGTTCCAAATAGAAAGTGATCATGCGCACGCTTCCGGCTTCATCGACTCCAATTCACTTTACATTGAAAAATTCTCACCCCTCTCTCTGTAACTGCTGCAGTGAGCCTCGTCATTTTGGTCTTTAAATGTTTGTATTAACCTGCGCCACACGATCCTTGTATTTTTATTTCGCTTCTGTGTCTGTAAATCAAGATAAGAACATTAATAAAAGACAAATCAGGTGCCCTCGCTAGCGTTAGCACGGTTTGTGATAACATTTTTCCCCGGCCACTATGAGAAAGCAAATGTATTTCAAGAAGCAGAGCGAGAGAGATCGATTTTTTTGTTGCAGGAATTATGTGTCAGTGTGAGTACAGCAATGAAATCTCTGCTGCCTAATAAAATTCCACATGAATGAGTCTACAAGCAGTGCCACTATCACGATCTATTCTCTTCCAGGTCCTCACAGAGTGGCCATTTGTTTAGAGAAGCAAATCAGTATCACAGAATGGAGGACGCTACAAATTTAGGATATGTTCACAATTACACATAAATTGAACCTTGTGACAGTTTTTGTTTCACGTGGACAAGCCCCATAATTACTGATATTAACCATAAACAACATGAACAAATCTGACAGTTAAACAACGAATCCCATCAATGAATTCTGACCTGTCTCCAGCTCAGTCTTAAGAAAAGATTTCCAGACTGTTGTGCTGTCAGTAAAACCCAACCTGTTCCATAATTCCCTCAGTTGACCTGTTTTATTTCATGATAAATTTGGCAGTAGCGTGTAAATGTGTAGTTCTGTGTGCCACATTATACTATCTTGACATGTGTGTGTTTATGCTTCACTTCCTGCTCATTTGGGCCTCAGTTGTTGCTTAAAGATCTGAGGATAACATACATACATCCACACACAAGCACAGTATTTGTATGTGGTAAATTGTACAGGGTTTCACATAGGGCTGCCTCGATTAATAGACTAATCAAGACGAGACTATGAAAATAATTGTAGTTGTAGTTAAAACATCTGATTTTCATCAATAATACACTTCACATGGATTCTCTGTTTCAAAGCCCACAGTCACCATATTTGAACCTTTATTTGGTTGATGTTTTCAATAATTTTAGACTCTCAACGTACAATAGAAATAATCATTTAACTAGTCGAATGATCAAACGAGTAACTGCTGATTACACTAATTAAATAATGGTTACAGCCTCGTTTGTCCAAATGTCTAGTTTAATATCGCGCAAAAAGTGGATGGACTGAAAAATTGGCTAATAACTCACCAAAAAAGTCTCTGTATCTGTCTATATATAAAATAAGCAATATAAAAAAACTGTAAAATACTTAAATAACTGGACCAGAAACTCATATAATGCTCATTTCTTTAATTGCACTTCGACAGAACAAACTGGACGCAGCTCCTCAGGTTTATGTTCCTGGGTTTGGTGGAAATGGATGTCACGTTCCTCACTTTGGTTCTGGCCTTTCTCCCTTGCAGACACATCCTCATAATCATAGAAATTGTCATATTCATCAGATGGGCCATAGTAGGTCGAATCCTTTAAATCTACCTTCTTATATTTGTTCTTTTTCTTTCTGGTGGTGTTTATAGCTGTGGTAGGAACTGCTGAAGCCTGGATCTCCACCTCTTCACATTGCACGGGTGTAGCTTCTGGCTCTGATGATGCAGTGTTCTCCTCTGGTTCTTCTTTTGTGTATTTAGAGCAGGCAAACCAATCCTCAGGAACACCCTTATCTTCCCTCACTGGATCTTCGTCCTCCGGTGGATGGAGCGTTATGGCTTCCTTTAACATCTCCCAAGTGTCCAGAACCTCACTTACTTTCATTGTTGACACCTCCGCTTTCTCACAATTGGCAGTTTCAGGTTGGTAGGGTTGAGAGGTCATGTAGCAGAGAACAATACTTGCAGCTTCGACTTGAATGATATCAGGCTGGGATACCACAACCACACAGGCAGATTCAGTCATTTCTGTTGTTGAGATGTCCACCATATCAGCTCCTCGAAGGCTTTAACCTTGTCACTGTTCTCTCCTACATCTTCATCCACTAATGGTTCAGAGCTGGTGGAGTCATGTTCACTGTTGGTTAACTCTCCTTCACCCCGTGTTGTTGGCTCTTCATCTTCTTGTGGAATGACTGTAGCTTCTGCAGAAGTCCATGGAGTGGCTGTTTAGTTCCAGGGAAGATGTACCCTGGTCTTCATCCTCCGGTAGACTCCAAGTTTTTCATTCCACGACATCTTCCGGATCTCCTTTACATGAACTGGTGGTGTCTTCTAGTCTTCTTCACACACATCAGTTTGTGGCTAAGAGGTTTTGGCCACACACCAGAGTTTCCATTCCTTTATCTTGGGGCAGTTCAAGTTCAGTTGCGGAATCTTCAAAGGAAGTTCCATCATCTGGAGTCTTTTCAGATATGTCTTCTTCAGCCTGGGTTGACGGTTGTTCAGTCTCAAGTGAAAGGATGTCTTTACCTTCATCAAAAGTCTCCTGGACCTTTTCTATCTCTGCCACCATTGTGCCTTCCTCCTTTTCTCTACAGTGATGGTGATAACACTGTGGTAGTAGTTGTCCCCAGTCAAACAGTCGGCTGCTGTGCCAGGTTCAATCTGAGTCACCTGATGGTTGAAGTGAGAGTGAGAGATTTTGAACCTTTCTTCGATGTCATTATGGACACAAGGTTTTTCCCTCTCTTTCAGCAGTTTCAACAGGAGCTGCCCCCTTGACCTCCACTCCTGAGCAGCCTTAGCAAACTCCTGCTGCTCTGTTCATATGAGTTTCTAGGTTACTTGTCCCTCCTGGAAGCTCAACTTGTCCTCAGTCCACTGCCTCTCCTGTTCCTGGACCTGCTCTGTGGTCAAATCCTGGTCCTCCTCAGCCTCAAAGGCCCTGGAGAAAATGCACATGTTTTGTTCCATTGTCCCTACTGTGTATTAAGGTTTATTCAAAGGAAACACAACTAAAGTTCAAACTCTTAAAGTGAAGATCGTGAACGTGCGTCTTGTATGTCAACTGTATTGGTATGATATAAAGGTGTGAACACTTGACATATGGTTAGAGGTTTTGCCATAGTATGTTCAGTGATGTCAAAGTGCTTCTCGTGGTTACCAGCCCTGGTGACTGTTGCTAGGATATAAGTCGCATGGTTAGCCTTGTTACTTTAAACTTTGCTGTAAATTCCATTCTTTTAAAACATGTATTGTAAAAAATAATAATCTTTTTTTTTCCCCGCACACTAGTTTTATTTTCTTGTATTATTAGGTGTCCCTGCAGGGGAAGCTCTCTAATAACTACAAGGATGTGGCAAATATGTCAAAATGCCTGCCACTCCCGCCTGTTAAGGAGACGGAGCAAGAATGTACAAATAAGTTTTCAGGTCGTCTGTGTCAGCTGCACATTTGAACTAGTACTGCCAATTGATCACTTTTACTATGCAATATTCCCCATTGCAAGTACAAACTTTCTATGACCTGTTAGTAATGTACTGGAGTAAGAGGAACTGAATAAATTCAATAACAACAATAGTAGTCTGATTCTCACTATTTTAATTTGAAGTACACCCCAAATCATTTACTACTTTATGATGGAGAGTCTGACACCTGGAGATGCTGGAGATGTTATTTCTTTGTCTGGAGTATTTCATATCTCTACCATTCATTTCATTACAAGTGTTTTTATTGTTAAGACAAGCAGATGATAATCAACTCTCTACCACATGTGTCAAACTCAAGGCCCGTGGGCCAAATGTGGCCCGACACATCATTTTATGTGGCCCATGACAAAGTATATTAAAAGGTATGACCGTCTTAAAATACCAGTTTATCAGGAGATACACGGTTACACTGCCATTTTTCACATTTATGCAAATACACATGCAATATTTGTAACTTGAATAAGTAATAAATATAGAAACGGTTAATTGACAAGATTAATTTGTTGCATTTATTTTACATTACATTTGGTTACATTTAGTTACATTTATCTTACAGTTACATCTGGCCCTTTGAGAGCCACCATTTTGTTCATGTGGCCCTCTGTGAAAATGAGTTTGACGCCCCTGCTCTACCAGAAAAGTCCCTTTTAAAAGCCTTGCAGTAGAGTAGAGCTGCTTACACATCTGTACTGGGGTGAGACACATTTTTAAATACATGCGACAGCTGGAATAATGAAGGAGCTAACTACACTGAAACTGAGAAAAGCTTTTGTTTTTTGTTTCTGTTTGTAGGCTAGGTCTAGCTACACTAAGTGTGCACTGTGCCTGAGTTATACTTACGATATTCATACAATTCTTAATGGGTGTTTCCACACCTATTGGTGTAGAAACACCCATTTTGAAAAGACCCAAACCAAACATTTTCTTTTGTCTGGCTAAGATCTGTACCTCACTATCTTCAAGCTGATGGCTTTGAGATGGAGATGTACGGCAGACTGAGGTCCAGAGGAGCTCTCGCAACGGTGTTGATACATTCTCTTGTGGAGTGACTGTTTAGTTTCTCCAGTGTAACATTCACTGCACTCTTCACTGCACTGAATGGAGTAGATCAAATTACTTTGTTTATGGCTCTAGGTTTTGTCCTTGGGTGAACCAGTTTCTGTCATAGTGTTTGTAGAGAATGTACATAAGAGGCCTTAGACATCATTCATCCCCCGTTTATAACTCCATCCTCAGACCCACGGCAAACAAAGGAAACAAAGAGAACAATGGGGCTAGCCAGGATGCCAATATGTGTGAAAACACCCATTAAGAATTGTATGAATATGTTAAGTACGTCTCAGGCACACTGCACGCTTAGTGTAGCTCAACAGACCTAGCCTACAAACTGTACACAAAAGCTGTTTACACTTTCAGTGTAGTTAGTTCCTCCCTTTAGACAGATATAAGGCAGTAAGCAGTCTGACCAGAACTGAAGAAGCAACAACTTTTTGTCCTGTTGACAGATTTAACTTTGGCTTTTACTTTTGAATGGTGGAAACTCTTCAAAGTGTTGCTAATAAACAGGGAGTTGAAACAGGTTTTTCATACTAAATTCGGGAATATTTAAACACCATCTAAACCAGGGCTATAACTGGACTATGCCAGGGCTAAACAAGGACTAAAACAGGTCTACAGTACATAGTTCGAATATAAACAAGGACTAGCTCAAAGGAGGACAAAAATAGTGGACAAAATTGACAAAAAAATGAAACAGACACTAGAAGAGCAGAGACTGATCTTAAAACGGCTGATTAAATACAGTATAAACTTGGATTTAAACAAGTCCAACAAGGTTTCAGAGTCTGATCTGATATCTGTATATCCTGAAGACATAATTCTAGACCATTGCTTTGTTAAGTTATGACTGGAATGTGTTTGACCTACATTTTCTGATGGTTTAAAATAAATGTTTTCACATCAGTATTAGTCTTTTTATGCTGAAATATCTAAACTCTAATCAAACTCTTTGTAATAAACTCAATTTAAAGGACTTTATCCCTTTTAGATTAAGCAGATTCTTCCTGCACTGCAAATGTTTCGTGACCTGTCAATCATCGGTGGAAGGCGGGTTGCTGTTGGTCATCTCTGAATTTGATTGGACGGTAGGAAAGAAACTCTAAATCCTAGGCATTTTGTCCCAACTGTGATTTTTGTAAAGTATTAAACTGATTGTGATTAAACTGATAAAGGTTACATATAGAAAGATTTTTTTTTTAATATTAGGGGTGAGAAATATGATTTAGAAGTTTGTTTCTGCTGATAATTTCATTTTGACATCAGACCTAGCCTAAAATAATGCAATCTATCTGAAGTTGTCCAAAGTAGTTCGAGCAGTCATCCAAAAACGCATAGGTCTGTGCGTGGTAGTACCCTGCTCTGAGCCTCCAAACACTGCATGCTGTTGTTGTGTCCTTGGGCAAGACTATCACTTACGTAAGTGTGAAAGGTCCAGCTCCAGTGAATGGTCAGAATGGCCATTGGTGCAGATTGGCAGCCGTGCTTCTGTCAGTCTACCCCAGTGCAGCTGAGGCTTGTCCCCAACCCAATGATTCTGCTGATTCAAGCTTATAAAGCACAATACAAGTGTAAGGCATATATATTATAAGATAGTTAGTAGTAGTAGGCCTAGTAGATTAGTAAATATGCACTCTATTCACATCGCTTGGTTTTTAGATAACATCACGACATTCTATATAACAATCCTATTTAATACAGATAGGTCAGCTAAAATAAATATTGTTAAAATGCAGACGTGTTGTTATACAGTGAGTTCATGAGTCTGTCACATTTAGGCTGTGACAGGAAGCTGAAACTCATGAAAAGATGGTGGCTCAAACATCTGATCTGTCACATTGTAATTAACCCACACTGGTCCTTTTGAACAGTTCCTTTAACGTGAAGGCTGGAATTGAACATGAACTGACTATTTTTTTCAAATTTTTATGCATTTTTGATACTGATTAACATTCAACCAAAACAAGAATTAGCACAAAAGCAGAGAGATAGGCTTGATGCTCAAAAAATAAATAAAATAAATAAATTAAAATTAAAATTAAAATTAAAATTAAAATTAAAATTAAAATTAAAATTAAAATTAAAATTAAATTAAAATCTATCTAAAATAAATAAATATTGTGCAGTGTTTTAATTAATTACATTATGCATAATTCCAAAGGGTCTGAACCATTTTAAACAAACCTTAGCCTTTGTCATTTCTGTCTGACATTAGTTTGTAGATAACATAAGTTCTCACACTGACTCCTGTCATATAAACACATGTAAAAAAGAGCCAGTCTTTTGAACGGCTCTTTGAAATTAACGCATCCAAAAGATTCGGATCTCACGAAGGAGCCGAAAGTCCCATCACTAACCCGGAAGATTCGCCAGTTTTAATTAATTACTTATTTATTTAAGTATTTTATTTTATTTTTAAGCATATCTTTTTTTTTTTTAACTTTGTGCATGCCCTTATTTGTATTTATTCAGTGTGTTTTTATGTGCACTTTTTTCACCGAAGTAAGTTCCTAGTCTGTGAACTGTGCTGACTGACAATGGCAATAAAACTCTTCTGATTCTGATTGTATTTATTTCATGTTTCTTCTTTCCTCTTGCTCTGGTCCAAATGCCTGTGTTTTGAGCTGCTCTCTTGTTTGTGATTGGTCAAATGCGTCATAGCAACAGAGTGCGTGTCCAATGCGAACCAGCGACATCTCTGCCCCGAGCTCCAGCAGCAGCGTCTGTCCGCCACTGCAAACACGCCAAACGGGACAAATCTGGACAATAATCCGCCTCATTCACTGCATACAGCTCACACGATACCCCCTACCAAACCATCAACTCCATTCCTTCTTCTCCATTTCTCCCTTGGTGGTCAAAAAACAACCTAAAACTGAAGTAGCTTTGGTGAAGGTAAGCGGACTTTCCTTCTGACCGGTTTTATTCAAAATGGCGGCCGCTTAGCCTCGATGCTAACACCAAAGCTAACTGTAGCATATTAGCTCCAAAAACGGGATTTATGGCCGAGTTTTGTCTGGTTTTCATCTCTGGTTCGCGGAATAGCTTTGTCACAGTTTGCACCTCTCATATGGACAGCTTTAGAGGCGCTTTAGGCTTAAAATATCACATTATTTCATGCATAGTTTTGTGAAGTTGTTGGAATTTTGACAGATGTAAAATGCAGCATGGATGTGACTAAAAACAGGTTTATGATTTTTATATATGAACCCGGGTTTATACAAAGAAAAATGCATAGATCCAGATAGTTCCCGTTATGTCCCATGTTTTATTATAATTGCCAATGCACATGTGTTCAAAATGACCATATTTATTATCATATTTGTGGGATTTTTCATAAAAGTGAGACTATCATCAAAGCAAGCAATTAAAAGTGATTATACAGTAAAAAGACAATCCTAATTCCCACACCCATTTACACAATAGGATCTGCACCACCATCCTTTGACTATTTGTAGATGTATACTACTATTGTTTGAAAGGGACAACCCATCTGATCCATAATCCAAGCTAAAATAATGCAATAATTGATCTGGGTGTAAATGATTGGAGAGTGAAACACATGCTGGAATAAAACCAAAAATAGCCTCGTTAATTGGAGGTTACGTGAGGTCTTTCCCTTTTGTTTATCAGCGAGTCGTGGTTGTTATTGGATATATTACCTAATGGACCCAGTCTGTTCCATTAGACACGACCTTGATTCACTCTTAGCTTAAACGCTGGATCAATTTTTGTCTTGAAAGGTCATAACAATTTTATATATGCTGCCTGAGATGATGATGGCTCCTATTCAAGTGCACCTACTCATCGTTTTCTTTATACATTTGCTTAGTTGTGGGTATATAATGTCTCTTGAATAATAGTAGATGCTGATGTATCTCCAAGGTAAGCTAATAAAAAATAACTAAAGCTTGAACATCTATTTTTGATGTTTTGGGCATGTTATAGACAATGGCGGTATAGTTACGGTATATACACATATTTATACGCATCTGTAGAGTATGTAAACCTCACGCTGGGAAATGCCTAGCTAAGTCCCTGCCTGCTTCACGCTGTTCTACTGAGCTACACAGCCGCTTTGGGTGCACACAAAGCGGGTAGGAGTCTGCACAACACCCGGCGTTATCGCATGTTGAGTTTCCGAAGACGTTGCTACTGCACAATTGGCTTTTCTATTGAACTACGGGCACAGTTCTTCAAGTATACAGATAATCGGTGTGTAATAGGATTCGTGCAGTGTTAATATCTCGGTTATAAATACAGACGAGGCTGTGATGAGAGCAGTGAGGATGGAGACTGTCCTTGCCCGATTTGCGTCCCTAGATTGTACACGCTGCTGCCAGATTCGTCTCTCAGAAGTGGGTCTGCGCATGCGTGAGCCGGCCTTTCGCCCCTCGTACGGCAACGGAGCTTGGACAAACTGCACCGGGTTTTAATTTGTCAGACAGCCATCAATCTTCATTACGACTGTTTTGTATCGGACAAAGGCTGGCGTAGTCTCTAAAACGTGTGTTAATCTGTTAAACCAAGTTATATTATTGACAGGAAAGCTTAAAAATGGTGAATATGTCGTTAGCGTAGTTTTAAAATGGCACAGACGGACAGCCAAGCCACAGCCCTCTTGCACTGCATTGTCGTGTGCTGTTTTCATCCTTTTTGCAGATAAAATCTCCATCAAATATTCATTTTTTCATTATGACAACGACAGTCCACTTTAGATGGCTTGCTATTTGCTAAACCATCTTTGCCAAAGTTACAAAATCAATGTTTTAAACGTGAACACTGAACGATGAGGTTTAGCATCAAATGATTAGCATGTTAGGCTAAAGAACCGCACCTTGGCTTTGTTGTTGACGAACAAAAACGACAATTTTGCAGCTTTTAAGCGAGTGACATGTGACATAACTCGGTTTTTATACACGAAATATGTTGGATATAACGTTTTCAATGCGCTAAGTTGGGGGTTGGTTTAAATAAAGCCACGAAATCGCGTTTAAATCAAGCGTATAACAAAAGAGGTGATGTTATTCAACCTCTGTGCGTCACTCGTCATTACTACATAACAACTGAATAACAGGAGCAGAGCTTGATTGAGTGGAATTCATTGAAATAGATTTGTTTATCCCGCTATCTGTACAGTCACATTTTTTTCCTGTTCATTACTTCATATTAAGTATTCCTACAAGACCAAAATCTAGGTTATGTTCTTAGTTGGAATGAAAGCTCTGACAGTAATGCAATGTTTTGACAGATGAAGTCATATGTAGGTCATTGGGTTAGCAAGTGATGTAATAAACCCTTCAGCTGCCTAAATTCAGTCTTGAAGAATAACACACAAAACCAAAAATACAACAGAAATGAAATAAAATATGGTTAAGCTTTCTATGAATTTTGGGGGAGTTTGAAATATTTGTTAATACAATTTTGCCAGTACCAAAACAGGGTGAATGCTGTGCACATATTTAGGTCATTAGGTCAGTCTTGAAAGCGTTTTGGTTTAAAATGTTTTGTGTTTTATCTGTTACTGTGTTTTTCATGAGTTAAATCCACCCATGTTGTCTGTTTTTATGGACACAGCCCAAAATTGTCTCACTGCAATATGATGAATAGGATGAAGTAGAGGTTGGCAGATTATCAAAACATGGGTAATATTATGAATGTTGGATGGAAGATTAAAAAAAAATAAAAAAAAATACCTATCGTTTATGATGAAAAATCCTGCAGGCATGTCACATTTATTTTATTTTCATTCATAAAATATAAAAATACATCAGCAGTGTCATAAAATGAAACGTACAAGAAATGAATCTAAAGGAGCAAACAGAGTCATCTATAGTCAGATTTATCTAATAGAGCCGTTACCATGGAAATCCGCCATGTTTGTGGCAGAAGTGCAAATCTCTCATGGAGATATATTAGTCAAAACAACATTAAGAAGTAAACAAAAGAGACAATTAGATATTGTCTGGATATTCTTATCTTGTACTCAAAAACATTGTTCATTTTTAGTCAATATTGCCTAGCACAATGTAATTTATTTCACGCTGCCAGATCAAATTCTGTCTATGTAGGTGTGGGGGTCAATAGTAGGTTTTGGAATACTCTACCCGCTGAGCTACTCCTGTCCTGTGGTTGTGCACATGTTGGTGCTGCTGTTGTAATGCGCTGATGTTATCTTTTACCTTTCTGTCTTTTCTCTGTACAGAGCCGTTTTCCCCATCCCTCCCTATTACTCTTATTCTTTTGGGGATTCTTCGTTGTCAAGCCGCCAAAGTGGAGAGTGTGATTGCAGAAGGGGGTGCTTCTCGTTTCAGGTACAGTACACTCTCATAGACACAGAACACGCAGAACGCAGAGAACACACTGGACCTGTTCACTGAGCTCATTTTAAAGTGCATTACATGATCAGTCATAGATGAACATGTCTTCTCCCTGACATTAAATACTAGTCAGACAGGATATCTTGGTGTTTTATTGTTTTTTTCTTATGTATCGTCCATCCATCCCATCCATTTTCTTCCACTTATCCGGGACCGGGTCACGGGGGCCGTAGTCTAAACAGCACTTCCCGCAACTCCTTGGATGGGACCCCAAGGTGTCCCTACCTTTGTATCTTGTCATCTGTATATTTGTATTTTGTTGTTTTTTATGTGAAGCACTTTGGGCAGCTGGAGTTGTTTTCAATGTGCTATAGAAATAAAATTTAATTGAAACTTGAATTGAACTACTACACATTTAATCCCATGCATTGTCTTGTTTGTAGAGGTCTAAATTACAGGGTTGGCATAAACAGAATAAGACCCCATGGGGACATTATATTCAGATTAGAGGGTCTTACATCTCATAAATAACTAGTCTTTGTCATGTACTAATTACAGTAGAGCTGAACAATTTTGGAAAAATATATATAATGTAACTTTGGTTGTAACTTGATTAAAACCCAAGAAAGTATTGAGTTTATGTGTTTTTTCAAAAATAAGATTCTGCTCAGAATGCATTGACATTTGAGACAAGACTGAAATATGAACTGATAAACTAAGGCAAGAATCCAGTGCATTTTAGAACATGTTTGTAGCGGTCTAAACTACAGGATCTTTTTTATTCTGTAAAGCACTTTGAATTACCTTGTGTACGAATTGTGCTTTACAAATAAACTTGCCTACCGGGGTTAGCAGCTTTTACGCAGAACAAGACCCCATAGAGACACAGGAAGGGCATCTGACACACAGACATTTCAGAACATGTTTGTAGAGGTCTAAATTACAGGTACAACCAGATTTGATGATTGCACCAAGTGAATCGTGATTTCAGTTCGTCTGTGATTCATGTTGCAGCCTTTTGTGAAGATGCTCTTCCAGAGGATGCAGATTGAGTGTCTCTCGCTCTTACTGTTGCCTGTGGCTCTGATATGATCTGGCTCTACATTTTCGTGACTTGCCCCTTTTTCCTCTGGGACTTGGGGACGTCCGGTTCACAGTGTGGTTAGATTTAAAATGGCTGCCACATTCTTCTTGTCCTTTTGTGTAACTGTTCTTTAAAAACTCAGGGAGGGGCTGGGACAGAACAGGCCCCGGGAGAAGTGGAGGGGAAAAGTTATGATCAAATTTGGAGACATTTTTATATTACTGAGTACTGTCTAACAAGGGCTGCAACGATTAGTCTGAAGAATTGTTATTAATTGGCTACTGAAATAATCGTTGAATATTTTGATGGTTATTAATCATCACATATACAACACAAATAATGTTCAGGAAATGGTCCTGTACTGAATACAGTGCTCGGGTTTTTGTGTCTGTGTGTGCAGTGCTTCTTCGGGGGGAGGAGGTGGTAGGGGTGCACCTCAGCACTATCCCAAGACTGTCGGCAACAGGTTTGTTTGGCTCTGAATTGACATTTATTCACGTTATTTATTTCATTTACAAGGCTTTGATACAGAGCTGTCTCACTATAAAAGAGCGGCCCAATCAACAACTCAAGATCCATCTCTACTGTATTTAAAGATGCAGTGTGTCTGTAGGCCTTTTAAAAACATTGTTATTTTTTGAATGGACAAAAGACCAGTATTTAGACTATAGATGGCTACTGGCCTTAAACCTCCATCAAAGGCCAATATTTAGTTTTATTGAATTGGCTGTCTAAAAATACACATAAAGCTTTATATTAACGCTTAAATACAAAGAGATGGATGCACAAAACGTGACTACACAGCTCTCATAGGTATGTGGTAAAAAAGGGTGAGTTTGTAGTAAATTTAAATGACATCATTTGGGGAAAATAATCCAAATCAGCCCGACATATCAGCCTAAAAATATCAGCAGATCTTATTGGCTGTCGGTTGCTCTGGATTCTAAACGGTCGGTATTGGCATCACCCATGAAAAAACACATATCGATCGGTCTCTACCTGTGAGCAAATATCAAGACTCTACAGGAAGAGCTTTGCACAGAGATCATTCTGAAGAGGTGCTCATCATTTTTGTGACATTAAACTGCTCCCTGCGCAGGAATAGTGTCAAATATTTCAAAGTGAGCGGTTTGAGATCTTGTTTTTCAACACAACATGGTTTTGAAGCTCACATTTTCTCTCCTAAAGCCTCTAAAGCCTCCACACTCCAGACTCTAACCTCCTGCTGTTTGTTGTCTGTGTGTGCAGCGAGTTCCTGGGGAAAACCCCAGGGCAAAGCGTTCAGAGATGGGTTCCTTCACGAAGCACTAGACGAGATGTCAACTCCAGCAACGAGAAAGAGAGACACGATGCAATCTTCAGGAAAGTGAGGGGGTAAGAAGCCAGACTCACACAGTGTTTAAAGGACAGAGAAGCATGGATTAGTACCTGCCAAAGTCATTTTAAACTATTTGAATTGAAAATGTAGTGATATACTTAAAGGAGCACTATGTAACTTTTCTGGTGGAGGGTCCGGCCCCTGCTTGACTTATGGAAATGTTATTGAGTGAATTCCACACAATAGCATTAAACTAATATATGTTTTTTTCAATCACAAGCCCTATTGTGCTTGTGTGTGTTCTATAGATATAATCTGTGACACACATGGATCATTTTGTTATAATTTGCACATTTTAAATACAAAGACTTCTTAAAGAAACAAGTCCGCTTTACTTCCTTGTAAGACGTCACACTAACAAGCAGCAGATTAAATTTTATTTTATTTTTTTTATTTGTACCAAAATGACCATGCAACATTGCCGAATCCTACATGTATCACTGATTAAGAAAATGAAACTGGACAAGAAAGTGTGTACGTCACAGTGGGCGTGTACCGGTGGAGGTGAAATGGGGGTAGTTTGGCGAAATGGTGTCTTGAAAATAAGCGATTAAAGATCACTGAAACCTGTACGAATCATTACAAATACAACTTCGTCATAGTAAACGAGTGAAAAAACATGCTAAACTGACTGTTCAGAGCTTTTAACCATATTAGCTCTACTTTAAAAACATGCAATCTGTGGAGTCGCCTTTCCATAGAGCTGACCTGACTTACTGGTGTCACCTGCTTATGTCCATAGAGAAAGATCTATTTAATCCCATATAAAACAGTGGCAAAGCAACAACATCACCATAGAGACACACAAATGGCAGACCCTTGACCAGAAAAGTTACATAGTGCACCTTTTAAAGTGGCTGCACCCAATTTCTCGTAACAAGGTAACATTAGTTTTACCCCAGTACAGATGTATTGTAAAAGCAGCTTTTAGGGTCAAAATGGAACCGCTGTGTAAAATATTTTCATCCGCTGCGAATCAGGAAGTACTACTGATGCCATGTTAGCATTGTAGTTGTTGTTAAAGTGTTTGAAAAGCGAGGAATAACTTTGGACCTCTGCAAACCCGTTAAAATGAACCAGTTCTGTTTTTCACATTTTTAAGACGGTAAAAATCAGGTCCAGCGTTTTTAAATGTAAAATCCATCTCACTTGTGTCTCCTCCGCAGCATACTCAACAAACTCACGCCGGAGAAGTTTGACAAGCTATGCCTTGAGCTGCTGAACGTGGGCGTAGACTCAAAACTCGTCCTTAAAGGAATCATCTTGCTGGTGAGTTTTTACGTTTTTAAGCAAACGTCGCCGGCCTGTGTGTAATGAACATGTTTAACTGACCCACATTTTCTTCCTCTTCTCTCCTTCATCCTCTTCATCCCTTTCCTGCTCTCTCCCCTCCTCACCTCTTCTCTAACCTCTCTCTCGACAATCTCTCTCCCCCTTCTTTCTTTCCCTCTCTTCTTTCTCTATTCCTCGCTCCTCTACTCCTCTCCCTTTCTCTCTCCTGTCCATATTTGTCCTCTCTCCTCCCTCCTCTCTTTCTGTCTTTCTCCTCCTCATTTTCTCCATCTCCCCTCTTGTTCCTCTTCTCCTTCCTCTTCCTCCCCCCTTCTTCTTCCTCTGCCTGCTCCCCTCTCTTCTCTTCTCCTCCTACCTTTTCTCTCTCTCCTTCTACCCTTTAACCAACCATCTTGTCTCCCTCCCTCTTTTCTTCCCCTTCCTCTTTTTCTCCCACTTTCTTTTTCTCCCACCGCACTCCCCTTTCTCTTCCCCATATCCCTCATGTTTCTTCCCTCCCCTCTCTCCCCTTATTCCCCCTGTCGTGCCTTCCCTCTCCTCTTTTCCCTACTCTCTCTTTTCCCCTTTTTTTCCCTTTCTCCCTCTTTTATCTCTTCCCCTCTTTTCCCTCTTCTCTCCCCCTCTTTTCCCTCCTCTTTTTTCATTCTCTCTCTCTCTCTCCCCCTCTTTCATTTCTTTTGTCTCTCTCCCCCCCCCTCTTTCTTTTCCTGCCTCCCCCCCCCCTCGTTCTTTTCTTTATCCTCCCCCTCTCGTCTGTAGATTGTAGACAAAGCCTTAGAAGAGCCCAAGTACAGCTCCCTGTATGCTCAGCTATGTCTGCGTTTGGCCGAGGACGCACCAAACTTTGACGGCCCTTCACCCGAGATCCAAACATCCCAAAAGCAGAGCACAGTGAGTCCTCGTCCTCCTCCTCTTCCTCTTCTTCCTCTCACAATAACATTTCCACGTTTCAAAGCGCCGTACTGTATTTTTACAGTCTTTAAAATGGGGAAAAACAAAGTATCCCTCACTTACCTTATGTAGTCGGAGCATCCTAATTATTCACCATGATGAGTTTATAAGTGCTCCTCACAGCTTTCAGAGACCAGAGGGGAGTTTTGCCGTGACAGTAAAGCCAACAGCTAGCATGCTAACATGTACTTACTGATTATCGGGCAATAAAACGCTTTATAATTAGACGCAGACAGTACACACTTATTTTGACCTCAGGAACTGCATATACAATATATCTGTACTGGGACAAGACAAATACATGAGGAAAAATTGGGTATGGCCCCTTTAATAGTTTAGCTGAATTTTGATGGAGAAACATTTAAATTGTACCTTGCCCATAATAAAGCACTTATCTGGTTTATTTATAACTAACTAATTGTAATTCTCTTTTTATTAGAAGTTTAACGATTAGATTTGAAATTTGAAATCTCGCATTTATTTTAAGAGAAGGCGTCAACTTAAAGCAAAATATTAACAAAATGTCCCATATACCAGGAAGCTGAAACTCATGAATGCAAAATGTGGAAGTAATGTATAAATTTCACACTTTTCGGGAACAAGTTTGTAGAGTTCATTTTATGTCTGAGGAGGCGTCTGTAGTTTGCATTAGGGCTGTTTTGAAAATCAGATACTAATCGATACTGAAACTAGTATCAAAGCTAGATCCTCATTTGAGCAGGTATCAATACAAAAAAGTCACATTCACAGGACAGAAATGAACCTTTCCTGAATTTCTTTAGAATGATCTTGAGCTGTATCAGAACAAGTATAAGACACATAGACTAGTATACACAAAGAAAGTACTACAATTTAATGTTGAAAATCACATTCTGGTGTCTAAAGAAAGTGTTTTATCATCATCGTGGTATCAGAATTGGTATTGAGTCTATTCCTTAGTATCAAAATCAAGTTTGACATTTTAGTTTTGTGACCACTCTGCATTGCTTCCTTTAAATATAGATCTTCTTAAATATAGACCACTTCCCCACTGGACCAAGGCCCAAATTTGTTTACATAGTTATCATGTTAATGGCTAAAATAAACAAATAAAATCTTTTCTGTCTTGTTTTTCAGACCTTCAGAAGACTGCTGATTTCCAAGCTTCAAGATGAATTTGAAAACCGCACCAGAAATGTTGAAAGTGAGTCTCGTCTGTGCCAAATATCCATAACCCTGAAGTAAACAAGTGACCCATAACCCCTAAAGCAGTGTTTCTCAAACTGTGGTACGCGAGCTTCTTCAGGTGGTACTTGGACAGCTCTTCAGTTTGTGGTTTTGCCTTATTCAGAGTTCACTTTATCCACTTTTTATCTTATTTTGGACAATTCATTGTTTAGAACTACAGTGGAAATGTCGACCCCTGGAGTAGTCCTGATGTAGACCTGGAGTAGTCCTGATGTAGACCTGGAGTAGTCCTGTTGTAGACCTGGAGTAGTCCTGATGTAGACCTGGAGTAGTCCTGTTGTAGACTTTGAATAGTCCTGTTGTAGACCTGGAGACCTGTTGTAGACTAGTCCTGTTGTTGTAGACCTGGAGTAGTCCTGTTGTAGACCTGGAGTAGTCCTGTTGTAGACCTGGAGTAGTCCTGTTGTAGACCTGGAATAGTCCTGTTGTAGACCTGGAGTAGTCCTGATGTAGACCTGGAGTAGTCCTGATGTAGACCTGGAGTAGTCCTGATGTAGACCTGGAGTAGTCCTGTTGTAGACTTTGAATAGTCCTGTTGTAGACCTGGAGTAGTCCTGTTGTAGACCTGGAGTAGTCCTGTTGTAGACCTGGAGTAGTCCTGTTGTAGACCTGGAGTAGTCCTGTTGTAGACCTGGAGTTGTCCTGTTTTAGACCTGGAGTAGTCCTGTTGTAGACCTGGAGTAGTCCTGTTGTAGACCTGGAGTAGTCCTGATGTAGACCTGGAGTAGTCCTGTTGTAGACCTGGAGACCTAGTCCCTGTTGTAGACCTGGAGTAGTCCTGTTGTAGACCTGGAGTAGTCCTGTTGTAGACCTGGAGTAGTCTGTTGTAGACCTGGAGTAGTCCTGTTGTAGACCTGGAGTAGTCCTGTTGTAGACCTGGAGTAGTCCTGTTGTAGACTTTGAATAGTCCTGTTGTAGACCTGGAGTAGTCCTGTTGTAGACTTTGAATAGCCCTGTTGTAGACCTGGAATAGCCCTGTTGTAGACCTGGAATAGTCCTGTTGTAGACCTGGTTTAAACCTGGTGATACTCGGAAAGCCAAATCTTTTCTTTGGTGGCACTTTGTGTGTTTTAGTCTGAGACCAACTGCCCTGACCCCTTATATGACCTAGGTTTTCTGACTTTCACATTTCAACTCTCTCTCTCTTTGTGCTTGTGTCCAGTCTACGACAAACATGACAACCCCCTCACGTCGGAGGAGGAGGAGCAGCGCGCCATCGCCAAGATCAAGATGCTCGGAAACATCAAATTCATCGGGGAACTCGGCAAACTTGACCTCATCCACGAGTCTATCCTTCATAAGTGCATCAAAACAGTACGTGCTGTAGGGCTGCGCAGGGCGGGGAGGGTGAAATCGTAGCATTAATGATGGAATATCAGAGGAAGTATTTTTGTAAGTAGTATGAGGAAGTAGTACCGGTGTAACTGGTTCCCTTTAGCCTCTTTTGCATTGCCACGGTTCGCAGGTCGCTTCTGACATGGCTGAAGCTAAAGCTAGTGTAAACACTAAACCACTTCCAGTTCTGGTTTTCAGCACAGTCTGTACTATCTTTTGTCCAATCACCTTGTTTCAGAGTGTGTAGCTTGCCTTGGCAAAAGTGAACCAGGAACCATACCACTTTGGCCCCCTGTGGGCGCTAATACCCTCCAGACGGGGCGGAATCGACCTGCTCCAAACTGAACCATAGAACACAAGGCTATAGTCACATTGGTAGTATTCATATGAGTTTCAGACATGTACACAGCTTTAGAGCAGCTTTTTCAGACAGAAGTGAAGCAGGAGGACCACACTCTGACATCACACACTCCCAAAGCAGTGGTATGATTTTTGTCTTAAAGTCCTGCGTTGACAGTATACTCGATGGGTGGTTTTAAAGTCGGGTATGTAAGCTGTTATAGTGTAGCGGGTAAAAAGAGGCTTTTCTGTGGTATAAATTCTTATTGTCTCTTAAAGGTCCTATATTACACAAAATTGACTCTTGTGAGCTTTTAGCCACAAAAACAGACCTGGTGTTTTGTTTCATTCACACATGTTTGAGTAACTCTTTACTATTAGTCTTTCTACAACTCTGTTCCACCTTGTGATGTCATGAGGTGGACGTTTTCATGTTAACAGCTCCTTTTACCTTTAATTCAGTAAAGATTGGCAATTCCACCACTGAAGTCATCCGATTGATTCTAGTGAAGGTGTGTGGAGTTTAAAAACACAGTGGAGCACTTCTTGTATCACCACATGATGACATCACAATGTGGAACAGAGGGTTTTCTGTTTCAGCTAAGAACTCGGCTTTAATATTCAGGGTTTGTGTGTTAAACATGTGAATGAAACAAAACACAACTCCAGGTCTGTTTGTGATGAGGAAACAACGTTATAACATAGATCAGAAAATAGCCTAATATAAAACCTTTAAAGCTGTGTTGTCTGAACTCTACAGATGGTGTATGTCACATTTTGTACCGTTTTGTGTTTCAGCTTCTGGAAAAGAAGAAGAGAGTGCAGCTCAAAGACATGGGCGAGGACCTGGAGTGCCTCTGTCAGATAATGAGAACCGTGGGGCCCAGACTCGACCATGAGAAAGCCAAGGTACGCCCCCTGCTGCTCGCTAAGGGCACATTCAGGGCCTTATCCTGTCCATCTGCAGCTAAAGACATCACCCCTCTGTCCATCTGCAGCTAAAGACATCACCCCTCAAAACCCTACCTGCAATTTCCCAGAACAGGGTCAGTTTAGGGAAGATGACTGAACCCTTTAAAAACGCAAAGAGAAGCTTTCCCATGTTCCACATTCATGCAGTCTGACCCTGTTTGAAATTACAACATTTCCTGCAAAGCTTATTTCCTGTGATGTCATCAAGTGGTAACAGGCTATTTTTAGTCTCAATTGACTGATTTACTCTACAATACACTAGAACCATAAAATGAAATATTTTGTTTTTACCTTTTGTTCAGTTTGAATTGAAAAGTAAGCCAGGACTGATTTCCCTGCTTTCTTCTATATTACGCAAAACTGACTCGTGAGCTTTCAGCCATGTTGCAATGTTGTTACCTCATTCAGAAACAGACCTGGAGTTTTGTGTTTTGTTTCAATTCATTGAGGAAACAAAATTACATAAACATAGATACAAGTTTGTGTAATATAGGCCCATTAATAAAGCCAGAAAAGTCACTGAGTACGTCAATTTTCTGGGAACTGTGAAGTGTGAAGGGCTAGACTAATTATGCAGAACTAACCATATTGGCCATTCTGCTGCGAAACAGATTTTTGGTAGAGATTCAAAATGCAAAAGATGTAACAAAGTCAGAGGAGACCAATTCAAGGCCCTGTACCTGTTTCCACTCATGTAGATTGTCTTGCTCCAGTTCAGATATATTGTATAAGCATTTCTTGAGGTCAAAATAAGTCCAGTGTGCACTGTCTGCTTCTAAGTGTAAAACAGGTCATTGTCTGATAAGCAGGAAGTGCACGTTAGCATGCTAGCTTTTGTTAGCTGTACCATCCACTCTGGTCTCTGAGAGTTGTGAAAAAGCGCTTATAAACTAATCATGGTGAGTAATTAGTATGTTCAGAATTCATAAGGTAAGTGAGGAGTAACTTTGAGCCACTGCAAACTGTTTAAAATGAACTAGTTTTTTTTTTTTTTTAAGTTTTTAAGACATTAAAAATCAGGTATGACACCTTTTTAATTTAAATAAAACATAATATTCTAAAATAGTTAGTCCCAGATCCAGTTTCTTGCGCGTTTACTGTAGTGTAAACCCGAGTTCTGTTTTTTTCATGTCTTATTTCCTGGTTGAGTTCAGCTCTTGTGTTCGCTCAGCCCCTCCCTCTGAGCGCAGTCACATTTATCTTCATATGAGGCTCTCCACAGAATCATTACACACTGCATTTGATAATAAGCACATTTTTCACAAACATTACGTCTCTCTCTTTCTCCCCCTTCCCTCTCTTCACTCTACAATCCTCAATCTCCTTCTCTCCCTCTCCTCTTACCCTTCCTCTTTCTCTCTCTCTCTCTCTCTGTACCTTGTCTCTTTCTCTCCCCTCTTTCACTAATCACCTGCTCTTCTTTCTCCCCTCCCTCATTTCCTGTTACCCTCCCTTCTCTATCTCATTATCTTTTCCCTTTTTCTCTCTCCCTCCCTCTTCTCTCTCTCTCTCTCTCTCTCTCATGATTGCTCTACCCCTCTCCCCTTTTCTCTCTCCCATCGTCTCTCCTTCCCTCTCTCTCCCTTTCACAGTCTCTTATGGATCAGTACTTTGGCCGGATGCGCTCCCTGATGAACAACAAAGAGCTGCCGGCGCGTATTCGCTTTCTGCTGCAGGACACGGTGGAGCTGAGGGAGAACGCCTGGGTCCCACGGAAGGCCTTTCTGGACAACGGGCCCAAGACCATCACACAGATACGCCAGGACGCTGTCAAAGTAATAACACACAACATATACTTGACACAAATGTTAAAATTAATATAGATGAATATACAGGCAGATCTGCCAGGACACTGTCAAAATAAACATCTGCCCTGGGACAGGCTGATGGAAGCGAGGCTGTCAATCTGCACCATTGGCCCCTCCTACCACCAACACGCACACACCGTATTCACACTAGGCGCTGTAGGTGAAGTGTCTTGCCTAAGGACACAACGCCAGAACTTGGTTTCATTCGGGTTGGAGGTCTGTCGCTCCATTTGTCGCACCAGCCCTCACCCTCCTCTCTCCTTTCCTCCCCTCTCTCTGTGTCAGGATTTGGGCGTGTTCATTCCCGCTCCCATGTCTCAGGGCCTGAGGATGGACTTCTTCCTGGAGAGTCCCTTTATGCCAAACCGCCTCAAACTGGACCGGGAGACTCTGGGCGGGCTGGCCGACATGTTCGGACAGATGCCAGGTAACCACAACACACACACAATACAAAACCTCTGACTGCCAGAGGAAACGGAGCTAATATTGATGTAGTCAAAAGTCAAAGACCATAATCCCCTTTGTTTGAATCTCTCTTGTTTTTGTCTCGTGTCCAGGCAGTGGGATAGGCACCGGCCCGGGGGTGATCCAGGACCGATACTCCCCAACTATGGGACGTCACCGCACCAACCCTCTGTTCAACGGTCACAGCATGGTCCCTCCTCCACAGAACCAGTATGAGCTGAGCAACAAGTCCTTCACTAAGACCAACCAGGTACATGCACAGGCACCACCAGGTACACACACGCACCACCAGGTACACACACGCACCACCAGGTACACACACGCACCACCAGGTACACACACGCACCACCAGGTACACACACGCGCACCCACCAGGTACACACGCGCACACACCAGGTACGCACACGCACCAGCAGGTACACACACGCACCACCACCAGGTACACACACGCACCACCAGGTACACACACGCACCAGCAGGTACACACACGCACCACCAGGTACATACACGCACCACCAGGTACACACACATGCTGACTGTGTTGTGTTTGGACTCAGGTCCAGAACCAGCATTTCCTGAACCAGAACCAGAACCACCTGGCCCAGCAGCAGGTTCAGCCCAAAGACCTGCCCCCACGATTCAGCAAGAAGGGCTCGCTCAACGCAGATGAGGTTCGAGTCAAATGTATCACACTGTTACACTCAAAACAGGGATGTAATGGTAACAATGAATGAATTTTGTTCATCTCAGTTATAATGTAGTTTCCTCATCACAAACAGACCTGGAGTTGTTTTGTTTCATTCACACATTTAACACACAAACCCTGCAGATTTAGACTGAGTTCAAACTGAGAACACTGTGTTCTGCCTTGTGATGTCATGTGGTGATACAAGAAGTGCTCCACTGTGTTTTTAAACTCCACACACCTTCACTAGAATCATTTGGATTATTTCATATCTGGAATTGCCAGTCTCTATTGAACTAAAGGTAAAAGGAGATGTTAACTTGAAAACTACATCTTCATGACATCACAAGGTGGAACAGAGCATTTTGAGCTTTGAAGATGTATAGACTAATAAAGAATTACTCAAACATGTGTGAATAAAACACACAACTCCAGGTCTGTTTTTGAGAAGGTAACAACATTATAACATGGCTTAAAGATCATGAGAGTCAGTTTTGTGTAACATTGGATCTTTTATGAAGACTCAAAAAATACATATAGCACATTCAAGGAGAAAATTGTACTTTCTTAATCTTGACTACATTGGTCTGGAGCTATTTCTCAGCCATACCACATTCACTATTTTAGACCCTGTAATGGTGCGTTTGTATTGTAAAAGTCCAAGTTACTACTACTAGTACAGTACCACGATGGTCCCTGTACTGTTACATCCCTGTGAACACAAATACTTCTGTTGAATGCCCGGTGATTATGAAAAGACGCGTTATTCTGAGGGTCCCACCTGCTGCCAGTCCGTCCTAAACCTTAGCTCCTTCTCTCCTTTTAAACTCCACTCTCTCTTCATCCTCCTCTTTCTCCCTCTTTCTCTCTCCCTCTCTGTCTGTTCTTATTCAAACTGGCTGCAGGTCCACTGATTGCGATTATGAGATATGAGGGCATCATTTAAACTGTGTGTGACATGTTCCACCACTTTTATTTCACTAAAACTATAGTTGGTTAACACAAGTAAAAAAAAGTTTACTTCCTGGTTGGACACAGGAAGTAGAGGTAATTCTATAACTGTTACCTAGCGACCATAATGTAAACAAGGGCCAAAACTTGTCTGCATTACACAACAGCGACACTTTAAACATTTATTTTTTATTAGTCTTACCATATTTATTGAGAAGCCACTTTAAATTTGTGCATTTCTGTTAAAATAAAGCACATTTTTTTATAAGCATCAAAGGAACAAGACAAGACGTAACTAAAAAAATACAGAAGCTCAAATCAAATCTACAGACTAAACAAATGTAAAAAGTGACGTCATTTATTTTCATTAAAGGGTCAGAAAAATGTCTTTCTTGTGTGTAAACTGTCTGTGTTTTGGATGGAGTTTTGTGTGTTGATGACAGAGGCAGAGGGATTGTGTTTTGACAACTCAGCACTACTTCCTGTTTTTTTTATACTTTTCTTATCAACTTTTTTACTCAACATCAACTTTTATCAACTTCTTCCACAAACTGCCACTTAACTGATGTAAAACTATGATAAATAGATAGACATTATCCACCAAAGTCAGAATTATGAAAACATGAAAACCTGTTACATGCCCTTGGTAAATATTTATCAGAGTTTTAGATCATTTCATTGACAGTTTATGAAGAAAAAGGAAAAGTACAAAAATACAGGAAGTAGTGCAGGGTTCTGACACTTTAAACTTTCATTCAACAAAATAAAAGTGTCATGTATTTTTATTAGTTTAATTAGAACAAAATTATTATTTAGTTTTGGCCCTTGTTGACATTATAGTTGCTAGGTAAGAGTTATGGAGTTACCTCTGTGTATGTCACATCTGCTGCTGTGTCCCACCAGAAAGTGAAAATATGAACATCACCTGAATAAAAAAATAAAAAATACATAAAACTAGAAAAACTAGGCAGGATGTTTTGGTAAAGTCTTCAATCTAATGATGTTAACTTTGTTTTAGTGAAATAAGTCGTTTAACCTGTCGTATGTACTTCTTTCCCTTGTGAATTTGGCCTCTAACATGTTTTAACCCTGTTTTATTCTGTTTTGTGTCTTGGTGTTTATCAGATCAGCCTGAGACCAGCACAGTCGTTCCTGCTCAACAAGAACCAGGTGCCCAAGCTCCAGCCGCAGATCCCAAACATGATGCCCCCTAGTGCCCAACCGCCGCGCACACAGACCCCTCCTCTGGGGCAGGTAAGAGCGCCCCCTACTCCCTGCACACCTACCCTTCTGAGGCAGGTAACAGCGCCCCCTGCCTGTAGACCTACCCCTTTGAGGCAGGTAAGAGTGTGGAGGTCAGATCCATAGACTGTACGTATAAATGGACAAGACTAACTCGCTAGCCCCTGCAGTCCAAATAGAAAGTGAGCATGTGCATGACTCAGCTCCATCGACTTCTGTTAGATTCGTCATTTTGGTCTTAAAATATCCCACACGACATGATCATGTAACAGACCAATTAGACGCCTTCTTTCCCCGAGATCGCTCCCTCTAGCATTAGCACCAGCTTTGATTGACAGCATTGCTAAGCACCCAACCCCAACTTAGTTGCTACAGCTGACTTTGATTGGCTTCATTTGGCTGAAGCCAAAACATATTTTCAGTGATATCCACTTGAAACTTACTCCCACTCCCACAACTTAAGCACGACTCAGTAAAAATTCAACGCTCAAGCACTCAGAATATAAAAAAAACACTCATATTTAAGTTTAAAGTTGTTACTTTAAAATTATTTAATCTCATGATTTCTTTCTATGGTTTAGCCTCCACAGCTGGGACTGAAGACCAACCCTCCACCGATTCAGGAGAAACCTCCGAAAACCAGCAAGAAGCCTCCTCCAGCGAGAGGAGCTCATCAAGATGACCGTGAGTCAGACAGAACACAAGTGTCACTGGTATCACTCAACAGGATCACTCTTTTACTATTCAGAGTAAAAGTGAAAATCATTATGATTCCCCATCCCAGTTACACCAAATTTAAGCAAGGCAAGTATGTTTTTTATATTTACAGGCTGGAAATCAGTCAATAAAATGAATAATAAACATGAAATAAAAAAGCACTGACTTTTCTTGTGGAGAGAATGGCACCCACTTGGCTCCATGGAGATTATTACTTTACCTGTAATGTTCCACAGTACCTTTATGGAGACACCACCAAGTCAAGTCAGAGTTCAGATCTGACCTGTAATAATAACGTGTTTTATACTCTTTTCCCTGAAGGCCAAGCTGGGCCCAAATGCGTTGGTCTGTATTTCAGGTCTATGGTCTTGCTGAAATCCAGGCTTTTGAGCTTTTGTAATAACATTCCCTCATCATGCCTCAAGAAGTTTGTCATCCATGTTTTAGTATTTTAGTGATCTCTCTTGGACCCTATTCAAACCCTCCATACGGTTAACAGTAACAGCCTGTCCAAAGCTCCGCCCACAAGCCTATGTGACAATTCTCCATAAATATATAAAATCATAGTACAAAACTGTACACAACTTGACAAACCTGATGGGATGTGCAGTAGTTTCAGTTGTGGATGCACGTTGATTGTGGGGGAGGGACGCAGGGGAGCAAAGGGAGGGGAGACCTGGAACGTCAAAAGTTAAACTTATAAAACATGTTAATACATTGTTTTCATGATCTTTATGTGTTAGCAATTAATACCTCATAGAAATAAAATAGCCCCTTTTATGACATTTTTGTGTTTTTGTACACACTTGTCCATGTACTAACTCTCATTATCTCATTATCCCTTCGATTCCGTTGTATAATACTGTTGTTGCTTAAATGCTCAGGAGGCGATAGTCACGGAGTACCTGAACAGTAAGAACCTGTCTGAAGCCGTGTGCGCGCTCAGAGACATGAAGGCTCCGAAACACTTCCTGCCTGAGCTCCTGTGTAAAGTCCTGCTCTGCTCCCTGGACCGACCCGACCCGGACAAAGAGCACGCCAGCACCCTCATCCACAGTCTGAGGGCCGAGGGCGTCGTGTCCTCAGAGAACTTCATGCAGGTACAAACCACACCTGTTACACAACGAGAGCAGATGATCACAGAAACGGTGAAATAGATACAGTCAGCAATACGTCTGTGAAAAATTCAGCCTAAATCTGCAGGGTTTGTGTGTTAAACATGTGAATGAAACAAAACACAACTCCAGGTCTGTTTGTGATGAGGAAACGACATTAGAACAGAGATCAGATAATGGCCTAACATGGGCCTTTAAACAAAGCGTTTTCCTCTGTCCCGTTGGCCCGTGTGCATATTAAGGACAACAACTTCAAATTGAGTGACGTAGCATTACCCCAGAAAATTAAACAGATTGTTCTGTTTATGGTCATGTAGCAAGTGGGACTTGGAATAGTCCACGTTACTGTGATGCAAGTGTAAACTAGGACTAAACCAGCTATAAAACAGGTCGACACCATTGCCACCATTTAAGGTATTAACCAAAGGAGGTAATGCCAAATTGTGGCCAGACCTCCTTGTCAAAACTGAGCAGCACAGGGCCTGGTTAGTACTTAGACTGGAGACCACGGGGAATCTCAGGTGGGGCAGCAGTGGTAAAACCTGTTGTGTCCTTAGGCAAGACACTTCGCTCACCTTGCCCTGAATGAATGTGGCGTGTGTGAGTTGGTTGGAGGGGCTGATGGTGCAAATTGGCAGCCTCTCTTCTGTCAGTTTGCCCAAAGGCAGCTGTGGTTATAATAGTTTACCACCACCGAGCGTCTGGAAAACCTCTGTACAAGACTAATGCATTATTATAAATACAAGAACATCTAAAATTGCATGATAAAAGTTAAAATAGTTTTTCTTAACCCTGGGAGCTAAAAGAAGTCAGGAGTTTAGTCATCATCAGTGTCTCTCCTCCCCTTTAACCCTCCCTGCCTCTCTCTCTCCTTTAGGCATTCCTGAGCGTCCTGGACCAGTGCCCAAAGATCGAGCAGGACATTCCTCTGGTGAAGTCGTACTTGGCTCAGTTCGCTGCTCGCGCCATCATCGCGGAGCTGGTTAGCGTCGCGGAGCTAGCTCATCCTCTGGAGAACGGGACGCACTTCCCTCTGTTTCTGCTCTGCCTTCAACAAACAGCCAAACTCAAGGACAAAGAGTGGCTCACCGATCTGTTCACCCAGAGCAAGGTCAACATGCAGAAGATGCTCCCAGGTAACACACGAGAGGGGAACTTTAAGGACTTATTGTGCTCGTGTGTGCTCTATAGTTATAATCTATGACACCTGTGGGTCATTATGTTATCATTTGGACACTTTAAATTGCAATATTCATCTAAAACGCCTTAATAAAAGAAAAGTCTGCTAACTTAGGGAGAGTAGAGTCCTACGTGTACCTTGCATTAAGAAAATAAAAAGTAAGTACAGAGCAGTGGGCGTGTACCGGTCGGAGCATAGGGGTTTTGAATACAGGAGGATAGAGGCTACTCAAACCTATTCAAAAGACTCATTTGTTCTGATTTGTGTTCATATTTATACATCTATTTTGTTTCTTTGTTCAGAAATCGACCAGAATAAGGACCGCATGTTGGAGATCCTGGAGGGTAAAGGCCTGAGCTTCCTGTTTCCACTGCTGAAGCTGGAGAAGGAGCTCCTGAAGCAGATCACAGCCGACCCTTCGCCTCAGTCCATCTACAAGTGGATCAAAGACAACATTTCACCCAAACTGCACACGGACAAGGGCTTCGTCAACATACTCATGACCAGGTACTAATACTGCTACATCTACTGCTACATCTGACACAAACTGCACACAGACAAGGGTCAACCGACGTCCTACTGATAGTGATAATACTACTATTATTATTAATGCTACTGTGATACATTACTCGTTTATATAGTGGGCACATGTACAGAAGTGTTTGTGATATAAAAAAAAAAGCTTAATATGAAAATGAGAGGTCCAAAACTGTCCAAAAACCTTGTGCTTTGTTCGTATGTACACTTTCAGAAAGAATTCTACATATATTTGTATAAATTAGACCACAGGTACTAATATATAATACTTGTAGTAACAGCAGGAGTGGTGATAGTACTACTAGTTCAAGTGACCTCTCTCAGTCAGTTTATTTGTATAGCACAATTCGTACAAAAAAGTGATTCAAAGTGCTTTACAGAATAAGAAAGACATTAAAATCACAATATAAATAAATCAATTATCATAAAATGAACATTAAAGAGAAGAGAACAGAGAACAGAATAAAAAGCTTTTAGACTATGGGTGATTCTCATGTCCAGACATCTAACCTTTGACCCCCTCCCCTCTGTAGTTTCCTGCAGTACATCTGTCAGGAGCTGGGTGTGTCCGATGGCGATGAGCAGAGCCCTCCCTCCAAAGAGCAGCTGGAGCAGGAGAAACTGCTGCTCTTGTCCTTCAAACCTGTGATGCAGAAGTTCCTCCACGACCATACGGAGCTGCAGGTCAGCGCCCTGTACGCTCTGCAGGTGCACTGCAACACACAGGGCTTCCCCAAAGGTAAAAGGCTGCCACTATATATAATATCCACTATATATAGTATCTACTACTATAAACAAACCTTACCTTATGTGACCAAACCTCTGCTCCTCAGGAATGCTGCTGCGATACTTTGTGCACTTCTACGACATGGAGATCATTGAGGAGGAGGCTTTTCTGGCCTGGAAAGAAGACATCACTCAGGAGTTCCCCGGGAAAGGGAAGGCGCTGTTCCAGGTACGAGCCACAATACTGAACACTGCACATGGTACTGAGCGGTCCAGGTTAGGAACATTCAAATCTTTTTTTTTTTTTTTTTTTTTTTTCATCCCATAGGGCAGTTGATTATGTGCATCTCTTTAAATCACCTCTATTGTGCTTTTGTGTGCTCTGTAGTTATAATCTATGATCACACGTGGATCATTGATTATAATTTGCACATTTTAAATCATAATATTAATCTAAAAAGACTTAATAAAACAAACAAGCCAGCTGACTTCCACGTTAGAAAACTGCAGCGCCCAATGGGAGCTGACGTTGTCGTAAATGTCATCACAAAGCGCCGCTGTCGGCCGCTCCTGTGGATAGCTACAGTCATGCAAGTGAGTAGCAGATTACGAGTACGAGTATCATCGATTAAGAAAATAAAACTGGAGAATGAAGTAATTACAGAGCAGAAGCAGTGAAAGAGAGAGTCGATCAGCAAAATGGCGCCTTCAAAATAGGTCTGATTTAATACTGTGTGACTGTTGCTTTGTTAATTGGACGCTACATAAAACATTCTTAAATCCAGTTTCAGCTCACTCAAGATACAAGGGAAGGATTTTGTACTTTCTTTACAACCTTAGAACAATTGTTTTAACTAATGATCTGTAACCTTTTATTATTAATTTGTTTTGTAAAATATATTTTTTGTTTCTTTCAGGTGAACCAGTGGCTGACGTGGCTGGAGACCGCGGAGGAGGAGGAGTCAGAGGACGACGGCGACTGAAAACACGACCACAGAAGAAGAAACTCATCATGGAGGATGTGACGCGGATCCAGCAGAGATCCACCTTCTATTATTCTACTATTACTACTACAACAGCACTCTGCGCCTTTATCGCCCTACCTTTTCCGTTTATTAAACTCTTCTTTTGTGCTTAACCACTATGCGCTGCATACAAACCAATAGTGCTTCGTATTTGACGGTAGATTTCATGAATTTAAAAGTGGCTCAGATAAATGTGTGGGTTTTTTGTTTTTGTTTTTTGTAAAAGCATGCATTTCTTTTCAAATATTACTTTTTTTTTTACTTATTCAAAGCCCTCCCCATGACCTATGACCCTTAAAATGATATTGCTAACTCTTTTCTCTAGAATTACGTGATCTTTGCATGGGCCGATTCATTTAGTCATTTCAATTTGGCTAGATTAAAATAAAATAAAAAGTAAGTTTCCCAATTTTCTTGCAAATGTTCGGACTTGTAGACTGTTGAAAATGGTGGGCTAATGGAATTTGTTGATGAAAAATTTAGCATAGCAACAAAACGGCTAACATACATTGAGAGAAAGCTAAATTGCTGTATGGTTAGTGTAGGAATCTTTGCTAACTAGAGTCACAACACATCCACTACCCGATATCCTCTGATTTGCATAGTCAATTGTTTTTTAAGTCAGATGCCCTACCCAGCAACCATCTGCATCTTATCCACGTTGAGGACTAGCTTCTGACTACCCTCAATTGGTAATGTCTTCATAAATATTATCTTCTTAGTAAAAGGTAACTTCAAATTTGCTAATGCTAATACTAATTGGTTGGGACATTCAAAGGTTTGATATGATATAACGACCCAGTATTTGTAAATTTGATTTTGGATGTAGAAAACTTTGTAATTAAGATTTGCACATGAATTCAAATTCAAATGAACTACACAAAACTTAATGAAATTGTATCTATTTGTCTTAACGATGTTTTCATTCAAGATGGCGTCAACAAACACTGGCGCTTTTCATTGAAACTTGAAAGTTGATAAATAAATGCAGCACAATTTTAATTCCGAATAGATTTGCAATTGGAGCTTTGAGTTTTGACCCTTTCAGGCTGCAGTAGCTTAGTTGGCACTAGCTACAGTTCAGGCATTAGTTGGGTCAGGCAACAGTGAGCTACTTCTACTACTACTACTACTACTACTACAACTACAGCCTTAAGTTTAAGACATTGGAGAACCTGGAAATGCAAAGTTTTTGAGCGACTTTTACTATTAATAATAATTCAACAATATTTGAAAGTTTATGAAAATTTGAGTATTTTCAAAAAATTGCCAAACTGAAGTACTTGTATTTGGGAGTTTTTAGTTACTACTACTACGACTACTACTACTACAGTAAGCTTTTAGTGCTTCAGGAGATTCAAGAGTTTCAACAATATTTGGCTATTCATATTTTTATACACTTTTTTTCCAAAAAAGAAGTTAATTTCTGGGTTACTACTACTACTACTGCGACTATACATCAATTAACGCACTCCATTAGTCCACTATTCGAACAGTCTCTGATCCAGAATGCCTTTTCCTATTTGAAACTAAAGTTATATCGTTCTTCTTTAATGTCTTGAATAAAATAATGGAGACATTCTGCGTATTCCCCGTTTAGTGTCGTCTCTACGTGGCTACGATTTCAGTCTGTATTTGAACCTGTAAACGATGATGGTTTTTGCTAACGCCTGTGTTCCTACCTCTTAGATAGATGGGCTTTTTTTGTTTTTGACGTTTTTTGTGTGCTTGGATAATGAGAAAAAAAAGAAACGTATGAATTAATGAAATAAACAATCCCATTTGTGAGAAAAAAAAAACTGCAAAGAGACGAGATTTTAAGAATGTCCAAAATGTGTTGGGCCGGAGAATCTTGAGAGGCTAAATTTTAAAGAGAATGAGGTTTTGTCCTGAAATGGTTGTAGAGCCGGAGGAGATCCTGAATTCTTATGTAATGTATATTCATGATTACTGTGCACCTGTTGCTTTAATATCAATAAAAGTCCATGAGCACCAAAACTGATTTATAAGATTATTCACTCAAGCTTAAAGTTTGACTAAACTCACAAACTCCGCCCACAGCCACATTTCAAATAGAGCTGCTAAACTGAGCAGAACCTGGAGGACTGAAGGGGAGAGTGAGGGGGGGCGGGGTCTGGAGGACTAAGGGGGGAGAGTGAGGAGGGGGCGGGGTCTGGAGGATTAAAGGGGAGGGGGGAGGAGGGGCGGGGTCTGGAGGACTAAAGAAGGAGAGAGCGAGGGGGGGGCGGGGTCTGGAGGACTAAAGGGAGAGTGAGGAGGGAGGAGGGGCGGGGTCTGGAGGACTAAAGGGGAGAGTGAGGGGGGAGGAGACCACCTCTCTCTTTTAAGTATCAGTGAGTATCTGATTTTCGATACTTTTAATACTTTTGACACCCTGCGACTATCTGAAAATAAGGTTAGAGATCTCGTTGTAAATCAGTTGCACACAGACAGTTTAGCTGTTCGACTGTTTTATTAAACAAATGTTTACTAAAACATTTTATCCAAAACAGAAAAAGACTCATATTTTTGTGTAAAAAGTAAATTAAAGTTGCACTGTGTGACTTCTCTCGTTGCTGTGGAGATGTTCTTGCTTTGCCTGTTATGTTTCACAGTATGACGATAAACATGTCTGTCTCCATAGAAACAAGCAGATGGTGCCACCAGGTCAGATCTGTGAAGTTCTGGTGCAGCCAGGTTTATAATTCTGCCTCCTGTTCCTTGGTTCCTGTGTTATTCCTGGTTCCTGTGTTATTCCTGGTTCGTTCCTGGTTCCTGTGTTATTCCTGGTTCGTTCCTGTTCCTGAGTTATTCCTGGTTTGTGGGGATCCAGAAGTACTCGACGTTCCTCCTGCCCTGCCTGCGTGAGGCTGGAGCAGAGTCTGATCTGTTTGAGCTGAACGGGGGACACTCATCAAAATGAACCGGACCTCCAGAGCCGGGAGCCACTGCGCGAACCATGGACCTGAGCAGAGAGAGGAGGGCGTGACGCTGCGGTAAAAAATAATGTTTTGTTGTTGTTTTTTTAAAGCAATACAATACATTATTCATTCACTACATTCACCTGGTTGTGGTCAGCTACTAATGAAGTCACAGCTGCCCTGGGGCAGACTGAGAAAGTGAGGCTGCCAATCTGTGCCTCACTTTCTGCCCCTCTCACCTCCAACACTCACACACACCACATTTACACTAGGAAAGGTGGGTGAAGTGTTTTGCCTAAGGACACAACAACAGTTTTCACTGTGGCACCTGATATTCCCAGCAGACTCCCAACCAAGTACTGACCAGGCCCAGAGGTTTAGGGCTGCGGACACAGACTTTCTATGACTTTACTTACAGTGATTTTGTATGAAAACTTTATTTTTGTATTATTCTAATTTAAACCTACGAGTCTTTTTAAGTTGAACAGTAGAACAATATTTAGACACTGAACTGAAATGTTCATTTTGGACGTATAATAGAATTACATATGTTTTATAATGTGCTTGGGTGTCATTTGTCATTTCAAAACGTTTGTTTTTAGTCTGTGAACAAGATTGAACACATTAAATCATTCTTTTTATGTTTTGCCCTGTTTAATAATCCCTCAGTACACCAGCGCCTTCTGGTGGTCAGACCTGGACGAGCTCCTTTCTGGATCATCTGGACTGGCCTCAGTGGAGATGTAGACAGGGTCTCCCTCCTGGAAATAAAATACAAACATAGAGACTTAAATGGGCTGAATCAGACCTGAGCCGACCACTGCACGAGAATTAAAGTCCAGTGTTACAGATGAAACGATTCTGCCAATACTGTTTTACAGTGGATCCTACAAATACAAATAAGTATTTTTGGGTAGTAGTAATAAGTATTATTACTACTACCCAAAACATGGTTGACTGGTCAAATCCTCCAGCTGAGGTCGTCCTGACCAAGACTAGCTCAATCTGGAGATGTGTCCCACTGGTTTAACCCAGAGACACTGAAGGACGAGTCAAATGCAGAGGACACATTTCCCTATGGGGTCAATAAAGTGTACTTGTACTTAACTTTCACTAGTACTACTCTAGAACTGTGGCTTCTGCTATTACTTGTACTACACTACTGCTACAAATACTTCTGCTCCTACTACTATTAATTCACAGCACTAGTACAACTGCAACTTCTACACCTACTACTACTATATATACTGCCCCTACTAATACCACTACTATTACTGCTGCTGTCACTACTACTAATTCACAACACCTAGTTTAACTCTACACTTACTACTAGAACTACTACTTTTTTTTTTTTTACTTATTTGGCAGTGTTGTCAGTTGACAGTAATAATCTTGTTTAAATATTTATTTTCTCACAGTGAAGTTCTTGGGCGTTCCGTCCGGGTTCCTGAGGATCTTGACTCTCTGATCACTCTCACTCATACACAGGAAGAAGCTCTGGATGTTCGCCTGGCACTGAAAAGAGAAAGGACTAAAATAAACCAGGACTAAACCGGGACTAAACCGGGACTAAACCAGGACTAAACCAGGACTAAACCAGGACTAAACCAGGACTGAACAAGGACTAAACCAGGACTAAACCAGGACTGAACCAGGACTAAACCAGGACTAAACCAGGACTAAACCAGGACTGAACCAGGACAGCACCAGGACTGAACTAGGACTGAAGAAGGACTAAACCAGATTATACCAGGTCTAAAACAGGTCTAAACTAGGACTACATTAGGGACATTTTAAGACTAAACCGTGAATAAACCACTGATTAACAAGGACTAACCCAGGTCTAAACTTGATCCAAACCCAGTCTAAAACCCGGTCTCACCCCAGTCTAAACTTGGTGTAAACCCGGTCTAAATCAGGTCTAAATCAGGTCTAAACCCGGTCTAAACCCGGTCTAAACCCGGTCTAAACCTGGTCTAAACCCTGCTCACAGCCTTGTTTTGGCGGAGTGCTCGTAGCTCCTCCTCTGCTCTGATCCGCAGGCTTAGATCCTGGAATCTCTCTTTCCACTGGAGACACTCGGATACTCGATCCTGACGATCCTTTTCGGCCAATCGTCTCTCAGCGTCCGCCTCTCGCTGCGCCTGATTGGCCTTTTGACTCTCCTCCTCTGACATCACAGCACGCCGCCTCGAGTTCTGTTCACTGGGAAACAAAATATACAGTTATTTAGTCAAAATTTTAAATGTTGAATTCCAACAGTGGGTATCAAAATGAAAATGTATCATGGGATGTAATAAACAGGACTAAGTCAGGATTGGATTAAACCAGAACTAAACCAAGACTAAACCAGGACCGAACCAGGACTAAACCAGGACTAAACCAGGACTAAACCAGGACTGAACCAGAACTAAACCAGGACTGAACCAGAACTAAACCAGAACTAAACCAGGACTGAACCAGGACTGAACCAGGACTAGACCAGAACTTAACCAGGACTAAACCAGAACCGACCCAGGACTGAACCAGAACTAAACCAGGACTGAACCAGGACTGAACCAGGACTAGACCAGAACTTAACCAGGACTAAACCAGGACTAACACAGACTGAACCAGGACTAAACAAGTTCTAAACCAGGCCAAAACCAAAAATGGAAAAGACTAGGGCAGCGTTCCAGTCTAACCCACAACCTCCTCATTGGGGGGAGTAGAGAGGCTAACCACTCTGCCACAGTAACACTGTTACAACATGCACACTCCACTCAGGGAGATCAGAACCCCTAACCTGGTGGTGGGGGGCAGACTGACCTCTCCTGCAGCTGTCTGTACTCCTCGGTGCTCTGTCTCAGTCTCTGCCTCAGCTCCTCTCGCTCCTGCTCTAAACTCCGCTTCTCTTGGATCAGAGCCTGTTTTTCTCCAGAGACTCGCTCCAGCTTCAGTTTGGTCTCGAAGAAATCCTTCTCCATCTGAGTCTGGAGCAGCTGCAGCTCTTTGTGCTGAAGGGAAAAGACTTACAAGTACAATTTGTATTTCAAATTTCATAAACGCGACCTAATCATGTCCCCAGATACGAGGTAAACACGACTTTTACTGGTGATTATAAAGATGATTTATTCTTAAAGGGTCAGATTAGGCTATTTTCTGATGTATGTTCTAATGTTTCCTCATCACAAACAGACCTGGAGTTGTGTTTTGTTTAATTCACATGTTTAACACACAACCTGCATATTTAGGCCTCTCTCAAAAACAGAAAACACTCTGTTCCACACCTTGTGATGTCATCAAGTGGTAATAAAGGAATGCTCCACTGTGTTTTTAAACTTCACACACCTTCACTAGAATCATTTGGATTATTTCAGTCCTGGAATTGCCTATTTATACTTAACTAAATGTAAAAGGAGCTGTTAACTTGAAAACTACCACTTCATGACATCACAAGGTGGAACAGAGCATTTTGAGCTTTGGAGATGTAACAGACTAATAATAAAGTGTTACTCAAATATGTGTGAATGAAACAAAACACAACTCCAGGTCTGTTTGTGGTAACAAAATTATAACATGACTTAAATCTCACAAGAGTCAGTCTTGTGTAATAATTGCAAAAATATTGGACATGATGACACATTTATTTATGTTATAATTTGGTGACAGCTGTTTATCCAATCACAAACCAGAATGAGCCTCACATGACTTTCTCATTTGTGTTGCCAGTTTAAAAGGTGAAATCCAGTTGTTTTAAACCCAAAAGGCCTCACTCTGATCTGAATGGTCATAAACCTCAGCCCCTGCAGCTGATCATGACTCAGTGCTAGTGCAGCCTCTGCAGCTCAGTGAGTGAATCTGGAGGTTCTTTCACATGAGCCTGTCCATAAACTGAGAGTGAGACACTCTCTGTGTCTCTGCAGGTTCAGGCTCTGGACACACAGGCCGTCGTCTGTAATCGTTCCATAGTGGTGTTACTCTCCATGTTTCCATGAAGTGCATCTACAGTCTGTAGTTTGACCTGCGTCTGTACGAGGAGTGTGAGGGAAAGGTGATGAGAGGGGCTGAAGGAGCAGATTGGCAGCCTCACTTTTGTCAGTCTGCCCCAGGGCACCTGTGGCTACAGTAGGAAATTACCTCCACCGAGTGAGGAGTGAATAAAGACTACACTGCACACACCTGTAAAGCACTTTACACGTGTGAGGCATGGCTGAAACTCCTCTACTATAAAATTCAATATATTTAAAAATGGTCGACACTGTTATGGAATTTGAAATTTGACCCAAAGCAGAAAACACAGGGATGAATTCATCAAATATATTGCAGTTTTGCTCCATCAAAGCTTTGTCGTATTTTGTACTAAGATCATCTAATGTGTTCTTCACTCCCTGGAGTTCTCATAATTCTCAGGTTTCTGAGGACACTTGAACACGACACAGCTCCAGGTCGTGTTTGGCCTGAGCGGAGACGTCCTCGTGTCACTGTATCCCCACAGACTGTGACTCAGGCGGTGGTCCCAGTGATGACCTCAGCCCTCTGTTCTGATGCAGTATTTGTTACTCGAGGTTCTCCTGTTTCACTTCATCCAGTTTATCAAGACCAGTGGTGGGTGAAGTACTCAGGTATTGTTTACTCAGGTAAAAAGTTACTCAAGTAAAGGTATCACAGAAAAAATCTACTTAAGTAAAAGCATGAAAATATCTGTTTAAAATGTACTTCAAGAGTAAAAAGAAAAAGTATTTCACACAAGTGGAGCTAAATGTAGAGATAATGATTAAAAATGATACATATTTTGGTCACAGTAAAATTACAAATTAGCTTGAGTTTTCAGTTGGGGCTGACTCACAGAGAAGTGACTGCCCACTCACACGTCCGGTCATGCACTGGGTGAAGTGGGTTAAATGTCTTGCCAAATGACACAAGACAAAGCACTGGTCAAAGCGGGGAAGGAACCACAAACCATCTGACTGTAAGACCTTTGTCCAACCAACTGAGCCACTGTGGCCCAACATTTCTCCAGGGAATTTAGTTAAAAACAGATCTGACTTGTGACTTGGCCTGGTGTCTCCGTGAAGATACAAGTTTAATGCCACACTGTGGAACATGCCAGGAGTCAACATGACCTGAAAAGTCCCGTAGTGTCTCTTTAAGTCTCCCTGCAGTTGTACCTCTGACTTGAGCAGCATGAGTTGGTCTCTGAGCTGTTTGCGCTCCTCCTCTGAGACCTGTCTCTCTCTCTCTGACCCGAGCGCTCGAGCTTCAGCCGCCGCCCGCGCTGACTCCGCCCCTCCTCGCGCTGACTCCGCCTCCTCCGCCGCCCGAGAGCTCAGTGCTGCCCTCTGCTGGCTCTGCTGCAGCTTCTGCTTCAGCTGCAGAAAAAGAGAGCGGCTTTAGTCCACACCACGTTCACACAGGGCGAGGTGAAGTGTGCTGCCTAAGGACACAACAACAGTCTCCACTGTTCAGCCTCCACGTTTATCCTCTGAGATCAGATGAGATCAGGCACTAGGAGGAGTATTTTGTAGTACCTCTTTGAGCTGATTCTGTGGGTACTGGTTGAGGTTATAGTAGTAGTAGTGGTAGTAGTAACAGCAGCAGTAGCAGCAGTAGTAGTAGTAGTGTTTGTAGAAGTAGTATTTTCAGTACCTCATTGAGCTGGTTCTGCAGGTCGTGGTTCAGGTTATAGTAGTAGTAGTAGTAGTATTTGCAGTACCTCTTTGAGCTGGTTCTGCAGGTCGTGGTTCAGGTTATAGTAGTAGTAGTAGTAGTAGTAGTATTTGCAGTACCTCTTTGAGCTGGTTCTGCAGGTCGTGGTTCAGGTTATAGTAGTAGTAGTAATAGTATTTGCAGTACCTCTTTGAGCTGGTTCTGTAGGTCTTGGTTCAGGTTATAGTAGTAGTAGTAGTAGTAGTAGTAGTAGTAGTAGTAGTAGTAGTATAGTAGTAGTAGTAGTAGTAGTAGTAGTAGTAGTAGTAGTATTTGCAGTACCTCTTTGAGCTGGTTCTGCAGGTCGTGGTTCAGGTTCCTCAGGTTCCTCATGGTCAGCTCGTTCTCGTTCCTCATCATGATTCGCTCCATGTGGATCTCGTTGGACAGATATTTGTTCTCTCTTTTCAAATCCTCACACTCCTGAACAAACACAACACACATTTAATTAGATTTGTCCAGAATTTGTCAATTGTCATTAATATATTGATAAAGAGAAATAAACTAAAAGTGCACTCTGTAACTTTTCTTTCTGCCTGTCTCCATGGAGATATTCTTACTTTTCCTGAAATATCTCATAGTACTCCATTATCTATTGAAAAGGACTTTGAAAAACATTCATTCCTGCTGTGAAAGGGGTCGCCTCTCCACAGATCTGACATATACCTCGGCCTGATTTAATGTCTTACTGGGAGACTAGCAGGTGGCGGGGTACGCTGAATGAGAAAAGTTCCACAGTGCACCTTACATCCTGAGCAGCCTCACCTTCCTTTTGCGCACTAGCTCCCCCTGCAGGTGGTTGACCTGCAGGAACGAGCCCGTCGGAGCCGTGGCGCTGATGGGTCTCACAGCTCGGACCGGTCTCCTCACGTTAGACCCGTTAGGACCAGGATTGGGACCAGTACTTGGACCGTGTTTGGCCTTGTTCATGTTGGAGGAGCTAAGGGACAGAGAGGAGAGCACGGGGTCTTCCAGGGACTTCCCCAGAGACGGGAGGTCCGAGTGGGACTTGGCTCTCAGCGACATCTGGGGAGTGTAAAAGAGAGAGTTAGGTAAAGGGGCAGTGCCTGACTTTTACTGTTTTCCCTGTCCCAGCCCCTGTCCCAGCCCCTGTCCCAACCCCTGTCCCAGCCGCTGTCCCAGCCGCTGTCCCAGTCACTGTCCCAGCCCCTGTCCCAGTCCCAGTCCCTGTCCCCAGCCCCTGTCCCAGTCACTGTCCCTATCACTGTCCCAGCCCCTGTCCCAGCCCCTGTCCCAACCCCTGTCCCAACCCCTCTCCCAACCCCTGTCCCAGTCCCTGTTCCAGCCCATGTCCCAGTCACTGTCCCTGTTCCAGCCCCTGTCTCAGCCCCTGTCCCAGCCCCTGTCCCAGTCACTGTCCCTGTTCCAGCCCCTGTTCCAGCCCCTGTCCCAGTCACTGTCCCAACCCCTGTCCCAGCCCCTGTCCCAGCCCCTGTCCCAGTCCCTGTCCCAGCCCCTGTCCCAGCCCCTGTCCCAGCCCCTGTCCCAGTCACTGTCCCAGCCCCTGTCCCAATCCCTGTTCCAGCCCATGTCCCAGTCACTGTCCCTGTCCCAACCCCTGTCCCAGCCTCTGTCCCAGCCCCTGTCCCAGCCCCTGGCCCTGCCCCTGTCCCTGTCCCAGCCCCTGTCCCAGTCACTGTCCCAGCCCCTGTTCCAGCCCATGTCCCAGTCACTGTCCCAACTCCTGTCCCAGTCCCTGTCCCAGCCCCTGTCCCAGTCACTGTCTCTGTCCCAGCCCCTGTCCCAATGAAGTTATACCTCACTTACCTAATTCATTCTGAACTTCCTAAATATTCACCGGGATGAGTTTATAAGCACAGCATTATAACATGTTTTAAAGAGTCAGTTTTGTGTAATATAGGACCTTTAATGCCACACTGTGCAATATTTAAGACACAACAATCACCATGGAGATCAGAAAAGTTACATTGTACACCTTGTAATTGTCTATTTTAATGAAGTGACTGCATCTGTCTGACTCTAGTCTCTGTAGGTCTCTGTCCAAATTAACACTCTGTTTTTGAATGTGGCACTAAACACATTTTAAAGAATTGATTGAAAATAAAAAAAATAAAAAAATTCTAAACTCTTATTATAAAACTCTTACCTTGTGCTGTCTCTGCAGTGAAGTGACTCAGGGGAGCGGAGCGTCTCAAATGGAGGTCAGGGGATTTAAGGCACATTTATATTTGATGTGAAACGTGAGCTCATACCTGCACATACACGGCTGCTATGGAGATAAACAGAGCAGGGAGTGAGCTGGGACTGGGACGGGGGCTGGGACATGGACAAGGACTGGGATAGGGGCTGGGACTGAGACAGGGGCTGGGAATGGAACAGGGACTGGAGCAGGGACTGGGACTGGGACAGGGACAGGGGCTGAGACTGGGACAGGGGCTGGGACGGGGACTGAGACTGGGACAGGGACAGGGACAGGGGCTGGGACGGGGACTGAGACTGGGACAGGGACAGGGGCTGGGACGGGGACTGAGACTGTGACAGGGGCTGGGACAGGGACAGGGACTGAGACTTGGACTGGGACTGGGACGGGCTAGGACAAGGAAGGGAACAGGAACTGAGACAGGGGCTGGGACTTGGGCTGGGACAGGAGCTGGGGCAGGGGCTGGGAATGAGACAGGGACAGGGACAGGGACTGGGGCAGTGACTGGGACAGGGACTGGGAACGGGACAGGGACCGGGACTGGGACTGGGACAGGGGCTGGGACTGGGACTGAGGCAGGGACTGAGACTTGGACTGGGACGGGCTGGGACAAGGAAGGGAACAGGAACTGAGACAGGGGCTGGGACTTGGGCTGGGACAGAGGCAGGGGCTGGGAATGGGACAGGGACAGGGACTGGGGCAGTGACTGGGACAGGGACTGGGAACGGGACAGGGACCGGGACTGGGACAGGGGCTGGGACTGGGACTGAGGCAGGGACTGAGACTTGGACTGGGACGGGCTGGGACAAGGAAGGGAACAGGAACTGAGACAGGGGCTGGGACTTGGGCTGGGGCAGGGGCTGGGGCAGGGGCTGGGAATGGGACAGGGACTGGGAGGGGGACTGGGAAAGAGACAGGGGCTGGGACAGGGAAAAGCGTCTGGGCCGGGGGCTATTATAGATTTATCTCTGTGCAAGTAACATGATATGTGTATGTTTATATTTTAATGATTGAATGGTCCATTCTGTCACATGCACTTGCACCCAAACACTCAAAGTAACCTGGTGATGTCATTAGGTGGTCATCTAAAAAGTTGTTTTAAAACTCCGTGGTCACCTCACTTTATCCCATGTTCTGTGTATATATATATATATTGTCCATAGGGTTTGATATGAACCAGGATCAAAACGAGGAAGTGACCTTTTAATGGTGTTCCTCTGCATCGAGGGCTCTGATTGGCTGCTGGAAGAGTTTCAGGAAGTTCAATCCAGGAAGTGCTCCCTGTGACCTGTGGATAGGATGGACGCTGTACAGAACACGCCTCGCCTCCTTCTCCTCGATTCCTCCCCTCCATTCTACAGGAAATGGGTGAGGAGGTCCCAGCCACAGAGGAGACACAGGGAGGAGAAAGGAGCAGAGGAGAGAGGAGGAGGGGAGCAGAAGAGAGGAGCAAAGGAGAGGAACAGAGGAGAGGAGCAGAGGAGAGAGGAAGAGGGGAGCAGAGGAGAGAGGAAGAGGGGAACAGAGGAGAGGAGCAGAGGAGAGAGGAAGAGGGGAGCAGAGGAGAGGAACAGAGGAGAGGAGCAGAGGAGAGGAACAGAGGAAAGAGGAAGAGGGGAGCAGAGCAGAGGAGAGGGGAGAGGAGAGGGGAGCAGAGGAGGAGAGAGGAACAGAGGAGATGAGAAAGGGACAAAGGAGAGGAGAGGAGAGAGGAGATGAGAGAGGAGGAGAGGAGCAGAAGCAATGAGAGAGGAGATGAGAGAGGGACAGAGGAGAGGAAAAGAGGACATGCTGTTTTAATAATGATAAGGATTATTTGTATATTATTCAAACATATTTCTATTTCGGACAAACAGTCGCTCTATAGTTATAACCTCTGACACACGTGGATCATTATGTTATAATTTGAACATTTTAAATCACAATCTCTAAAATGACTTAATAAAAGAAAGTCCATTGACTTCCACATTAGAAAACTGCAGTGCCAGTGTCTTAGTAGACAGAAAAGTTTTGTTTTTTTTATTTTTCTGGGGGCGAACATAGCATTTTTAAAACAATAAAAGGTCACATGGTGATCTAAATATGTTATGTGTTAGCAGTCAATACCTCCTCATTAACACATTTATCTAGTTTCTTGTCAATCCTCTGTCATCGTGTAACTAATGTGTTGGGGAAACTGACAGAGCAGATAGTGCAGAGGAAGTGTGTCCCTCCGTGGCCTCTGTAGAATCTGCTGCTGAGGCAAAAAGCGATAAAAACAGAAATGACGTTTAAACAAAGAGTGTCCGTCTGCAGGGGTCCTATAGGGGGGTTTCACACAGGGAGGGGGAAATAACTGTTAAAATAATTAGTAGGTTTCACACATGAAGGGACAGAGTACAGGGATGTGGGTGAGGATAGGGGGTAAGTGAAAACGCGTTTTTGTTGGAGCATTCAAGCTTCAGATACAGAAAGAGTGTGGACTCTACCTGCTCGAGTCAACCTGAAGCAGTTACAATGAGGCTGAGAACAGTAGCTGCATGCACTGAAGTTAGATCACCTTAACCAGGACTAAACCAGGACTAAACCAGGTCTAAACCAGGACTAAACCAGGACTAAACCAGATCTAAACCAGGACCAGACGAGGACGTGGACCTCTCATTGATCCTGATTGGTGTGTGAGTGTTTGGTTGCTACTGGGACTTTATCACTTCTGTTTCCTCTTCCTCTCCCTCCATCTCTTGACCCCCCTCCCCCCCCCTCCTTCCCCGTTTCTCTCCTATCCTCCGGACCTCTCTCTGGTCTCCATCTCTCCTTCCCCTCTTCCTCTCCTCTCATCTCTCTCCTCCCTCTTCCTCTCTCTCTCTCTCGGGGGGCTCTCGGGGGGGGGGGGGGGGCTCTCGGGGGGGGGGGGGGGGGGGGGGGGGGGGCGGAGGGGGGGGGGGGGGGGGGCGCGGGGGGGGGGGGGGGGGGCGGCGGGGGGGGGGGGGGGGGGGGGGGGGGGGGGCGGGGGGGGGGCGGCGGGGGGGCGGGGGGGGGGGGGCGGCGGGGGGGGGGCCTGGGGGGCGGGGGGGGGGGGGGGGGGGGGGGGGGGGGGGGGGGGGGCCGGGGGGGGGGGGGGGGGGCGGGGGGGGGGGGGGGGGGGGGGGGGGGGGGGGGGGGGGGGGGGGGGGGGGGGGGGGCCCGGGGGGGGGGGGGGGGGGGGGGGGGGGGGGGGGGGGGGGGGGGGGGGGGGGGGGGGGGGGGGGGGGGGGGGGGCGGGGCGGGGGGGGGGGGGGGGGGCGGGGGGGGGGGGGGGGGGCGGGGGGGGCGGGGGGGGGCGGCGGGGGGGGGGGGGGGGCCGGGGGGGGGGGCAGGGGGCGGGGGGGACGGGGGGGGGGCGGGGGGGGGGGGGGGGGGGACGCGGGGGGCGGGGGGCGGGGGGGGGGGGGGGGCGGGGGGGGGGGCGGGGGGGGGCAGGGGGGGAGCGGGGGGGGGGGGGCGGTGGGGGGGCTCTGGGGGGGGGGGGGGCGCGGGAGGGGGGGGGTTCTCTCTTGCCTCTCTCTACTTGCCTCTCTCCTCTCCCTCTCTGTCTCTCGTTCTCTCTCTCTCATACCATTCCCGGTTTTCCTTTTGTACAATGTAGTCTGATGTTTGGATGTCGTTAGAAAAATGGAGCGTTTTGGATTCTTTTTGTTCCTGATCCTGACAGACTTCAGCTCAGCTCTGGACCACAGCCTCATCACAGGTCTGAAAAATGTCCATAGTAACAATATTAAACAAACTTAAAGCTCCACTATGTAACTTTTCTGGTTGACGTCCATTACCTATAGATATCATTGCTTTGCCTAAATGTTCCACAGTTTGTCATCAAACTTATCTTTATTTCATTTATTAAACTGCAGGTGTTTTTATTTCACAGACTTGGAACTTGTCTCCATGGAGATAGATTTGTTAAAAACAGGTCATCTATTAGAAAAGTTACACAGTGCCCCTTTAAACAGACATTCTTTTAGTAAATATCAAGCATGTGGTAAACAATGTGATGCACTGAAGAGGTCTCCAGCCTAGTCCTGGTTTAGTCCTGGTTTAGTCCTGGTTTAGTCCTGGTTAAGTCTTGGTTTAGTCCTGGTTTAGTCCTGGTTTAGTCCCGGCTTTGTCCCGGGTTAGTCCCGGGTTAGTCCCGGTTTAGTCTTGGTTTAGTCCTGGTTTAGTCCTGGTTTAGTCTTGGTTTAGTCCTGGTTTAGTCCCTGCTTAGTCTTGGTTTAGTCCTGGTTAAGTCCTGGTTTAGTCTTGGTTTAGTCCTGGTTTAGTCTTGGTTTAGTCCTGGTTTAGTCCTGGTTTAGTCTTGGTTTAGTCCTGGTTTAGTCTTGGTTTAGTCCCGGTTTAGTCCTAGTTTAGTCCCTGCTTAGTCTTGGTTCAGTCCTGGTTTAGTCCTGGTTTAGTCCCGGTTTAGTCCTGGTTTAGTCTTCTGTTTAGTCCTGGTTTAGTCTTCTGTTTAGTCCTGGTTTAGTCCTGGTTTATTCCTGGTGTAGTCCTGGTTTAGTCCTGGTTTATTCCTGGTTTAGTCCTGGTTTAGTCTTGTTTTAGTTCTGGTGTAGTCCTAGTGTAGTCATGGTTTAGTCCTGGTTTAGTCCTGGTTTAGTCCTGGTTTAGTCCTAGTGTAGTCCTGGTTTAGTCCTGGTTTAATCTCGGTCTTTCCTCTCTTTACAGTGTCCTCCATCTCTCCTGAATCTGGAGTTCTGCTGCTGACCGGACCGAAGGGCCAGTACCTGTTTGACTTCTCTGAGGCGCAGGAGGCCTGTCTGTTTAAGAATGTCTCCATGGCGACCAGACCCCAGCTCCAGAAAGCCCTGGACCACGGACTCGAGGCGTGCAGGTGGGACCAGGCATAGAGCTCTCCCTCTTCCAAAAAGTTAGATAGTGTATCTTTAGTCGTAGTCCTGGTTAGCTTCTTACATCTGTTTTGAGCCCCGTTCACACATGCAGCCTGGGAACTGACCTGCATTTTGCCAGAACAGCCTCAAACATGAACAACCTGCATTTCTGACCTGGCACTTTCCTGGATAAAGTACTATGACTGTGCAGGGAAGGCTTATGTGTGAATGAAACCAGGAAATTGCCAGTACCATCACTTGGTTTCCTTGGTTTCAATCTTGGTTTCCTTGGTTATGAACTTGGTTTCCTGGGTGACGAGCTTGGTTTCCTTGGAGTTTGGTTTCCTTGGTTACAAGTTTGGTTTTCTTGGTTACAAGCTTGGTTTCATAACTTGAGGAAACGATCTTGGTTTCCCTGGTTATGAGTTTAGTTTCCTAGGTTACAAGTTTGGTTTCCTTGGTTACAAGCTTGGTTTTATTATCAAGAAAATGATCTTGGTTTCCTTGGTTATGAACTTGGTTTCTTGGGGTATGAGCTTGGTTTCCCAGGTTATTTTGGTTGGTTTCCTTGATTCCGATCTTGGTTTTGTTGGTTACAATCTTGGTTTCCTTGGTTACCAGCCCATTCTCATTCACTTTAAAGTCCATATGTCAGGTTTTACTGCTACTGTCTCTTAAATAGTCAACATATAAAATATATTAAAAATCTTGCCTAATTTTTCTATTTTTTACCATTTTATTTCCTGGTTTAACATGAGCAACAAAGATGACGTAGAGGTAATTCCATGACTGTTACCTAGCAACCGTAATGCTAACAAAATTACACAATAGTTATGATTAGACTAATAAATATAGATGGCAACAAGTTTATTCAGCAGAAAAATGGATTGTGCTTTTGGTCCCTGCAGTTTTCAGTGTTAGTGACAGACACAGAGGTAAAAAGTCACTCAAGTACCATCCACCAAACCAAGTCAGAATTAGAAAAACATGGAACCCTGTCAAATGCACCTGATTTTGATCCTTTAACTGGTGCAGTATTGCGTTGCCATGTAAGAAACCTGGCAGTTTGGTGTGCCGGGATCTATGTGTGAATGTGTAACTTTAACTGTGTCAGTGTTATCTTAAATGAAACGCACTGCTGCTTGAAGGTGTTTTTTCATCGAGCAGGTTTGGTTGGCTCTCGGAGCAGATAGCCGCCGTGCCCCGTCGCTCCTCGGCCTCCACCTGTGGCAGTGGGAAAACGGGCGTGGTCACCTGGAACGCTGCAACACACTGGAAGTTTGGAGTGTGGTGCTTCAACGCCTCAGGTACAAAGCACAGACTGTGTGTCCGACGCCCTCCCCGTGTCTCCATAGGATCTTATTTGGTGTAAAAACTTGTCGAAAATTGTCTCCAGTGGTCATCCAAAATACACGTACTGATATCGCACGAGTAGTCCTTAAAATACTCAAAAGTAGTAGCCCAAAACATGTAGTAGTATTAGTAGTGGCTGTAATACTCGGTCGGTGTTTGTCAATGTTTTCTTCTTTTCCAGATACAAAAGAGGATCAAAGAACTACAACTTTTACTCCTACTGCTACTACTACTACCACTGTAACTACTATGACTACTACTGCAACTACTATTAGGGCTTTTATAACAACTCTTTCCACAACATCTGAAGCAAAACATTCTGCTATGAAACCATCAATCGCAATAAAGACAGACAATGTTTGGTCCTCTTTGGCCCCACGGATTCACGCCACCATTAAACAAAAGATGCCTGTTTCTACGGAAACAATATACAGTACGATAACAGTAAGATCCTTCATTGGTTTAAGTTCTCCATCTTCCACTTTTGGATCGACTTCAACAAGGAAAACTTATGAACCGGCTATAAACTCTGAAAGCGTCCCACCAAGACCTCCGTCAGGTAAGCTTCCTGCATCCTCTGCTCCACCTGCTCCTCTGCTCCTCTGCTCCATCTGCTCCTCTGCTCCTCTGCTCCTCTGCTCCATCTACTTCTCTGCTCCATCTGCTCCTCTGCTCCATCTACTTCTCTGCTCCACCTGCTCCTCTGCTCCTCTGCTCCATCTGCATCCTCTTCTCCATCTGCTCCTCTGCTCCATCTGCCTCCTCTGCTCCACCTGCTCCTCTGCCCCTCTGCCTCCTCTGCTCCATCTGCTACTCTGCTCCATCTGCTCCTCTGCTCCATCAGCTCCTCTACCTCCTCTGCTCCATTTGCTCCTCTGCTCCATCTGCATCCTCTGCTCCATCTGCTCCTCTGCTCCTCTGCATCCTCTGCTCCATCGGCTCCTCTTCCTCCTCTTCCTCCTCTGCTCCTCTCCTCCTCTGCTCCTCTGCTCCATCTGCTCCTCTGCTCCATCTGCTCCTCTCCTCCTCTGCTCCATCTGCTCCTCTGCTCCATCTGCTCCTCTCCTCCTCTGCTCCATCTGTTCCTCTGCTCCATCTGCTCCTCTGCTCCATCTGCTCCTCTGCTCCATCTGCTCCTCTCCTCCTCTGCTCCTCTGCATCTTCTTCCTCCTCTGCTCCTCTGCTCCATCTACTCCTCTGCTCCATCTGCTCCTCTCCTCCTCTGCTCCTCTGCATCTTCTTCCTCCTCTGCTCCTCTGCTCCATCTGCCTCCTCTTCTCCATCTGCTCCTCTTCCTCCTCTGCTCCATCTGCCTCCTCTGCTCCATCTGCTCCATCTGCTCCTCTTCTCCATCTGCTCCTCTTCCTCCTCTGCATCCTCTGCTCCATCTGCCTCCTCTGCTCCATCTGCTCCTCTGCTCCATCTGCTCCTCTGCTCCATCTGCTCCTCTGCTCCATCTGCTCCATCTCCTCCTCTGCTCCTCTGCCTCCTCTGCATCTTCTTCCTCCTCTGCTCCATCTGCTCCTCTGCATCTTCCTCCTCCTCTGCTCCTCTGCTCCATCTGCCTCCTCTGCCTCCTCTGCTCCTCGCCTCCTCTGCTCCTCTGCTCCATCTGCTCCATCTGCCTCCTCTGCTCCTTTGCCTCCTCTGCTCCATCTGCTCCTCTGCTCCTCTGCTCCATAGAATCCCTTTATCATTAAACAGCTTTATTCCTGATACGCAGTGATTTCTGATTTCTGATAACTTTTGGGGATTTCTTTCAGTGTTGCCCACAGCTTTGATCATCTTCTGTGCCGTCGTTCTGGTCCTAACAATAGGGGGCGCTATCTTCTTCTACAAACTGTGAGTTGTATTTATTTTTCTTAAGCATTCAAAATTAAAATCAAATTCAAATGTGATCTGTTATAATAGTGACAAGATCCATTCTCACCACAGTCATCTGCAGATTAACTAGAGACGTTTGACCTGCCTCCACCTCAGTCTGACAGGAGGATGGGAGGGCATCTGACTCACTGGGATGTATTTTTCTGTCCGTACTTGTAATTCCTCTCTGTTCTTGTCTAGCTCTGAGCGGTGTGGCTGCCCTCACACGTCACAAAAAGACCACACAGAGACGGAGATGTGGAAGATTCAAGAAGAGGAGGAGGAGAAGAGCGAGAGAGAGGAAGAGGAGGAGGAGGAGAGGGAGGAGAAGAGGTTCACCATCTGCAGTGAAACCATGCTGTACGCCAACCCTGATACAAGAATGGACTGACTATTGATACTTTTCAGTGACATCGCACTAGGGAGGGGCGGTTCTGCCTTTACGTCTACGGTGCAATGTTCAGCAGTTACCATGGCGACACATTGCGCACATTAACAAACGCAGCCGAGAAAGTTTTAAGATCATCTGAAAACTCGAGGAAAAAATACAAAATGGATTTAAAGAGCACATTTTCAGGAGCTTGTGATCACTCTGAGCGTTCATGGTCCTGGTTAGGAGTTTGATTTTCGACAATAAGGTGAGAGCGACTGACTGAAAAACATCACAAATCAGCTCACCTTTTATAGTTTCAGCTAAGTCAGATCTTTATGGTCAGATTGTGTTGAAACAAAACTCAAATTAAAGTCTAACTTGAGTAACAGAGCTTCAGACAGAGCAGTGCATCCAGTTAGCACCACACCTCCGTAGAATCTTGATGACATCAGCTGCAAAGTCTCTAAATGAAAATGTGAAAGAAACTTAAATGTGCTGTACCTGATTTTACTGTCTTTAAAAAAAACATGAAAAACAGAACTAGTTTGTTTTAAATGGTTTGCAGTGATCCAGAGTTGTTCCTCACTTACAGACACAGCAGATCGATTTTGACCTCAAGAGCTGCTTATACAATATATCTGTACTGGGGCAAGAGAATATTTGCTCAGATACATAGGAAAATGTCAAGTAGTTGGACAAATGTGCTACAAATGTATGTGTATTCTTTTGTGTCTGTTTGAAGTAAATGTGGATATAAACTCATTTTTATTTTTAAGTACTTTTGCACAACCCCCAACCGGAGAAATAAAATAAATAAATACAATTAAAATATTAAATCTTTTTATTTTCTTATATGACCTAAGTCTAAATAATTCTAATGCTGATCAAGCTAACTACAAAAAACATTGGACATAATGGACAATGTTTTTGTTCTCAAGACGACTGTCCAATCAGAAAGCAGAATGAGCCTTACGTGACTCTCTCAGTTGGGTTGCCAGTTTAAATACTGAAATCCAGTTGGTTTGAACCTAAAAGACTGAGGAAAAGTTGTATGTTTTCTATCTGCAGGTTAAGGCACTGGCAGCCCAGGTTCAGTTGTGATTGTAATAACTTTTTTAACTTTAAGAACGCAAGCTACATACAGTTCCTTTAAGCTTTGGATACAGTTACATGGCTTGGGAAGAGAAAAAAAAAAAAAAAAAAAATAAAAAAAAATAAATAAATATATATATATATATATATATATATATATATATATATATATATATATATATATATATATATATATATATATATATATATATATATATATATATATATATATATATAATTATATATTATAATGCAATGATCTGCTTGTATTGCCTGATGGTTGAGTAATGCCAGGTCAAAAAAATCTTATAATTAAATAATAATAATAATAATAGTAATAATAATAATAATAATAATAAATCAACAGTAACAGCAATAATATATATCTTTTTTTATTTTAATTTTATTTTTGCATAAATGTCATATTTGGTACTGTACTGGCAGAAAAAATGAAAATATTGGCTCTGTACGATAATATGTTTGTACGGATCTGGCAACACACCGGAGACTATTGCGCACACTTGTTTCTCAAACACGCTTCGAACATTCAATGAGTTTCTGTTTGAGTCACACATTTTCGCTGTGATTGTGAGACTCTGGCGGCGGGAGGAGATGCGGCGGCTCGGCTCGGTGCAGCACAAGGTTCCGTGTGTTTTTACCACGGAGGTGTGGGAAGAACCGTCCCGAAAACGCGACTGTCAGGTGAGCGCTAATGCTAATGCTAACAGAGGATGCTAACGGATGCTAATGATGCTAAAGGCTAAAAACACTGCGCTTTGATGCTACGCGTCTCTATCTCAAACAGTTTTGTGACTGTTATCTGCCTTAACAAGCCTTAACTATTGTAAATGTGTATTTTATATATTTACAAGACACACCTATGATGTAATATGGGAAGGAATAAAATAAACTTAATATTTAATTTTGATTATCTGAAGTGTTATGCGCTATGGCTCTGTTGTGGACAGTACACCCAAAAATTTATATGTCAAAATTTCTCATTTCTTATAGAACTGAGCTGCAGAATTAGCTCAAGAATCTCATGCATTTCAGAACATGTTTGTAGAGGTTTAAACTACAGGGTTAGAAGCTTTTACATAGAATAAGACCTTATGGAGACACAGGGACATTCAGTAATGTGCAGAGACAATACATTTGTATCTAAATATGCTAATGTCTGGCATTTGTTGTATTTTTAATTTGTCAGCCGTATCAGGTTGTTGCCACGGAGACCCTGAATCCTGTTGCCTTGGACGCAGATGTGGAGTCTGCAGTTGCCACGGAGAAAGTGGATGGTACCTGCTGCTACGTCTCGCTGTTCAGAGGTCAGTGCCAGTGTAAAGTGACAGGTTTACATGGTTTGGTTTGGTTGGATTGTACTTAAATCAGTTAAGTGGCAGTATGTGAGAAAAAAGTTGAAAGGAAAAGTACAATACTGGAAGTAGAGCTAAGTGTAAAGCATCCAAACAATGTATTCAAGTAAGACGGACATTATCTCAAAATAACATTACTCTGGTAGAACGAGATGGTCTAATCCCTCACAAGGCCAGGAGTGGTTAATGAAGAGACTCAAGTAGAAGTATGAAGTAGTGGTCCAAGATATTACTCAAGTAAGAGTACTGTTACTTCAATAAAATAATAATGATAATAATAAATAATAATAATGCCCGTGTCCAACCAGGAAGTAAAAATAAACAAAATAGGGAAAACTTTGTACTTTGTTTTCCCGCAAAAGGTTAAATATAATTGCATTTACTAAAGTTTAGTGAAATGTGTACCCTAACCTGCCATAATGTGTAATATAGGACTTTTAAAATATACTTTAAATTAACCTTTATGAGCCTGAGTGACTTCGTAGTGTATCTGCTTGTGCATAACACCTTTTGATAATTCAGGGGTTGGTCTCTGGTTTGTAAAGTTTATCTTTGTCTTCTCAGGTGAGCCGTACCTTTGGGCTCGACTGGACCGAAAGCCAAACAAACAGGCGGAAAAACGATTTAAGAGACACCAGCACCTGCACCGCACCGGCAAAGGTCTGACAGTCTGAACACTACGGGAGGGTTCAGCGTAATACACATGATTAGATGTTTAGGAGATTAAAAAAGGAAGAAGGTATTGATATTTTGCGGGGACATCATGCTGGGGGTGTTCCTCATGTAGTTTTATGGTGAAATGCTCAGCAGTTACCTTGGTGACAAAATGCACACATTAGCAAACACAGTGAAAGAAGTTTTAAAATGGTCTGAAAACTTAAAAAAAAACCCAAAATAAATGTAAACAGTTTGAGGAGCCTGTGATCCAGGTTCATGCTCCTGTTTGATTTTCAGCAAAAAGGTCAGAGTCACTTCTTTCTGCTCAGATTAAAGTTTAACTTGCGTAATAGCATCAGACAGTGCAGGGCCTCCAGTTAGCGTCACACCGCCAGGGAATGTTGATGACATCAGCTGCAAAGTATCAATATGTTGCACAAGTGATCGTCTACGATGTAGCATGTTTTTTTATAAGAAGCAAAAACGTCTTTACATCAGTGAGGATTTTTTTGGCAGTTTTTTGGCAGAAATCAAGAAAATGAAAGTTCTGTCATGTGTTTTAATGTCGAATCATATCTAGAGCCTTGTTTACAGTGCGGTTGCTTAGTAACAGAACTGGAATTATCATTACAACCAGGAAGTAAAACTAAACAAACTAGATAAAACTGTACATTTTTATTTAGCAAAAGCTTTTTCAACATTTTTTTTAAGAAACAAATACGTCTTTACATCAGGGTCACATTGAAAAAAACTTGTATTAAAAAACACTACGTGGACAATTAGTGTGAGAAATACAGTTGTCTTGATAATTGTAGACTAATGCTTCAACTGTTTTACATTTCAAATAAACTAATACAATTTTTTTATTTGAGAAGTTTGTGAAATACAAAAATGTTTAGCTGTAAACCATTCCTGCAGTCTGCTCGTGTGGCAGATCCAGACTGATATCTGTGTATTTTTTATATAAAAGATCTGAGCCTGGTCACGGCTCCCTCTGCTGCCCCTCGAGTCAGAGCCAAACTCGGCCGTCCAATCAGATTTGTTTATTTCTGTGACTCATGTGAAACAAAGAAATCTGTGTTTTTCAGTCCCTTGTGATTTATTTTTTCCTTTTTTCCCCCGTGCCCCTGATGGCTACTCCACCTGTCAGTCACGCCCATCTGAACTCTGGGAGATTCACCATGTTTATCCTGAATCCCAGCACTGTGCAGCGTCTACAGTTTAAACAAAGCTTTAAAAGAATAAACATTTAATTACATAAAATGAAAACTAAAGGATAAAATGTCTACATGTAGTTTTGTCACAGCCCTGTTGTTCTGGTGCAGGTTTCTTGTGGAATGTGGAAGAGGACTTTAAATCTGTCCCTGAGGCCTGGATCCCGGCTCATGGGGTCAAACACGTGAACGATCGGCCTGTGCCGGACGAGAACGGACACATCCCAGGTACAAAACATCATAACACCTTTAACAACAACTTTATTCACTACACCAGGTCCTAAAGTATGAAACAGAAACTGATCCAACGTCGTCTCTGTCAGCAAATAAACAAAAGTAATGCCGTTATTCAACCCCAAAGACGTGATGTCAGCTGAAAGGAGTTTAAGGCATGAGGCCATAAGTGACAAGTCTGTGGAGCCGATCCTAAACAGTTATTTCAAAAACAGTGAATCGTCCTTAGAGTTATATCGACTCCTGTGCAATATCTGAAGTTATGACATTTTCAAATCCTCGAACATGAAAAGAAGCTGTTTTTTCCCTGTGCTCAGGCTGGGTTCCTGTGGACAGAGACAGTAAACAGTACTGCTGGCACTCCTCTGTGGTGGACTACGAGCTCGGAGCCGCTCTGCTCCTCAGACCCACATCCCATAATAACCTCAACAACCACAACAACTGCAACGGCCACTGTGACCAGCAGGGGGAGCAGCAGCAGCACAGGGGGGCGCTGGAGATAACTGCTGTCCCTTTAAACGAGCTGATGGAGCAGACTCTAGAGCTGATCGGGACCAACGTCAACGGGAATCCATACGGTAACAATGGTTTTCAGCTCAGGGTCAGTGGTGGAAAGTCAGATCTGGATGGAAGTGATCACATGGCTCTGGTTGCCACGGTAATGAGTTAACGTCTATAGCTATGAACAGGCCTAAAATGTTTTTACAGAGGGAGGATTATGCAGAATGTAATTTTTGGAGATTTCTACCATGTTATAATGTTGTGCCCTCATCAAAAACCTGCCTGAAGAGGTTGTAGACGTCATCCATGCATGTTTGAGTATTTTAGCGATCTCTCCCAGGCCCAATTCAAACCCTTCTAACTGTTAGCTATAAGATTCAGTGCAAGGCTGCGCCCACAAGCCGATGTCACCCATGCTCCCACACAACAATTCTCCATAAATATAAAAAAAACATGATATAAAACAATACACTACCCCCAGCAGAGTGTGTGTGAATGTGTGTGTGGTTCGTTGATGTAAAGCCCTTTGAGTGTGTGTCATTTACTATTTAGGTTCTCTTCCTCTGAGCCTGTACAGTTTTTAGTCCATAAATCGCTGCTAGACTTGAGAATTTCTGCCGTCAAACTGTTTTCATTATAACCACATGTTTATATTAGCTCTTTGCTCTTTCAGAAGAAAAATCCATTTACCTCAGTTTTGTTCATCCTGGTCCTGATTGTTTTGTGTCCTGTAGGTCTGGGGTGTAAGAAGCGCCCGGTGCACTGCCTGGTGTCTCACGGCTCTCTGCCCCTCGCCGACCCTCCTCCTCTGGACTTCCACAAACTCCGGTCCTGGCTCCAGAGGCCGGAGGGGCGAGTGGAGGGGATCGTCTGGCACTGCAGCAACGGAACTCTGCTCAAGGTGACGTCAGCTCTATAATGTACTATTTATTTTATATTTATTTTATCGTTGAATTCATTTAACTAGGCTAACCACAGACTGATGTAGACGGTCTGAACTGAGCTCTACACGCGTTTATCTGGGATGGTACTTGTATTAATAATGTACTTTTCTGTTTCTCAGCTGCACCGGCATCACGTGGGGCTACGGTGGCCTGACGGGGACACTCTCCTCTCCTCTCGCCCTGCGGTGGTTCACGTCGACGCAGCGGTGAACGAATACGACGACAGTAAAGATTTATTCACGTCTTTCTCTAAACTCAACGGACACAAGTTTGACAGACTCCAGGATCTGAGGTTTGAGAGTTAGACAAAACAGGACGAGTGTGGACCAAAAGATTTACCTCAAACGAATAAAACACTTTCATTTTGTATCTGACCCAAACTGCGCTCGCAAGACTACACCTGCAGAGGGAGTTCATACAAAAACTACTATGTATGCAGAAAAAAGTGCAAGGAAACAATGTATTTATATGAAGAAAAATACAAAAAAACCAACAAATCTTCAGCTAACTCCCTCCCTCACTTCTCCTTCTGTCCCATAGAGACACTTATGGTCTAATTAAAATGATTAGACTAATACAAATTTTGCTTTATTAAGACGACATTGGCCGATTAAACTAAATTACTAAAGCCTTAATTTTGTTCTAAATGTGAAATGTGCAAAGATTTTGAAGCAGATTTGTAACATTAATCTCAATTATTATATTTTTCCTCTTTTCATGCTGTGACTGAGTCAGTTTAAGGAGCATTATTTAACTTTTTTCATGGAAGTTATACCACCTGCTTGTCTCCACGCGGATGTTACTGCTTTGGCCGGAATGTTCCACAGTATGGCATTAAACCCCATGGAGATGAACAGGTTACGGGTCAAATCTGTGGAGAGGCGACCCCGCTCAAATTAAGAGAGCCTGTTTTTCAAGGTATTTTAATGAAATGAAGGGAAACAGCTGCAATTGAATAAATACCAGAGACGTTTAACGCCACACTGTGGAAAAGCAGTAACATGGAGACAAGTTACACAGTGCACCTTTAAAGTGGGACTAAACACCTAAACTCCGCCCACAGCCACATTTCACATAGAGCTGCTGAACTGGGCAGAACCTGAAGGACTAAAGAGAGTGATGGAGGCGGAGGGGCGGAGTCTGGAGGTGTAAGGAGCAGTGTGATTGGTCTAACAGGAGTCCACACTTCAAACTCCGCCCCTGGGCTGTAATCAGGGCAGTCATGTGTGATGTCATGTAGTACTTCAACGTGCAGAGGTCACTAAAAGTAGCACATGCTTTATTTTAGGTGTTTTTGACCAGAAAGCTCCAAATGTACCTGTTTTGCACTAAAGTTGCCAAAAAATGACTAGGAACAGTAGATAATTCTGTTACAACACCAGATAAACCATGTAGTAGCAAAAAAGTGGATTTTTACATTTTTAGTTCCACTTTAAATCCTGAATGGTCGTATTTTTAGTCGTACTGGATGCATTTTTTTACATTCTCTGTAAATAATTTGAAGTTGACAAAAAGTGAAAGCTGCCATTTTCTTTTCAGTTGAGATAGTTTAGACTTTTCTGTCACGAGAACACATTTTGATGCTTGATACATCGCTACAGAGGAATATCACGATACGCAATAATATTTAAACTACTTTTTGCCACTGATACAAGAACGCAGGATAATCCCAGTGAAGTTTTTTTTTTAATTAACTCTATTAACTGCAACAAAATGAGCAGAATGAACCAACAATTATTGAACCCTCTACAGCTCAAATCTTATTGTACAAAAAATAACAAAAATCTCCATCTTGGTAAAGTTCTCGTGATGAGCCTCTAGTGCTGTTGACATTGAAATGGTTGGGAGGTTGATGGGTTTTTTTTTTTATTATATTTTGGTTTACGTTTTGTAAAATTATACAAATGAAATAAATGTTTACAAAGCTAAATGTCTTAAGTTTATAGAACAATTTGCTGTAAATATTTGTTAATATTGTTAATAAACACAATTATGAAATAAAAAAGACTAAATCCAACATGAAAAACTTTTATTTACAGGTTAATACAATATATTTAATAAACACATTTACACATTCACAAAACTTTGTACAAAATATATTCAAGCTGACATTCCCTGGGTGTGTGATGCAAACTGTAGGCACTGCTCTGTCTCAAACTCTAACAATCCAGAAAGAACTGACTTAGCTGAACTATGACAGAAGAGCTGATTTGTGCTGTAGAACAAGTCTTAAATAATATTACAGTCACAAGTTGGCGAACATTAGCCAAGTTTTCAGTCACTCACCTTTTTGTTGAAAATCAAACTCCTAAATCCATTTTGTACTTTTCCTTGAGTTTTCCGACCATCTTAAAACCTTTTCGTCGGTGTTTGCTACTGTGTGCATTGTGTCTCCATAGTAACTGCTGAACATTCCACCATAGAGATACACGTAGAACACCCTCAGCGTGTTGTCAGTGCAAAGTATCAACTGACCTGAAGTCATTTAAGAACAGGTTTATAACTTAAGAAAAGGCTTGTCAGTGCAAATTGAAGAGAAAATTAAAAATATAACTATTGTAATATTGTGTAGAATGTGGTGCAGGGGGTTGGGCTTTTATCCAGGAGCTGAGTGGTTGCTGGTTTGAGTCTTGGCTGAGCACATGCTTTAAAGAGGGGGTATTATGGAAGATTGACTTTTTGGAAGTTTGTACCATGTTACAACTTTCCCTCATGAAAAACGTGCCTGAAGAGGTTTTAGATGTCGTCCATGCATGTTTGAGTCATTTAAAGATCTCTCTCTGAACCCTATTTGAATCTTCTTCACTGTTAGCTGTAATATTCTAATGCTCCACCCACAGGTTTATGTCACCCAGGCTCCCACACGACAATTCTCCATAAATATACAAAAAAATAAAAATAAAATAGTTGCTCTTATACTCACCAAAAATGTTGTTTTTGGTGAGTATAAGAGCATTTTTAAAACAATAAAAGGTAACGTGGTGATCTAAATATGTTATGTCTTAGCCGTTAATACCACGTAGAAGTGTAATACCCGCTCTTTAATACCATAAAGCTCCCTACCTCCCTAGCTGATGGATACGTTGGGCAGGTCGGCGCCAAATTGCTCGCACACTTTCTTGAGCTGTTCCTCCAGTAGGATGTTCTTCTTGAGTTCCACGTTGTAGTTGTATTTTAAGTCCTCGATCTCCTCGAAAAACGCGGGGTCAAAGGTCGCCAGCTCGCTCCTCAGCCTCTGCACCTCCGTCTGCAGCCGCGCACGATCCGACTCGGAACGCTCCAGACGGGATTCCAACTTCAACAAGTCTGAAGAAAAGACAGAAGAAGGTGGGTTGAAGACAGATATCTGTCCCATATCGTTCAGCCCTAATTGATGCTTTACAGTGACATCATGCTGGGGGTGTTCTACATGTATGTGTATTGGTGGAATGTTCACCGGTTACCATGGAGACACAATGCACACATTAGCAAACACTGCCAAAAATATAAAATTAATTTAAACAGCACATTTTCAGGAGTCCTTGATCAATCTGAACATTCATGATCCTGTTTAAGAGTTTAAATTTCACAAAAAGGTGAGAGTGACTAACTGAAAAAACTGTTGGCTAATGCTAGCTAGCGTGACTAACTGTAATGTTATTTAAGAGGGACTTGTTTAACAGAACAAATCAGCTCACCTGTTGTAGTTCCTGATAAATCAGTTCTTTATGGTCAGATTGTGTTAAAATAAAGCTCAGATTAAAGTCTAACAAGGACTCAGACAGAGCAGTACCTACAGTTGGCATCACACCCCCAGAGAATGTCGACATCAGTTGCAAGTATCAATTGCTGACAAACATAATTACACAATATGATTCTGTTCAAATTTTACAATTTAAACATATCCAGAGGAACTGACAAAAATACTAATCAAACTACTGTAATAATGTTTTTGTACAGAATAAGACTCCATGGAGACACAGGGAGGGCATCTGACACACTGGGACATTTCAGAACATGTTTGTACAGATTTAAACTGCAGGGTTACAGTTTTTATGCAGAATAACACAGGAGATTCTGTGGTTTGTGGAAGAACTGATGGTACTTCCAAAACTGCAATTTGGATTTGACTGTGATTAATCTCACAGGCCTAGTTTAAGATTAGGACTGAAATGAGATGATACAAAGACTGGGATTTTATACATTTTCCGTGGGTTTCAAAATGAAGAATGAGTTGCACCGTTGGCATAGCGATTAACAATTCAGAACAAAATACTGTCTGTTTTGAATAGTGAAAAGTCCTCAAAATGTCACGTACTTAAACCCATCCATATGTTTATGGTTAATATCTCTGTAATCATGGGGCCTATTCGCATGAAACAAAAACTGGCACAAAGCTCAGTGTCTTCTCTAAGTTTAAATAAACAGAAGTCACACAATTCAGAAAGCGGAGCCATTATTCAGCCCCAAAGATGTGAGGTTTGTGAGCTGAAAGGACTTTAAAACATAAGATTAATATGACAAGTTTGTGGAGCTGATCCCAAACTAATAATGAGAAGGTTCAACATTTGTGGAGCAGAAGTTTGGAGATTTCCTTAAAAACAGTGACTCTGCCATAGAGTTATACAGGCCCCACCCTCCATCTGAAACTGACACTTTAAATGACTCATGTATTAATTAGTGCATTATAAACATATTCTGACCGTCTCTGGTTGATTTCTCTGTTTCCTTCTTGTCACATGAGATCTGTTGTTTCAGTTCAGAAATCTCCCTCTGCAGCTCAGAGTTTATTAACCTAAAAATACACAAATGATACGGGTGTAAGTACTGTGAGGACAACGCACATGTGATACAACAGCAAACAGAAGTCCAGACCTGAGAGCCTGAAACTCCTTCATGAGTCCAGAGTCGCTCTTTGCTCCAGAGGGAAAACTTTTCAACAGCTCCACCTGCAGCACAGACAGGGAACATGACACACGACAAACATTAAAATGTAACAGTATTAGGAGGGTTAATGTTGACACACAAAATAAACTGCTGGATAAATGTGGTCCTTGTGCGTTAATCGTCCGTGTTGATGACACACAGGGATTCTGTTTTAGGACCAGATTGTTTATATAAATGCACATAGCTAACATGATATCCACTGTGTTCCAAATAGGAAGTGATCATGGCCGTGCTTCCGGCTCCATTGATTCTGGCTCCAGTTCACTTTACGCTGGAAAACTGCCACACCTCTCTCTGTACCTGCTGTTTTTATGCTGTGAGTTTATGCATTATGCATTAAAAAGAGACAAATCAGAGCTGTCTTTCCTGAGATCGCTCCCGCTAGTGTTAGCAACAGGTTTAATTGACGCTCCCTGCTAAACTAGCAGCTGTGGGCAGGAAGAGGTGTTACCTTCAGCAGCCTAGCGCCGGATTGGCTCTTTGGTTGCTATGATACTTGCGGTTGGAACTCAGCTCCAAATTGGCCTCTATAACTGCTAGTGTCAATGAGCTTCATTTGGCTGGAGCTGAACACTATGGGTGACGTCACACTCATTCAGTCCATATCTCGAACTCAGAAATACTTCCTGAAATTTTCAACTTTTCTTCATAAACTGCCACTTGACTGATGAGCCTAAAGTAAAAATATCTTACATTTGTACTGCACTCCACAGCCTCTCAGAGCTAACTAGATTGTTCAGTCTGTTCAGTCTGCAGTGGTTTAACACTTCTGTAGCCACACCTGCCCTGGGACAGACTGACAGAAGCAAATCAATCATGTATCAACTAATACTTTTCAACCAAAATGAGAGACTCATGAGGATCATTCTGCTTTCTGATCGGATAATTGTCTTGAGAACCAAAATATACATACATTTTTCATTTCACAGACCAAAGTCCAAACAGAACCATATATTTAACCGTTTATATTTGGGCCTCCTGTTAGCATAAGGCCTATAAATGTGATAAGGGTGGTTATATGGGTTATTTGGGTTTGGGAGTGTATTTAGGCTCAGACCTGGTCCTCCAGTCTCCTCACGTGTCTCTGCGTCTCCTCCTCGCGCTCCTTTGACTCTTTCACTTTGACTTTGAGTTCGGACAAAATGGCCGACTTCTCCGACAGCTCCTTCTCCAGCTCCTGCATCTTATTCTCAAACATCCTGAGCAAAAAGAGATGAAAAAAAAAGAGATTTTTTCCAAGAAAGAAAATTTGTGACATCAACTATAAGACTAGATTTGCTAGAACAGATGTCAAATTATGAATGTAGCACTGAATATTCTAAATATTTATGAATGTAGGTGTCTCTTTGTGGTTCAGTAACAGCTGCACTGTTTAAACTCATAAGGAATATTTCAAAACATTTGCAGATCTTGGTCCCATAGTAATCTGCTGTTTAAATGCACTACTATAGCCCCCTCTGCTGGGCAAATGAAGTAAGAACACAGCCTCTTACAACAGTAATGGCTGAATAGCTAAGATGGGAGAGATCAGGACTTCACACACAAACCTTTAAACTATTTCTAATGCAATGTAACACTAAGTCCAATTTGGTTCTGCTCTAGTCCTGGTCCAGTCCTGGTTTAGTCCTGGTCCAGTCCTGGTTTAGTCCTGGTTTAGTCCTGGGGTAGTCCTGGTTCAGTCCTGGTCCAGTCCTGGTTTAGTCCTGGTCCAGTCCTGGTTCAGTCCTAGTTTACTCCTGGTCCAGTCCTGGTCCAGTCCTGGTTCAGTCCTGGTTCAGTCCTGGTTCAGTCCTAGTTTACTCCTGGTCCAGTCCTGGTTTAGTCCTGGTCCAGTCCTGGTTCAGTCCTAGTTTACTCCTGGTCCAGTCCTGGTCCAGTCCTGTTTCAGTCCTGGTTCAGTCCTGGTTCAGTCCTGGTTCAGTCCTGGTTCAGTCCTGGTTCAGTCCTGGTCTAGAGTGTTATTGACCTGTTGAGGACTGAAGTCTTGGTCTTGCCCTGGTCTCCTTCGACTAAAGTCCGGTTCAGGGTGGATCTCAGCCTGGTTTTGGTCTCCTCCAGGTCCGACTCCAGTCTCTCTACCGTCACCTCCAAACTTTTCTGTGTCGCTCTCAGACGCTCGGACGCCTCTGCCTCCTGAAAAATCATAAAATAAAATAAAAAATCAAAAAATCAAAACTCAAAATTACAATTAAAATTTCAATTGTCACCTTTGGCAAATTACAAATGTTTGTTTTTGTAATATACTGTACTCATATGGGTAGTACTCTAGTAACTTTGAACAAAATTTTACTTCTTACAGTAATTTTTAGTAAGTTGTGCAAAATATGCTAATTAGGAGAAGCTGGTGCAATATCATCAAATGTTGAATGGTTGTTTTTTTTGTTTATTTTTTTACTGATGAACTGTATTAATTGATGTGTCCACTGTGTGTGTATGTACGACGGCGTTTTACTGCCACCTAAACGACTACGACTTTAATGTCGAAATGCTACGACTTTATTCTCGTAGCGCCCGCACAATTAATTTTTTTTAGGTGGCAGTAAAACGCCGTTGTATGTATGCTATAATGTTATTTGGGTTTTTTATAGGTGGCATGAGTTCCCCTGTCCCAAGACAAATTTCTCCTAAGGGAGACAATAAAGGCTAATCAAAATCTAATTTTCAGACCCAATACTTTGACTCCTACTTGAGTAATATATTGTAACGGTGTAACAGTACTCTTACTTGCGTATAAGTTGTGGTTCCTCTTCCTACTGTGAGTAAGTTTACAAGTGACAAAAGCTTTATGTCGACTTACATGATTTGAACATTTGTGTTTCTTGCAGCTCCTTCAGAACTGATTTATTTTGTCTCATTTTTACCAGCTCTTGTACATTATTTAATGTTTTGTGAAATTACAAACATTTCGAATTATAAATCAGTCTAGACAGTACTCTTACTTGAGTAATAGTTTCCTCAAATACATTTTTCTCTTTTGGCTTCTACTTTACCCACCTCTGATCATTATCACATAGCTGATTATATTTTTTGACTAATATGGGAAAATTAGCAATTTTCCTTTCTGAACCTGAGAGCTTAATCAATTACAGGTAATTCATAAAACAAAACAAACTAAATAAACAGATGTAGTACCCTCTTGTTCTCTCTCCTGAGTCGTTCGTTCTCCATGACGATCTTCTCCAGGCCTTTGGTTTTAGCCTCGAGTTTAGACACGAGCTGAGCTTCACTGTCGGCCTTCTGCTTCTCACACTCCTCCTGAAAATAATAATATAGACACCAGGGATCAGAGTCAGAGATTCATCAAATGAAAGCTTATACTGAGCTCTCTACTGGGAAAAAAGTAAAAAAAAAAAATAAATGAATAAATCACACATAAAAAACCAAAGATACATTATTACTGTGAGTGGGGCCGCAGGTGTAGGGTGTAGGGGTTAGGGTGTAGGGCTTAGGGTTTAGGGGTTAGGTTTCTTTATCTTTATACAGATAAAATCTTTATTTAGGGATTAGGGAGTAGGGGTTAGGACATAGGGTTTAGGGCACAGGGCTTAGGGTGCAGGGGTTAGGGTGTACGGCTTAGGGTTTAGGGGTTAGGTTTCTCATCTTCTCATCTCTGAACATGATGCCCAAAGTTCAGAGTTTTTGGACTGGATCGCTATTTTTCGGGCCAAGTTGTCTTTTTATAGATCGCAAACTTAACATGTTGGTGTTATGTGATAATGACATACTTTGAAACATTACTTGGAAAATATAACAAGCAAGGACCCACTTTCAGAAAAGTTCCATAGTAAACTGTGGATTTTCCAATTTGTGATTTCTTCCCCCAAAACCGTCATTCTCATAAGCTCCCTCTGGAACTATAAGACTAAACCCTACAATGACTTTAGGGCTATAACGTTTTGGGAAAAATATAAAATTTGCGATTTTTGAGATAAGCTAGTACAAGAATCACATCTGAGAACATGTTTGCACAGATCTAAAATACAGAGTTAACAGTTTTTGTTGTTTGTGGAAGAAATGATGGTACTTAAAAAACTGCGATCAACCTTACAGCCCTAAATGATACATTATTCTCATGTCAGTAAATAGTTCCACACCTTGAATTTGTGGCACTGTTTCTCCAGCGCTCTGATCTTATTCTGGTCCGATTCAGATGAAGATGAGTTTTTCTTTAAGTTCTCGTTCTCTCGCTGAACTCGCTCCACACTCTCTCTTCATCAAACCGATCGTCTTCTCCAACTCAGGTACCGTTTTGCCGCTCGATCCGCCACTCTGAGAAACCAAAACACAAGATTTATTTAAAGTGCATATGACAAGTTTTCATAGTTTTACATCAGTTAAGTGTCAGTTTGAGAAGTACAAAAATAAAGGAAGTAGTGTGAGTGTTAAAACAGAATCCCTCTACCTCATCAACAGATATAACACTGATTTAACAAAAAAAAAAGTTTTGTTATCAACTTTTGTTAGTCTAATCATAACTATTACGTAATTTAGACAAGTCCTTGTTTGAGCACAGTTAAATCTTGGTTTGGTCCTGTTACAGTCCAGGTTTAGTTCTGGTCTAGTCCAGGTTTAACTCCAGGTTTTTTGATGTTATGTTTATGCAAGTGAGAATGTACCAGAAGAATACGTGTGATCCAATGGAATTTTTCCCCCCAAAAGTTTGATTTATTTTGAATAAAATTCTACACATTTAAACAGGGTCTGTTCATTTTAGATTTTAATATTATCAAGGTACCACAGTGAGACACGTAGATATGAATATTGTTGGTTTGGAGTTGGTTTAAAAGTTGTTAAGACACTATTTATTAATAAATTATTTTTTTTTTTATTCCTTGTGGGTTTTATTGGATTTAAGTGTGAAATGGGGATAAAGAGTAAGGTGAGACATTCAGTAAATTGTTAGATCCAGACAGTGATCTCTGGCCTCATAATAACACACAGACAGTGGTATTACATCAGTGAAACTCACTCCTCTGACGTGGGCCAGTCTCTTCTCCACTTCAGCTTTGTCTTTTTTCAGAGCGTTGCACATCTCCTTCAGATCTGCCACCTGGTCCTAAAACAACAGGTTAACAGGGAATAAGCTCTGGATAAATGTGACCAGAACTACTGAACACAGAAAACATAAGGAGTCTAAGTCCAAGCTTATAAGACAGAACACGACATTTAAGTACCAGTTTTGCAGCTATAAATACACAGTTTACTTGTTGCCTTGGTACACATAGATTCAGAAGATTACACACATTACATAAGAGGTCTTTTCACTTTGTCCTTAAACCTTTGTGGTTTTCTGATCTAAAGAAACGCGTCACTTCATACTTTATAACATATGGAGGATTAGCACACGTCTCACAGCACATAAATCACTCAGCACTCTTATTTTGAAAAACCACAGGCCCTGGTGCTTTACTTTGAAGAGGCCCGAGACACTTTTTGCGGGTTTTTTGAGGTTTTAGTTGGATGTTATAGTGGTTTTTACACAGTAGGTCCGTACTTTGAGGCGAGGGACGTCTTTCTTGGTCTGCTCCAGTTGAAACTTCAGCTCCAGATTTTCAGAGGCCAGTTTGAGGTTTTCTTTGTGGATGTCCTGGTCTCTCTGGGAGGGGGTGCCTGTGCCGCGACCAGAAGTCTGAAAAATAGTAGATATAAAAGTAAAAAAAAAAGGCATCTGACAAGTTTTCATGTTTTTTTCTAATTAAGACTTGGTTTGGTGGGATAGCAACTAAATATTCATCATAGTTTTACATCAGTTAAGTGAGAAGAAAAGTACAAAAATACAGTAAGTAGTGCTGAGTTCAAAAACAGAATACCTTTATCCATGAATACAATACTACACATACATATGAATCTATTACAACCTTAAATATTAAACAGCACATTTTCAGGAGCCTGTGATCGATACCAGCGTTCACGGTTGTTTAGCAGTTTGATTTTCAACAAAAACGTGAGTGACTCACTGAAAAACTGTTGGCTAATGCTAGCTAGCTTTTGACTGTAATTTTATGTGTGAGAGACAAATCAGCTCACTTGTTGTAGTTCCAGCTAAGTCACTTCTTTCTGCTCAGATTGTGTTAAAACAAAACTCAGATTAAAGTCTAACAGAGCTTCAGACAGAGCAGTGCCTACAGTTAGAATCACACACCCAGGGAATGTTGATGACATTAGCTACAAAGTATCAATACTAGTCAATGCTAAAACTAGTAATGAAAGCAGAACTCCTTTGAGAACGCATTCATACTAGGAATGGTCTTGAGAAGTAGTATGACAAAGAAAAAATATTAACTTCTCTTTAATCGATCGTGTGTTAATTTCAAATGTAGTTTTTCCTTTGTCATACAGAGTTTTTAAGTTTGAGTGTAGTATGGCGGCATTGAGGAATAAGGCAGCTCAAATGAGGCTAACCTGTAATAGCTATGAAAAGAAAATCAATAATAAAGAAGCTCTATTAATGACAAGGTCCATCTCTCGCTGTATTTATCCAACCACAACATCTTCAGATTAACTCGAGAAATTTGACCTGCCTCCACCTCAGTGTAACACTACGGGGATATATGAGGATGGGAGGGCATCTGACACGAAAATATGCAATAACATTTTGGCAAATTATGGGATATAAAGCTCCACCAAAGCAACAACGACAGCAGTATTAAAGGGAAGGATGACTCACGAGGAGCTAAGAAGCCACTGTCCAACTCTCCTATTTCTACATCACTGTATCTGTACCTTTGAATGTCTAACACCACGTCTGCTGTGACGTCTCCTCTCTCTCTCCCCACTCTTCTCTTTCTCTCCCTCCCTTCTCTCCTCTTTCTCCTCTCCTCTCGTTTGCAAATCTTCCGAACCTTCTCCTTGGTCAGCCATTTTGACTTCTCTCTCTTTTCTCTCATCTTCTTTCTCTTCTGCTTTTTGTGAGTCCATATCTTCATCTTGCTCTCTCTCCTCTCTTCCCTGTCCCTCCTCTTTCTCCTCTCCTCTCTTTTGAGAGTCTTCCAAGCCTTCTTCTTGGTCGGCCATTTTGTCTTCTCTCCTCCCACTCTCCTCTTCCCCCTCTCTCTCCTCTTTCTCTTGTTGTTCCTCTACTTTTTGTGAGTCCATATCTTCATCTTGCTCTGCCTCCTCTCTTCCCTGTCCCTCCTCTTTCTCCTCTCCTCTCTTTTGAGGGTCTTCCAAGCCTTCTTCTTCTTCTTCGGCCATTTTGTCTTCCTCCTTCTCTCTCTCCTCTCTTTCCTCCTTTCTCTCTGTATCCTCATCTTCTGTTCGTGATTCCTCTGAACCATCTTCTTGGTCGGACATATTGGCTCCAGGGTCTTGTTTGAATTCCTCCATTTGATCCTCTGCTTTCTCTGTCACCTCATCGTCTTCTTGTATAACTCCTTCATTAAAAACACATTTATTTAGCTCATTTTGTGTTTTGTAATCATTTTTGCTGTCCTCAGCTTCCAAACTTGCTCTCTTTTGGTTCATTTTAGCTCGAGTTTCCACGTCTAGCGCCCCATCTCTGCCAGCTGAAGTAGTGCCAGAGCGTCGGTCTTCATCGCCAACGTCAAAAGTGTCTGAGCAGATTTTGTGAAGAATTTTTGCAGAGGAAAGTTTCTGTTTTCAATATTTAAGATGTTGAAAAGAAAAAGGAGACAGGGGCAGTAAAGGCAGAAAAGTGTTAAAGAAAAAAATTGAAAAATATGAAGGGTTAGTCTAGGTCTTGGCATTAGCATTAGCATTTACTGTTAAAATAAAATGAATTGAACACCAGCATTATAACGTCAGTGGTTAATCTTCCTGTTTCATTGATTTTCTAACGTTTTGTGGTTTAAATCAACTACTTTGTGAAACCCTACGAGCCTGTACCTATATTTCCCATGAATTTTGCCAATTCTGTCTTGCCCCAGTGCAGATATATTTCATAAGTAGCAATCAAAATATGTCCACTGTGTACTGTCTGCATCTAATTATAAAGCATGTTATTGTCCAAAAATCAAGTAGTGCACGTTAGCATGCTAATTGTTGTCAGCTTTACTGTGACGATTAGGTTTTTTAAATAAAGTAATAATTATTTTGTCCCAGCAATGATATATGTAAAAAACAGCTCTTAGGGTCAATATTAAACTGTTGTGTAAAGCATTTTTATCCTTTGAGAACCAGGAAGTAATGGAGGTGTGCTGTTAGGATTCTAGTTGCCCACTCTCATCTCTGAAAGTTATAAAAAAAAAGGGCTTATAAAGTGATTGTGGCGAATAATTAGTTCCTCTCAATGCATAAAGTAAGTGAGGAGTAACTTTGGACCACTGCAAACTCTTTAAAATGAACTAGTTCTGTTTTTTGCATTTTTAAGATGGTAAAAATCAGCTCCTTAAAATAAATTCTCTCCTGTATATATATGTCTTACCGAGGGTCTGGACAGTGAGTCTTTGAGCTGCGTCTCTAAAGTCTGGACTCTTTCCTCTAGAATCTGATTCCTCTGAGTCAGTGTCTCCATCGCCTCGTCCCGCGGTAACGCCTGCTGTTCCCTGAAAACAAAACTGTTATTAGCAATTATCAGTCTGTCATTCAATCAATTAACCTACCAATCTCACTATTCACTGTAGTAGTGTGGTAGTTTTGCAAAATCAGATTACCAACTTAGAGCTGAAATTTTGGAAATGTTTGATTCTGTTCAAAGTTTACGTTTTAAACACGGCCAGAAGAATTGACAAAGAGAATCACACTTCAGAACATGTTTGTACAGATCGAAACTACAGAGTTAGATGTTTGTCTGCAGAATAAGACCCCATGAAGACACAGGGAGGGCATCTGACACACAACCTCGCTGCCCTGTTTTTAACATATTTAGTTGGACAGAGAACGGTCAGAGTTCACATGAGGACTTCTCTCCTGATTTACCTTAATGAAAAAACCCTGAAACGTGTCCACCGTCTCCTGATGTGCTTCTAGGATTATAAATATTCAATGTCTGTCTGTCTTTAACAAACGTGTCCTGCTATGACCTGATCTGCATCTCCAAAAACAATACACATGCATTTATTCTCATGACTTGATAAAGCTTCATTTAATAAAACCAAGATGTCATGATCACTAGTAACTTTTTAAAGAAATTGTACTTTTCAGAGTACATTTCTAGCAGCATACATTACTCCTACCACTATAGTATAGTAATATCTCATTGAAGTAATATATTTGAGTAATATTGAGTAATATATAGTACAGTGTAACAGTACTCTTACGTGAGTAAAAGTTGTGGTTCCTCTTCCCACTGTGAGTAAGTCTGAAGTGACAAAAGCTCGACAATTGGAAATTATTTGTGTTTCTTCCTGCAGATATGATTCAGTTTGTCTCATTTTTGTTTCTATCCTTGAAAATATTAGACTTTGTGCATTATTTCAATTTTTGTCCTACAAATTACATTAACTTTAAATTATAAATCAGATGTTACATCCCAACAGTTACTCTTTAAAGGTCCTATATTACGCAAAATTGACTCTTTTGAGCTTGGAGTTGTGTTTTGTTTCATTTACACATGTTTGAATAACTCTTTATTATTAGTCTGTAGCATCTCCAAAGCTCAAAATGCTCTTTTCCACCTTGTGATGTCATAAAGTGGTAGTTTTGCAGTTTACAGCTCCTTTTACTTTTAGTTCAGTAGAGATCAGCAACTCCAGGGCCGAAATACTCCAAATGATTCAAATGAAGGTGCATGGAGTTTAAAAACACAGTGGAGCATTTCCTGTATTACCACATGACATCACAAGGTGGAACAGAGTGGTTTCTGTTTGAGAGAAGAACTCAGCCTAAATCTGCAGCGTTTGTGTGTTAAACATGTGAATGAAACAAAACACAACTCCAGGTCTGTTTGTGATGAGGAAACAACATTATGACATAGATCAGAAAACGGAGTAATATGGGCCCTTTAAGCTACTCTCACTTGTAGTACTTTTCCTAAATACTTTACTTTTACTTCAGCCATTTCTTAGACCACCACTTTATACTTCTACTTGAGTAATATTGTTTTGAAGTCACATTAATCTAACTTTAGTACAAGTTTTGGCTTGTCTGCCACCTCTGGGAGTACTCCTCAATTACACAAAATTCAAATGGAGTTTTAGAATAACATTAAACAGACAACAGTTGATAAAACTTATATTAATTGCACTTGGACTATTTTAAGTTAAAGCAGTGAGAGACAATTTGGAACAATCATTTTTGAAAGAATTCGTATATAAACAAAAATGTAAGATAAGATCTAGCGGTCATCAGTAGGTCAGAGTTTAAGCATAAAAAGGTAAAGTGCCTGTGGTTTAGGCCCGCAAGATTAATCTCAAATGAATCTGAATAATTTGAACAGGTGCAATTTATACCATCATTTCCTCCACAAGCAACAAAATCTCCTGTGTTATTCTGCAGACAAGCTGTAGTAGTTTCTGTACAAACATGTCCCTGTGTGTCAGATGCCCTCCCTGCGTCTCACTGGGGTCTTGTTTTGAACACAAACTGCCAACCCTCTAGTAACCCTCTGTTCTGAAGTGTGATTCTTGTATTAGTTTGTCACTTCATATTTCAGTCTTTTAGTCAAATCTTCTGTACGTGTTTAAAATGTGATGTTGATCTACTAAACCCACAGCAGTAGCAGCAGAAGTATTCACTACTGGCACTGGCACTACCCATCCACAGTAGGAGTAAGTAGTAGTAGTAGTAGTAGTAGTAGTAGTAGTAGTAGTAGTAGTAGTAACAGGATCAGTAGTAGTAGTAGTAGTAGTAGTAGTAGTAGTAGTAGTAGTAGTAGTAGTAGTAGTAGTAGTAGTAACAGTAACAGGATCAGTAGTAGTAGTAGAAGTAGTAGTAGTAGTAGTAGTAGTAGTAGTAGTAGTAGTAGTAGTAGTAGTAGTAGTAACAGTAACAGGATCAGTAGTAGTAGTAGTAGTAGTAGTAGTAGTAGTAGTAGTAGTAGTAGTAGTAGTAGTAAGTACTTGATGTTGTTGATCTGTCCCTCCAGATCTCTGTTCCTCTCCCTCAGCTCCTGCAGCTCTGTCTCTCTCTCCTCTGTTCGAACGGACACCACATGGTCCACAGTCACTCCTCTGGACTTCAGCTTCTTCAGCAGAGACGCCTTCTCCTGCTCCAGCCTGAAATACACACAATATACACACAGATAGAAGAAGAAACGTCATATAAGATCATGAACAATCGAAGTTTTAATGGTCAGGAGGATCAGACAAAGCAGTGCCTACAGTTAGCGTCACAACTCCAGGGAATGTTGATGACATCAGCTGCAAAGTATCAATAAGAAAAAACCCATCTACTTACTTAGTTAGACTGACATTACAGACCTGGAGTACAGATCTTTCAGCCTGTTCATCTGTTTGGTCAGACTCTCGTTTTCTCGTTCTTTTTCTTTTAGAGTCATTTTTACTTTCTCCAGTTTGGTCTGACCACTTCTTGCTCTCCTCCCATCGGATCACCTCTTCTTTGGGCTGCCACAAAACCAAAACAAATGTTACAAACTGATCACAAAACTGTAAAGTTATATTGTTAATTAGACGTCCAAACCTTTCCAGAATCGTCTTTCACTGGTTTAGTGTCTCTTTTGTCCAGTTCTGATTCCAGCTTTCTGATTTTCTTCTGCAGATTTTCAACGGTTTGGCCTTTACTGTCGCTCTCAGGCTGATTCTGAAAATAAATAAATAAATAAAGTGAAAAAAAAAATCCCACAACTTTTAACTTTTTAAATTTTTTTTATCAAAGATGGAACATTAAAGTCACTGTATGTAACTTTTTGGTTGTGTTTATTGTAACTGTAAAAAGTGGGCTTGCATCTCCACAAACCTGACTCTTACTAGGCCTGGGGAAGGGTCTCATCCTGCTTGTTTCCATGGATAATCAGTTAATGAAACTTTATTTATAAAGCGCTTTTCATACAAAATATTCAACTCACAGTACCTATACATTAATACATAAAAATACCCCCTACCTGACAGATCTGATATGGTTTTAACATTTTATTTGACAACCATGCAGGTGACGTGCCACCTCCAGAAAGTTACATTCTGTGGCTTTAAAGTATAACAAAATAGTATACTACAACAGAAAGCATTCAGATTTACATTTGTATAATTTGGAATTCATAATGTTTACAGAGAGTCCCTGTGTCTCCATGGCGTCTTATTCTGAGTAAAAGCTGCTAACCCTGTAGTTTTGACCTCTACAAACATGTTCTGAAATGTCCCAGTGTGTCAGATTATTAATTAAGTCTTTGTCCATGCTTTATGAAGGCTAATGAGGTGTATTTTTTAATATTAAGTGGAACCAAACAATCTAATCACATGTTATTGACCATGTAACCTTATCTCCTAACGATCATATATGGTTTTTCACTCCTAACCCATCGTTCTCATAACAAAAAAACAACAACGATAAAGATATTCAAAATCTCGCTGTATGATATTTCCACAATATGCATCATTGTTGCGATATTTTGTGAAGGCAACAAAAGTCTGAATGTGCTTCTTTTTCCTTTTAAAATGCCTTTACAAGCTTTTGGTTCTGTCATAATCCAAAGAATTAAGATTTAAATGCTTAATAACAGTTATTTCTTAATGTAGTCTGCACTGAAACAGAGCAAAGGATCATGGTCTATGTAGTTCCCTCTGTTTTTTTTAGCTATTTCTGCACCAAAACAATGTATTTAAGGAAAGTGACTTGTAATTCAATATACTGTGATAATAGACTGCATAAAGAGGTGGACTAGCAGTTATAGAGGAGAACATGGAGCAGAGTCCCATATTAGGAATTCCGACAGTAAGTATCATAGCAACCAAAGAGCCAATCTGGAGCGAGACTTCCTGCCCACAATGCTGGTTTATCAGGAGGCGCTTAGCCATGCTGTCAATAAAACCCGTTGTTAACACAAGCAGGAGCGATCTCAGGGAAAAAGGCAGCTGATTTAACTCTTATTAATTTTCATATCTTGAATTATGGACATAATAGCGAAAAAAAATACCAGGATCATGTAGAGCGGGTTAATAAGAACATTTTAAGACCAAAATGACAAGCCTGACAGCAGCAGTTACAGACAGAAGGGCGACAATTTTTTATGCAAAGTGAAATGGAGCTAAAGTCGATGGAGCTTGAAACGTGCCCATGATCACTTCCTGTTTGGAACACAGCGGCTAGCAGGTTAGCTATGTCCATTTATATATACAGTCTATAATTGTCATGGCCCACGATATTATTGTGCGATTTTTGATGATACAGTATAACAATATTTCAGTTATTGTTACATCCCTAAATAAAATCCTGATTCTTTGTTTTACCTGCAGTGCATTGCTGAGGCGTTTGACCTGTTGTTTTAACTCCTTCACCTCCCTCTCTCTCTCCTCTCTCTCCTTCTCCAGTCTCCTCTGTGTCTTCTGGCTCCTTTGTACTTCCTGGTTCAGATTCTCCACTTCCTCCTTCAGGCCGGACTCGCGGTTTTTGGAAGATTTCAAATTATCCTTCAGCACCTGCAGCTCCTCAGTCAGATCCTGCACCTGGGACTGACACAAAAAAGACAAGATATTTATTTAAAGGCGCATTATCTAACCTTTCCCCTGCCTGTCTCCATGGAAACACAGTTTGGAATTAAACATATCAAGCAAGTGACACCATCAAGCCAAGTTACTGGTTAGATCTGTGGAGAGACGACTCACAGGAAGAATGCATGTTTTCTAGATAATAGCTGCAACAACAACATCTGTACTTAAATAAATTCTAGACAGACGAGGTTTGTAGGAATACCTCAAGGGATTTACCGTATATTTCTGACTATTAAGCGCACCTGAATATAGGCCACACCCGCTATATTTTAAAAGATAATACATTTTGTAAATATATAAGCCGCACTTGAGAATAAGCCACATGTTACAAATATGTTGTATCATGAGATATTTACACAGAAAGATGGCACACAGAGGTTTTTTGAGTTATAATTTACTCACTTTTTTTCAAACTGTACCGGAAAATATGCAGTATAGTACCAACACGCCATCAACACGGGATGAACATATGTGTTTAGAAAAAAAACAGCACCAACACGGGCCATCTGTTTATGTCGTGTTTTTATATTGAAGTTCTTCCCGCTGCCGCCTCCAGCGTCGCACCATCGATTCGTTGATGCCAAACGTTCAGTGGCTCCATTTCCTTCTTTGATGCCAGGTCGTTTGCCTTTAACTTAAAAGCTGCACCATTTGCATTTTTCTGTGTTTTTGATTCAAAATCAAAACTAATGCATTCTTCAGCGCATAATCTTTTCACTTTTGAGTTTCACTTTGGGGAAAAAAATACAGGAGTCCGAAATTTACGGTATCTACACTGTATTACCAATGGTGTTGTCACAATACTAAAATTTCAAATGATAGAATATCACGATGGCAATAAAGAACACTCTTTCTTTAGAAAGCAGAATGTGATTTTTCACATTAAACTGCAGTACTTTCTTTTCTATTCCCATGTGTCTAATATCTGTGTAATCCCTGAGTGTCCAGGTAGGTTCCATAGTGGTCCATGGCCGTATACTAGTCTATGTGTCTAATTGCCCAATAAGGTAAGATCTGCAAACAGCACAACATGTTTCACCTTGAGGTCCTTGGTGTGGCGGTCGATGAGCTGTTGGACGTTCAGACCTTGTTCTTTCTGTGCGGCTGCAGAGATCACCTGCTGTTCAGCGGCAGAGGTGAGCTCGGCCCTCAGCGCCAGCAGTGCTCGACTCAGACCCTGAAGGAGATAGAGGTCAGGGGTCAGAGGTCAGTAATGAGGCAGGGACTGGTCTGCACAAGACGGATAAGGCAGTGTTGGAAAAAGGTTCAATTTTGTTACTTTAGTAAAAGTACAGATACTGGAGGTGTGATCACTTCTGGGTCACATGTTCATGATTTCTTTTTTTTTTTTAGCGACAACACATCTCATGTTAAACGGAGATTGGAGCTTAGTTATTAGCATGGATCTATAGTTATAACTGTGACGTAAAGTGTGCGAGAGAGGTTGAGGTAAGAAGCTATGCTAAGCTAGCGTTAGTCGTAGCTGGCTGTTAGTAGGATATACACACTGAGAATCCATGTTTTATGTGTTATGCCAAATAATTGCTTCATTAGTTACATATTTGATACAGTTTGTGGTTAAACATATGCTTTTGATGAATAAGGAACAAAACCAAAGCTAAAAATCAGCTGTGAAGTTTCTGGTTAGACCCGGAAATGACATTATCACTTCACAACTCTACAGCCATCCTAACGAGAAGCATGAGTGATGCAAATCAGGCAAATGACTCACACTGGTAAATGATAATCTGTATACTGAGATACTGTGTTGTTACCTTGAGCTGTTTGTCCTTGTGAGTGAGCTGCCCTTTGAGCCGGTCCACTAAACTCTTCAGGCTGTTGCTAGGAGACCGGGCATTGGCCTCTCTCTGGACCTGGAGCTCGGTCTGAAGTTGGACCAGGTCTAGCTCCATCTGTGTCATATGACTCCTCTGTTCTTCCATCTCACTGGTCAGAGCTTTCACTTGCGCTGTGTAGTGCTCCTCCAGCCTGGAGTCATAAACACAGGAGAGAATAAGTGAAGGACAATTATGAAGACCAAAACTTAGAACTAAAGTTTTCAAATAATTAATTCCTTATAATAAGTTGAGTGTTCTTTCCCTTAAAAGATAAAATGTGTTTATGTCTGAATTTCTCAAAACTGTTGATAAATATGTGTTGTCTTTGTCAAGAGTTATGAGAGTTTCTGATATTACGTGAATTGTTTTGTATGAGTTCCATGTCCCACAGATATAACTACAACTTCTCTATTCATACTTTAATCTATGAACCCAAATGTCCTTGTCAAAGCCTGATCTCTCAAAAGTCGAGCAGGGTTGGGCCTGTTTAATACTTGGATGGGAGGCTGCTGGAAATACCAGGGGCCACAGGGGGGCAGCAGTGTCAAAACTGTTGTGTCCTTAGGCTTCACCCACATTGCCTAGTCTGAATGTGGTGTGTGAGTGTTGGTAGTGGATGGAGGGCCCGATGGCGAAGATTGGCAGCCTCATTTCCGTCAGACTGCCTCAGGGCCGCTTTGACTACAACAGTATCTTAACATCACCAAGTGTGGAGTGCAAGAAAGAGCCCTGCTTAGCTTCTGCAATCTGACGAGATCAGGCTATGACAAATTATTTAGTTTTGCCCCAGTACAGATATGTCGTAAAAGCAGCTTCTAGGGTCAAAATGAGACCACCATGTACTGTCTGCATCTAATTATGAACAGTTTTTATCATCTGCAAACCAGGAGGTGCACTTTAGTTGTTAGTATTATCTTGATGGCAAAACTCTGCTCTGGTCTCTGAGAGTTGTGAAAAGCAAATTGCAGTGGACAATAGGAATAACTGAACGGTTAAGTGAGTTACAACTGGTCTTTACGCTGCACATTTAAACATAGTACAGAACCGACCTGCGTCTCTCCTCCTCGTGCCTCTGCCCTTCACTCTGTAGTTCTCTCTGGACTCTCTCCGCCTCCGCAGCTCTGAGCCTCAGCTGCTCTGTGACGCTGGACAGGCTCAGCTCCTGCTCCGACACCGTCTGCTCCAGTTCACACAAACGCTCCAAGTGTTTAGAGCTCGGCACTTTCAACGCCGGTTTCTTTATCAGTTCCTGGGGACCATAAAACAGTGACATGAAAATATTAAAAGAAATCCCTTTAGTGCATTTGTTGAACTTTTCTGCTTGTTTCATGTGCCCGATAATTACAGAGATATTAACCATAAACCAGACCAAAATATCAGCATTCTAAATATTTGGCAGCAGATTCACTGCACCAAACTAATCTTAACTGTCTCTCATTGGGATGGGCCTTTTGTCCAGTCTGGTGAGTTACATTTCTTGAAAAACTTTAGTTCCAAAAAGCAAATATATAAAATTCAATAAATCTAAAACCGTGAAGCCAAAACTAAAGTGGGTGTATGTGAAATCTCATCTTGTCTCATTTTCGTTGACACAGTCTCGTCTTTTGTCTCATCTTTTCGCATCCCACCCCTGGTCTCTCATCACTACAAGCTCTTTACCATTCAACAACACAAGTCCCTAACCCAGTGTGAGAGATTGTTTTTCCCCTAGGGTCACACTAGAATCCAGACATGTGGTCATTAGTGTAACAAATGCTCATAGGCAAATGTATGTATAATATCAGCTACTGTGTTTTATTACTACACTATAATGTTAACTGAAAAAATAAGCTCCTCCCTTCAGACAGATATAAGGCAGTGTCCACCAGTAATCTGACCAGAACTGAGGAAGCGGCTTGGATGAGCAGCGAAACGTCTTCACTCCTACAACGATTTGTCCAGTTGACCGAATTGAATTTTTTTTTTTACTATGGATCATACCTGGACAACTGAGGGATTACACAGACAGTAGGCTACAATAATTATAATGAAAAAACATCTAAAACAGGCCAAAGGCTCCCTAACCATCTGATGACTAAAGCAGCAAAGGGCTTTATATTTGTACCAAAGCAGTGAGTTTGAACTGGTCCAGAGAGCTGTCCGTCTGCGAGTCTAGTTTCTCATGAAGAGCTCTGAGTTCATCCTGATGTTTCTTTCTCATCTCCTCCTGCTCCTGCGGAGAGAAAACAAAATACATAAACCTGTTCTAGATATAAAGATGGATTCATAATCAAGATAATTCAGGTCACAATATAATCAAGCAAAATGAAATATAAAGTGTTTTTTATGTGTCTGTATATGTCATTAAAGTAGCAACGTGTAACTTTCTAGAGACTGCATGCACCACATCTCCATGGAAACTCCTCTTACCCTGCTTTTCCAGGCTAAGTAAGAGTAAGGCTTGTGGAGATGCAAGCCCGCTCACAGTAAAAATATCAAAAATGCAATGCTTTTTTAAGTCTACTATTTGGTGAAGTTGGTCACATAAGAATGGTATTCAAAGGAAAATGTTTTCCTAGATTTTTAGTTTTTGAATTGTTGCTTTGAGCTTGTACCTGCCGCGCCTGCCCCAGCTGCTTCTGGTACTTCTTGACGACCTCCTCCTTCTTATCGAGTCGCCCCTGCAGGTCTCGGATGGTCTGCTGGGCCAGCTTTAGTCCGGTCTGGTCCTGGTCTTTGGTCCGGTCTTGGTTCTGATTCAGTTCTGCCAGGAGCCTCTCTCTTTGGGCTGTGGCTGGGAGTCTCAGACGCAGCTCGTTTATTACCCGGTCTCTGGAGATCAGGTTCTGCTCAGACCTCCACAAGGCCGACTCCTTCTCCTTCAGTTTCTGTAAAAAACAACGGAGGTGAGAAGGGTGATAGTCATAGTTAACACATTTGGCACATATATTCTTATATGATGACAAAACAATCCTTATACTGTATACACACAAAAAATATCTAATTGTGACATTCATTGTGACTGCATTTAGATTTGTAATTATATGTTTTAGAAGTAGGGTTCAGCTCACAATACACATTTTACACATTAACATTTGAGAGAACACAGAAATCTGAACTGCTGTCCACCTGTCAGAACATGTTTGTAGATCTAAGCTATAACACAAGCATGTTTTCTGCATTACTCATAGATTAGATCATGATCGACCTTGAACTAAAATGACTAAAATCAAGTGCAAAGGTCAGATAAGCAAATATAAAATTCAACAGATTCCATTTCTAATTAAACAGATTTTTCATATTAACTTTACTCTATTAAAATCTATTCATTTCCAATTTTCCCTTGTGAGCTGTACCTCGTCCAAATTCTTGCAAGTGGCCTGGAGGTCCTTGATAGTTTTTAAATGTTCTCTGATTTTCTCCAGAGAAAACTCCAACTGATGAGCCAGAGGCAGGGAGGGATCAGGGAGGAAACCGCTGTCTTCAATCTGAAAAACAACAAAATAAATTAAAGGTTAAGGTACACTTTATTCATCTCTACTGAAGGAAATTCATCCTCTGGGAATTGAACCCAGAACATTCTTGCTGTGGAGTGAGAGTGAGTCACTCAGCCACCAGGCTGACACTGCTCTGTCAGACTCTGTATTGTACCATCATACATTCCATATCAATATATTCACTCTCCCTCCTCTATACCATATGCTTTCTCTCATAAACATATAACTGTACCTTCTGAGCGTTAGTGAGCAGTTCATCTTGGTGTTTTTCATACTGATCGAGTTGTCTCTCCAGCTCCAGTTCTCTCTGGTCCCAGACAAGCTGCCTCTCCTCCAGGAGCTTCCACAGATAGAAAAATAAAACAAAATATAAGGTGACAACGCATAATATGTTTGTTATTAAAGGGCTGCGGATCTGGACATAAACTGGAGCGGTTCCTCACTGTGTTTTAATGCACTATGTCCTCCTCCAGTCTCTGCATGTCTCTCTGTAAGTATATCAGTGTTCATGGTGTGGATATGTATGGAAAGTGAAGCTGTTCCTCACTGTGTTTTGCTGCACGATGTCCTCATTTAGTCTCTGCATGTCTCTTTGTAAGTATATCAGTGTTCAAGGTGTGGATATGTATAGAAAGTGAAGCTGCTCCTCACTGTGTTTTGCTGCACCATCTCCTCCTCCAGTCTCTGTATATTCCTCTCCTGCTCCTGGACCAGTCTCTTCAGGAAAACTGTCTCCTCTTTTTGGACCAACAGCTCACGGCTCCTCCTTAGCTCCTGTAGCCGAGCCTCCTCCATGCGCCGCTGCCACTCCATCACCTGTGCAAATAAAATGTAAAACTCAAGCAAATTAGTATGACAGAAATGTAAAACGTTATTATGGAAGTATACAGAGACATGCATTTAAATTAAACCCCCTCTAATGTAAATCCGATAACACAGTTAAGAATGAAGCTATTTAAAAGGGCACATCTACAGTTGCTCTACTAGTCAGCTACATGGAGCATATTTCTTTGCCTAAAATGCTCCACAAGATGGCATTAATCTCATCTATCTTGAACACAAGCAGATGATGACATAAGAGCAGGTCACAGGTCAGATCTGTGGAGAGGTGTTCTTGGTGCTTACAGTAAAAATATGTTTTTCTAGGAATTTATGGGCAATAGACACAAATGTTAGTAATTTAATGGTTTAAAGATAGACATGACTAATGGAAAAATTATGATTAATGCCATTATGCAAATTCTGAATAATATCCCCATGGAAACAAGCAAACAGACCCCCACTAGAGGAGTTATATGTGCACTTTTGCATCAGATCACTTCAGAATTTCAGAATGTCCAGTTGTTTTGTTACGAGTAAACATTACTAAAAAGCAAAGATTCACTTTTTGTTTTGTTTCTCACCATTGACCAACTGAATATTCTGTCCAATATTTGTATATCTCTTGTTGAGTACATTATTTTCTAATCAGTTCAAGAGGTTTTACAAAACAAAACAAAAATAGATTGTAATAAGCCTTATTTGTAACTATTGTACAAGAAGATGACTAAGGAAGTGTTACGTCACCCATACGGTTTGTCTCCAGCCAAATTTAGCTCATCGAGGCTGCAGTTCCATATTTGGAATTCCGAACGCACGTCATAGCAACCAAAGAGCCAATCTGGAGCGACGCTGTTGAAGGTAACGCCCCCTCCCGCCCACACCGCTGGTTTAGCAGGGAACGAACACTTAGCAACATTGGCATTCAAACCTGTTGCTTTGTCTGTTATTAATGTTCACAACTTCATTTGCAGACACAATTGTAAAATAAAAACACCAGGATCATGCATGTAGAGCGGGTTAATACGAACATTTTAAGACCAAAATTGCGAGGCTGACAGCAGCAGGTACAGAGGGGTGACTTTTTTAATAGAAAGTGAATTGAAGAAAGAGTTGATGGAGCCGGAAATGCATTCTTGCTCACTTCTTATTTACGTTGCAGAACGTAGCAGATTAGCTATGTCCATTTATATAAACAGTCTATGGTTTCTCCCCAGTATTATGAAGTCACAGATCTGGGACATTTAAATGACATTATTTGATTCCAAATTTGTTTCTGGAATGAAATAATGTATTTCCATTGGACCGGAATGAAAGTTGTATGTTTATCTCTTGGAAAAGACAGTCCCAACAGATACGCAAAATATGCAGAGTCATATCAGCCATGTTAAGGTCAAATATGTAACAGAGCACATTACGATGAAATAGGCCCTTGTGCACAAATTAATATGATAAGACTAAACAGTGATATCACTTAAGTCTGCTTTGAGAATAGCCCAGGGTTTCTCAAACTGTGGTACGCATGCCATTGGTGGTGTATGTGAGTGGGGTTTGTGTTGATTGGGTTATGGAAATTATGGTTAATTGTCTAAAAAAAGAGCATTTTAGCATTATGATAAATGCTATTAATAATAGCTGAAATCAGTATTGAGTATCAATGACACACCAGAGTGTGTCATGGGTCTGCACGCTTTTATGGGAGAAGAGTACTACTGCACACAGCAGGTGGGCAGGACAGCCACTGCTAAAGGCTAATCTAGAGACATGCGCCCATCCACTCATCTGACACACAGGGATATAGGAGGATGGAAGGGAGGGCATCTGACACACAGGGGTATAGGAGGATGGAAGGGAGGGCATCTGACACACAGGGATATAGGAGGATGGAAGGGAGGGCATCTGACACACGCATAGGAGGATTAGCATCCTTTAGCGTAGCGATCAGCTCCTCCAGGCCCTTCGTCCTCAGCTCCAGCTCCTGTGCTCTGCTCTCGGCTTTCCTCCTCTCCTCTTCTGCCTGTCTCCTCTCCACCGTTGCCTTCCCTCGCTCCTCCTGCATCTGCAACATTTTTTAAAATATGTACTTGAGTAATATTAATTTGAAGTAACAATTCGATTTAACCAACCTACAAGTGACGAAAGCTTTCTGTTGACATGAGAAGTGACCAGAGCATTTATTCAATAAGCACTTTTAGACAACAACCATCCCCCCAAACCAAACCTTGTATTGATACTCTGCAGTGACATCATGCCGGGGATGTGATACATCTATCTCTATGGTGGAATGTTCAGCAGTTACTATAGAGATACAATGCACACATTAGCAAACACTGTTAAAAAAGTTTTAAGATGGTCTCAAAACTCAAGAAAAACATCAATACAAGCGTTCATGGGCCTGTTTAGGTGTTTGATGTTTAGGTGTTTGTTTTCTAGCTTGTGACTGTAATGTTATGTGTGAGACACTTGTTAAACAGCACAACTAATTTCACCTGTTGTAGTTCCAGCTAAGTCAGCTCTTTATGGTCAGATTGTGTTAAAACAAAGCCTCAGACAGAGTAGTGCCTTTAGTTAGCTTCACACCTGTGTCGATGATGTCAGCTTCAAAGTATCAATATTTACTTGAGTAGTAATTTTCTGAAGTATAATTCTGAAATAATTGAACCCAACCACAATACTAAGGAGAATTCTATCTAAAAGTTCAGCTTTTTAAGTGTAAAACATGAATTCAATAAAATAAAGGAGTTTATATATGTATATATATATATATATGTATATATATGTATGTATATATATATATATATATATATATATATATATATATATATATATATATATATATATATATATATATATATATATATATATATATATATATATATATATATATATTTCTATTTGTCAAATCATAATCTCTGTGTACTTTAGAGATTTGACCTAGTGTACCACAAGGTTGCTAGGTAAAAAGTATGGAATTCCCTGATGTTATGTCATGATTTCCATTTGGGAAGTCAAATTTGAAAACTAAAAATATTGCCAAACATGGAAAAATTTGTATTACTTTGTTTACAAAATCTTAAATATAATGGCCAAAAGTGTGTTTGAGTAAAATGAGCCATCTACCTGTCACTCACTCAGAGCATAACAGAAGATGAGTAGGTTAGTTAGTAGGGAAAAATATATGTGTTTGAGCTGGATTTAACAGATAAAATGCCTGAACCTGGATCAGGGCCACAGCAAACTTCTCCTGCTGATTGAGAGGCAGAGCTCCAGAGAACTGCCTCCTGAGCGACTGCACCGTCTGACGGAGGTGACGGCAGCGGTTTCGAGCCTCTTGTCGAGCGAGGAAGAGGGCGTGGTCACTCTGTTCCTGCTTCTGTTCGGCCCGGAGCCTCTGGACCTCCAGCTTTTGCACAGAGGAGAGAGCAGAGTGCAGCCGGCTCAGAGCAGACGCTTCATTGAGCTGCAGAGACATGATGTGCTGGTGCAGTTTAGCGATCAGGGACTTCTCATCAGACTGGGACTGAGAACACACAAGGAATGTTTACAGACTAGGGTCTAGGTTATAATACAATACATAAAAAAACTAATGAGGAAATAAATGTGAGAAATGTGAGAGTCTTATGCATCTTTTTCATGCAGAACTTCAAGGGCCCATATTATGCTACTTTCTTATCACACATATTTGGGTAATGTTTTATTATTAGTCTGTCTACATCTCTAATGTTCAAAAGGCTTATAGTGGTAGTTTTCAAGTTTTAGTTTTTTTTGTGTGATTTTTTTTAATCATGTCTGCAATTATACACGTTAGTTTGATTGCATTTTTTCCCCTTTTTAAAGCCCACCCCTTCCACCTGTTTTCCCCGAGAGCCATAAAGTATGGATCCATGTTTATGGCGGGCATATACAAGAAGAAAAAAATAAATAAAACACAATATGGATATATATAGAGTAATAGTAATAATACAATGTAGTAGTAGTGATAGTGAAAATAATAATAGTAAGCTGGGCATATTGTGGTAGTTTTCAAGTTAACAGCTACCTTTTACCCTTAGCTCATTAATGATTGGAAATTCAAGAACATGACAATCCAAAGGATTCTAATGAAGGTGTATGGAGTTTAAAAAAGTGGGGGGAAAAAAGTGGGGCACTTCCTGTATTACCACATGACATCACAAGGTGGAACAGAGTTTTTTTCTGTGTGAGAGAACAACACAGCCTAAATATGCAGGATTTGTGTGTTTAACATATGTGAATGAAACAAAAACACAAGTCCAGGTATGTTTGTGATGGAAATCACATAATATAGGCCCATTAGGTTAATTCTGTCACCTGCAGGTCGAGTATCTGTCTCCTGAGGGACTCCAGCTCTTTCTCTTTACTCTGATGTTTGGCCTCAAGAGCTGAGGCCTGCAGCACGGCCACGTCTGACACCTCCTGCAGTCTATAGACACACAGAGTCACAGCAAAGGGTTAAATAAAACTCTAAAAATAACTGAAGATGTTTTAAACATGTTTTAAATGAATTTAGTATTTTTTTTTAGTTTTCAGATCTTCATCTTAAAACTTTTTTGGCTGTTTTGCTAATGTGTGCATTGTGTTTCCCTGGTAACTCCCGAACATTCTGTCATAAACATACATACAGAACACCCCAGTGTGCAAAGTATCGATTAGATCCGTATTCATAGCACAGTCCTACTTTAAATGTAGCTTGTATATAAACATACTTCTTGACTTCTTCTCTGAGCAGAGCCTCAGTCTTCTCCAGTTCGTTGATTCGGACCCGGTCGGCGTCGCTGACAGATTTACTCACACAGTTTGACAGCTCGTCTCTCAACTCGCGCTCCAGGCGCTGCAAATCCACGTTCATCTTTGTCAGCTGAAATCAAAACAGGAAAGAGCCATCAAATGCAAGCTTTAAAGTGGGACTAAACACCTAAACTCCGCCCACAATCACATTTCAAATAGAGCTGCTTTACTGGACTGTGCCCGGAGGACTAAAGGGGAAAATGAGGGGGTAAGAGGGTGAGGTCTGGAGGACTAAAGGGGGTAGTGATGGGGGAGGGGGGTTGAGGTCTGGAGGTATAAGAAACAGTGTGATTGGACTAACAGGTATCCACACTTCAAACTCTGCCAGGTGTTTGTAATCAGAAACACCTGGCCGTAATCATCCTGTGGGATGTCACATAGTACTTGAAATTGCAGAGGCCACAGGAGGTAGCACACACAGTTTTTAACAGTTTTAAAAGTTGCCAAAAAGAACTAGAACCTGTAGACAATGTTATTAAAACACAATATACACAGTTTAGTAGAAAAATACAGAAAAATGACCGGGCAAAGTAATACAGAACATGTTTGTACATTTCAGAACATGATTGTACAGATCTAAACTACAGGGTTAGATGTTTTCATGCAGAGTAAGACAGGAAATGTTTGTGAAAGAAATGATGGTACTTCAAAAGCTGCACCTTTGTGATTTGTTAATTGCGTCCATTCAAATTGTGATTAATCTTGCATCCCTAATGACAGGTTAGACTACTCATTTCACTAAAGCATAGTTAGCATCATTATATTTAAGATTGTTTACTAAAAATCTTGTTGTTAGTTTAAACTTCCAGAAAATACCTTTCTTGTGCATAAACTGTCTGTATTTTGGATGGAGTTTTCTGTTTTAGAACTCAGCTCTACTTCCTGTATCTTGTACTTTTCATCTCACCTTTTCGCCACTTCACAGATGTAAAACTATCTTGATGGTTTTTAAATGTCTCCATGGGTTGGCCCCTGCCTGTCTCTCTGAGCTTCTTTCTGTCCATTTTCCCACTGGAACGTTGAGATCAGCAGACCAGATGATTTTGGATATTCTGAGGTCCCGGCTAAAAACTAGAGGGGACTGGGCTTTTGCTGTAGCTGGACTCAGTTTTGTTTTATAAGATTGCACTCTATATTGTCTTTGTACAGCACTGAGGGCAGCTGTGGTTGTTTTTAAATGTGCATTATAAATTTACCTTGACTTCACTAAAACTATGATTAATATTTACCACAGTTACTATCCCACTAAACCATCATGATTCAAATTTGAAAGCTGAAATAAACACAGAAAAGAGCCATTAGAAACACATTTTAAAGTGCATAAGGCAGGTTAGGCTATTCATTTCATTAAAACATACTTAAACATAATTATATTTAAGATATTTTAAAAGATATTTTTCTAGTTTTGTTAAATGAGGGTTTAAACTGCCAGACAATGCGTTCCTTGTGCACAAATTCTCTTGTGGAGGGAGTTTTCCGTGTTGGTGACATAGGTAGAGGGATTCTGTTTTATAACTCACCACTACTTCCTGTATTTTTGCACTTTTTCCCACAAACAGCCACTGATGTAACAGATACGAACCACAGAAAACAGGCTTTAAAAGGGAAAAAACACACAGGACTAAATGTGTGTGAATCTGGCAAAAGAAGACTCAAGTCAACAGGACATGTAAAAGTTCATTGACCCAAAATATTTAACAAAAACAAAACAGTGCTGATGTAATATAAGCCCAAACTTTCCCAAACTAGGTCCAACATCAAAAAGGCTGTGCAATTTGTATTCATTCATTGTAAATTAAAGACGCACTATGTAACTTTACTGTGGGGTTGGGTCAGATCTGATCTGTATCTTGCCTGGTGGAATCACTGGTTTGTCTCCATCCAGAAGAAAAAGTTAAATGCCATACTGTGGAATCTTTCAGGCATATGTAACATCGCCATGGAGACAAGTAGAGAGCGAACCCTCCACCAATTTGTTCATTTTTGTTGTAGGCTGCAGTAATTTAATGTAGATAATAGAATGTCCTCTGCAAACTAGTGTCGTCAAAAATATCAAAAATCAGACACTAATTGATACTAAAACTAGTATCGAAAGTAGATAGTGTGATAAATAGTGTGAGCAGGTATCGATACAAATAAAGTCCCATTCACAGAACAGAAATGAACCTTTCCTGAATCTTTAGAATGATCTTGAGCTGTATTAGAACAAGTATAAGACATATAGACTAGTGTACACCCATGGACCACTATGAACGTACATGGACACTGAGAGATTACACAGATATAAGCAAATAAGGGATTAAATATTGCTCAAACATGCACAAATCACTCCAAATACAACTTCAACAAGGGTCAGTGGGAAGGAAACAACTTTAACTTAAACTTTTAACTTTAAAAGGTCTGAAAAATAAATTTTCTGCTTTAATTAATTTGAAGACATAAAACTTGGTATTGATATCAAACATATGTGAAGATTGTGTACTAAAGTAATATTATTCTTTATATTTAGTATGTGTCACAGAGCAGCATAAAGGAGCCGACAGATATAAGCCTGTAGATAAAAACTATGTTAAATAATGGCTTTAGACTTGTGAGAATTTGGCTCAGATCGTTTCACTCTCAAAGCACATAGTTTTCGGAATCTCATGTTTCAAAAACATCAGAGTTAGACAAATAAAAGTCCCTTTGGTGGAAAGCCTTAAAAAGACATTTCAATCTGATGTCTGTCTATGAGCTGAAATACAGGACTTGATGTTAGTGGGGAATATATGAAATACATGAAAGAGCAAACAAAAGGTTAGAGGTCATTTCACTACATATCTTATCATATCTTTTTTTCATTATTTTGTTGAAGCTTATAATTTTACTTTCTGGCTGGACAGGGCAGCAGATGTGACTTATGTAGATGTAGTGATGCATCCAGACAACTTTCCCGCCTCAGACTTTAAAAAATGCCTTGGAACCCTGCTAGAACTGGTAATTCCTACTTGTGATCTGGAAGATAATTGTACTTCACTTCACATAAAAGTTAAACTGTGAGGTATTACAACAATGATAATCACCACAAAACCTGGATCTGAGGTTAACACCACATAAACCATCATTGATCCAGGTTAAATCAAACAATATTCTGATATTTAACTTGTTGGAGATGTTCATTTAATCTTCACATTTAGTTAGCCTTCAAGTTAGCATTAGCCTTATTACTATACATAGTTAATTCAGCTGGAACGCTTGGAGATCGGAAATCGTGACGTCTAAGTTGAACGATAGTTAAGATTAGACTAATTAAAACAATGACAACACCTCCATGTTGTTAAATAAAAGTTTAAACTGACACAAAAATGCCTTCTGTATGCATACATTATCCCTGCATTTAAAATAGAATCTCCCATGTTGACATAAGTAGAGGTATTCCTGATTCTTCAACATTTCCCCATGAGTTGAGTGTGTATATAAATAAAATACCTGTCCAAAAAGATGAAAAAGAGTTTCTTTAGAATAATAAGTTTCAGTAGTTACCTCTGTGAACTTGGCCTCCAGCTCTGCGTTCCTCTCCTCCACCTGGGTGAGGGAAGTCCTTATATGGTCGTACATGCGTTGGGCGTGGTCTGCTCTCTGGCGTTCGTTCAGCTCCTTCATCTCCAGAGTCGTGATGCGTCTCGCGGCTGAAACTATCTCACTGTTCAGTTGAGCCTTTCCTGCTTTGGCTAGAGTGTTACTGTCACCTGAGGAGATAGAAACAGTGATGATAGAGGAGTTTGGTAGTACTATGAAGGTCAACAAACAAAATATGAGGGTAAGAGAAGGGCAAAAACATACAGGAAAAGCAAAAACTGACCCCAACAAAAACAAAAATAAAAGGCAGAGAGAGAGACAAAATTAAGATATTTTTGTATAACATTTAAGAGCAGGTATCTATGCTCTCTACTCCACTACATTTTTACACTGAATTAAAGTAAAAGTATTTTGAGAAAGAAAACATTCTTGGTTTAGTTCTGGTTTAGTCCTGGTTCAGTCCTGGTCCTGGTCCAGTCCCGATTCAGACCGGGTCCGGTCCCGTTTTGGTCCTGGTTCAAGTCCTGTTTCAAGTCCTGGTTCAGTCCTTGTTCAAGTCCTTGTTCAGTCCTGGTTCAGCTCTGGTTCAGTCCTGGTTCAAGTCCTGGTTCAAATCCCGGTTTAGTCCTGGTTCACTCCTTACATCAACATCATATACCTCCATTGCCGCTGTTATTCCAGGCCTGCTCCAGAGTGTTGAGTTTTTCTTTGGTGATCTCCAGTTCTTTAGTCACAGCCGAGACCTGCTCCTGGAGAGACGCGTTCTCACCCTACAGAAAATAAACATGTTCATTTATGATGTCATATTTCACAGTTCATTTTCACTATAATATTGACACATTTAAGTATTTATTTTTATTATATTTAATTTAGACTTCTACAAAAATTGGTTTATTTTAGCAGTGTCTTTGTTGTGGACAAAAAACTTGGGACTTCGATTGACCTGGCTTAGTCCTGGTTCAGTCCTACTTGAGTTATGGTTCAATCATGATTAACTCATGGTTCAGTCCTAGTTGAGTCCTAGTTCAGTCATGGTTCAGTCAAAGTTGAGTCACAGTTGAATCTTGGTCCAGTCCTAGTTCAGTCATGGTTCAGTCAAAGTTGAGTCACGGTTCAGTCATGGTTCAGTCCTAGCTGAGCCATGGTTCAATCCTAGTTGAATTATGATTCAGCCATGGTTCAGTTCTAGTTGAGTCATAGTTCAGTCATGGTTCAGTCATGGTTTAGTCCTAGTCTTGATTTAATTCTCATTCACTGCAAATTTAGACCAGGTTCAAACATGGTTCAGTCATGGTTCAGTCCCAGAGGGGGTATGTATTTACATCTATCCAACAACAAAACACAACATTGTCTGTCTCTTTCTTAATTCTAAACATTACAATTAAAATAAACAAATAAAGTTATTATTTATTTATTATAAAGTGATTATTTTCATCATCAAAAAACATGTAGCTGTAGCTGTAGTTCTTGTATTGACCTGTAGCTGTTCCAGTTTGGTGGTCCTCTGCACCAGTCTGCTGTCTCTCTGTAGAAGATCTCTGTATTTGACTGTGAGCTCAGTAAACTGTGTGTTTGCCTTCTCCAGCTCAGACACAGGAACGCTCTGGTCTAAGGCTTTCTGTAGGGCCGAGATCCTGTAGGCCGCCATGTCCTGAACACAAAAACAGGGAAACAGTGAGTGAGGAATACATAAGTTAAATCTATTGATACCTGGCAGTGACATCACACTGGGAGAATTCTACATGTATTTCTATGGTGGAATGTTCAGCAGTTAACATTATGACACAATGCACATGTTAGCAAACACTGACAAAAAAGTTTTAAGATCCAAGTTTGAAAACTTGAAAAAAAAAACTAAATGGATTTAAAGAGCACATTTTCATGAGCCTGTGATCAATCCGAGCGTTCATGGTCCTGTTTAGGAGTTTGATTTTCAACAAAAAGGTGAGGGAGACTAACTGAAAAACTGTTGGCTAATGCTAGCTAGCTTGCAACTCTGATTTAATGTGAGAGACTAGCACAGATCAGCTAAATCTAAATCTAAACAGAGCCTCAGATAGAGCAGAACCTCTAGTTAGCATCACACCCCCAAGGAATATTGATGACATCAGCTGTAATGTATGAATAGATGATCTGACCCTGTGCTTTGGTGCTAATCTGTAGAGATGATTTTGAGCACAGAACATCACCATCGAACCAAGTGTTTGTCAAGCTTAAAGTTGGACAAAATTTACACAGTGTTACCCTAACTAGACCCACACCTCCTTTCTCCTCTCTTACCTTGCGTATCAGAAGGAAGCCTTTCCTCCCTCTTTCTCCCTTTTTCTCTCTCTCCCCTCCCTCTCCTTGTATCTCTGTAGGTAGCTGCTCCTCTCTCTCCTCCTCTCTCTCTATCTCTCTCCTCCCTCTCTCACCTTGTATCTCTGTAGGTACCTGCTCCTCCCTCTCCTCCTCTCTCTCCATCTCTCTCCTCCCTCTGTCACCTTGTATCTCTGTAAGTAGCTGCTCCTCCCTCTCCTCCTCTCTCTCTTCCCTCTCTCACCTTGTAGCTCTGTAAGTAGCTGCTCCTCCCTCTCCTCCTCTCTCTCTTCCCTCTCTCACCTTGTATCTCTGTAGGTAGCTACTCCTCACTCTCCTCCTCCTCTCTTTCTCCTCCCTCTCCCCTCTCTCACCTTGTATCTCTGTGGGTAGATGCTCCTCTCTCTCCTCCTCTCTCTCTCTCTCTCTCCTCCCTCTCTCACCTTGTATCTCTGTAGGTAGCTACTCCTCACTCTCCTCCTCCTCTCTTTCTCCTCCCTCTCCCCTCTCTCACCTTGTATCTCTGTAAGTAGCTGCTCCTCCCTCTCCTCCTCTCTCTCTTCCCTCTCTCACCTTGTATCTCTGTGGGTAGATGCTCCTCCCGCTCCTCCTCTCTCTCTCTCACCTTGTATCTCTGTAGGTAGATGCCCCTCCCTCTTCTCCTCGCTCTCTCACCTTGTATCTCTGCAGGTAGCCAATCCTCTGGGTGACGGTGGTCTGCATCACAGTGCTCTCCTCTCTCAGTCTCCCGTTCTCCTTCCTCAGGTGTTGTTCTTGCTCTAGCGTTGTGGTGTAGCGTCGCGTCAGCTTCTTCTCGTTCACTTGGAGCAGAGTTAGCTTCCTAAGGGCTTCACTCAGCTGCCTCTTCACCTCCTCTGGGCCTTTGTCCAAAGTGCCCAACAGCTCCTGAACAAAACAAAAAAAAATAGTACTAATAGTAAAGCACTTTTAATTTATTAAAGTCATACGTTTCTTCTTATGCCATTGACCAAAGCACTGTCTATTTGCCAGAACAGGTAGGTTTGGAGCACACTTCCCTACTCAACATCAATAAATAATTTCAAACGCAGATTTTTGTTTCGTGCTTTAGATGTGACTTACATGGTACTTTTTTACTACGAGGGCGTCCACCTGCTGCTGCTCCTCCAGTCTGCTCTTTGTCTCAGTAAATGTCTCCTTCTCTTTCTCCCACACAGACTTCTCACTAAAAAGGACAAAATCATGATGTTTAGGTTCACATCAGTGACTGTCTTAGTAGTATTTCAATTTACAGTACCGTAAAGTACAGTAAAGTTTGGACACATCACCTCCTTTTCTCTACTTTTCTACTTTCTACATTATAGATACATATAAAGCAAGACATATGGAATTATGTAGTAAAGAAAAAAACGTTAAATAACTACTAAATAATCTGCAACAAAGAAAAGTGTTGATAAGGGTTGATTTTAAATATAAAATATATTTAAAACTATTTAGTTATTTACCTTTTTTTCCTTGCTACATAATCCCATATACCTTGCCTCATATATTTGAGATCCTCTTTATGTATTTAAAATGTGAAAAGTAGTAAAAATAAAGGGAAAACATGAATGAGAGGGTGTTTCCAAACTTTTGCCTGGTAGTGTAAGTGTTAAAATAACTGACCTGAGGTATTCCTTGTAGAGCAGGCCTTGCTGGTGGCTGATCACTGCAAACTTCTCTTTGTATTCGTCTAAAGTAGAGCCCAGTTTGTTGGTCAGCTCTTCCTGGTTCTTCAGCTCCTGATTTCAGACAATTAAAGCTTTTAATATTTACTATTGATGTTTTGCAGCAGATATCATCAACATTCCCTGGAAGGTGTGACACTAACTGTAGTAATAGCAGTGGTAGCATTAGAAGTAGCAGGAGTAGTAGTAGCAGTAACAGTAATAGTAATAGTACCTGCAGTAGTCTGACGGCGTACTCGTTGAGAGAGCTGATGACCTCAGTGCTGCTCAGATCCAGGTCTTGGGGCAAAGGGACCGGTCTTAGAACTGAACCGGGATATGACTTTCTCAAAAGCTCCACTTCACTCTGCAGCCGGGACACCTGGGGACATTATAAATGCATATGACAGATTAGACCAGTGTTTATAGTAGTGGTACACAAGCTCTTTGGACAGTTTTCAGTTTGCGGGTTTGAGTTAATTTTATCCACTTTTTTGTCCTCCTTTAGATCACTTATTGTTTAGAAGTGTAGTGGAAGTGCAGTCCCTTTTAGACCTGAAATAGCCCTGTTATAGACCTACCGGTAGTTTAGATCTGGTGGTACTCAGAAGGCCAAATCTTTTCTTTGTTAGTACTTGGGGTGAAAAAGAGTTTGAGAGCCTGGGTGAAACTACTCACGAAAACATTGCTAACATAGTCATAGTCAACATTGTGGTGCTTATATTGAATAGTTTTCATAGCGTAGACCTTTATACTGAGCAGGGACTACAGAGACCGGGTTTGGACAAGGTCTGAACGGGACTAAACCAGGACTCACTATATACTGAGGGACTAGGTAGACCGGATTTGGACCAGGTCTGAACCAGAACTAAAATAGGACTACAGACAGACCAACCACTCCGTCACCTCACTATACACTAAGAGGAGAGAGACTGGGTTGGGACTGGTTTGACAATTTTGGTTGGACATGGATTATCAGGAACAACAGTTTAAACAAGGGCCAAAGATGATCTAATTTACACAGTAGTTATTAGTTCACAAATACAAAATATAAGGCAATTTTGGCATCACTTAATGTTGGGTATCAAAACTCAAAAAGCTAGATTGGTGCATCCCTAGTTAAAAGCTGAAAGATTTTGCTGCTCACACAAAGTATTTAATTAAAATCTGCAGTAGGATTCAAAGAAAATACTAAAGTTAACACCCTTTCAAAACAAATGAATCTTGAGCCACAACAGTTTGAAAATCTGTCGTCTCTTTTCAAATCTGTAATCATCTCTGCATCATGTTTTCCTCTCACTACATTCTTAAATCACACTTGCTTTTTTTGCTCTGATTCAAAACAGAAGCAAACCAAATATCTGCTCCAGCAATGTTCTGGGACTAATTGGTCTCTGAAGGCTTTGTGCTCCATAAATACTGAAGATTTTCAAAGTGCGAAAGCGTGAGTGGAGTTTTGAGTGTAGAGTTTGGATGACAATGAAAGAGCGAAGCGGAGATGCCATATGGTTTAACATGGGGCCGTGGGGAGCTGCCAGAAATGTGCTGGTTTATAAATATTTATCTACACAAAGTGACAACGCTGCAAAAGTGGAGGGGGAAAACTGTACTGGTGTTGTACAGAGAGAGACTGGGACAGAGTTGTCAAAAGTATCAATACTAGTTAAAGCTGCACTGATGGAGGGTCTGATGCCGGCTTGTTTCCATGGAGATGTTATTATTAACAGGCCTGTCACGATAGATACCATATCGACTTATTGTTCAGTATATGAAAGCTAGAACAATATACTTTAGGGCTCAATATTTATCGTGTTACATTTTCTTTGTCAAAGTGCAGAGTTTGGGTATTTTTGTTTTAATACAATTAAATTAGTTATTTATCTGTTTACCTTTTAATGCTACTGTCTATTTAAAAATAGTTTGCTGTGATCAGTGGCATAAAGTAGTTTTAATATTATCATCTACTGCAGTATCTCTCTGTACCAATATATCGGGTTTCAACATTTGTTATCGTGACCATCATTGCCAGCAAGATGAATTCTAGTGATTTTTGTCAGCTCACACACTCTTGAGAATCTGTTTTGTTAACTGAGCGTTTGCATGTGATAGATCCAAGACTGACCAATCACAGGCAGCACTGTGGTTTCTGCAGAAGCCAGCGCTGAATGACCCAAAACAAACATGGCGACGCAGATAGATGAACTTCAGCAAGTGATGTGATTAGAAATTCAGACGATTTCGTTTGAGAGGGAAGCGCTTTGTGCATTCGTGGAGAGAAAGATATTTGTGCTTTTTCTCTCAACTGGACTAAAATGAACAGTATTACCGACATGCTAGTGACAGATATCAAAAATTAGAGCGTGCTTGAAAATTCACCATGACCACACCCAAAGTCATATTCAAAATGTAATCGATAATCTTTAATTGCACATGGGTTTAATGGGTTTTGGCCAAATTTGAAGTGTTTGCGATGGAAACTGCGATGTAAGTGGGGACGAGAGGCGCGAACTTCGTGGTGGCGTGTACCCTGTGGTCGCAAGGAGTGGTGTAGTAGTAGTAGCAGCATCATTCATAGTGCCTGTTGTATTCTGATGTCCTACATGTGAAGCAACTGTAAACTTATAGACTTGTTTCACTGTTGTGACACTTGGACCGATCAGTGTGAAGTGCTTGTTTTAACGCTCCAGTCACTGATTTCGATCGCTTTCCGTGAAGCCCAGATTGACGTGTACAACTCTATCCAGGGGGCTACACATATCAGTCTGCTGTATTGTATTATGTCCCTGGAATTTTCCACAGTTTGGAATCTTCTAAATAAAAAAACTTCTGAGAGAAAAACTTCTAAAAACATATAAATAGTCAATGATACTTGGAAGGCCAACTATATTCTATGATAGAATGTGATGTGAAGTTTCAGCATAACTGCACCATCTGAAAGTAATACCTTAGATATATTATTTTGTTAGTTTCAGACCACATTTTTAGCTTCAGCAAGTTGAGTTAGTGAGTTGTTTTATTCGTATCATGTGTGTACCTTCTCCTTAGCAGTGGCCAGTTGTCCAATGGCGTTGGTGGCCTCCTCTCTGGCCGTCTTCAGCTCCAGTCGCAGCTCCTCGTTTCGGCCGATCAGCTGATGGAGGTGAGACTGAAGAAGGGAGTCTGCGCTCTTCAAATCTGAGGACTGAAACATGCACAAAAAATGTCAATTATAATATGTTGTTATGTTCCTGTAGGGAAATGTGTCCTCTGAATTTGACCCATCCTTATGTGTTTAACCCCTCAGTGGTCCAGGTAGGTATGGCTTTTACAGAAGAAAATGTCATTACTCACCAATGATTATTATAATGTTGCCACTCATTTAAAAAAAATAAATAAATAAGGCTGTGACATCATCTGCATAACCTCTATAATCTAAATCAGTCCCCCCCACCACCGGGCCGGGGATCGGTACCGGTCCGTTAAGCTTTGCTACCGGGCTGCCCAAAAACAGTAAATAATTTATCAGTGACCGCATCTTCTCCGACGTAACTGTCGCCCATCTCTCATGACACATAATAAGGTTATCTGTAGATATATAATGAAAATCCTGATAGGAAATCACCACAGAAATCCATTCATATAACGGTGAGTTTATTATATCTGTGCTAGATCTGCTCTTGTCCTCCGTGATGACGTATCATGTATAACACATCAGACACGATGCCCAAAACTAGACCCACAAGCTCGTGAAAATGAGCCAAAACAAAAGTCTTTTCAAAACAAGAGCTTTTCGGCAAAGGGGAAAAAGGCCAATTGAGGATCCAGAAGAGGAGCAGGAGTCCTGCTTAAAATATGAGCTTGTCTGTAGAGGTGACTCTCATGCCCCTCCCCTCCCGGGCGGCAGTAAAATTGTCAAGCGTTGACCGATCCGCAGTGATAAAAAGGTTGGGGACCACTGATCTAAATAACTACAGCCTTTGCGAATTCAGTGCTGTGTTTTAGTGGGGATTAACCTCTCAACCCAACACTGTAACAAAATATCAAATGTAACTGTCTCCCTTTGTGAATCATTTGTATTGTATTAGCATCCATCTGGCTCCCAGCTGGCTTCCCCTGTGGTCTCCTGCTTCAATGGACATCTCAGAAATAATCCCACAAATCAAAAGTAACATCTTTCCAACTGAACCGCATAAGTCCAGTGCTAAAATGAATTAAAGTGCAGGTTAGACTACTCATTTCAGTAAAACATAGTTAACACCATTAATTATCTTGCGTAGTTTTTACTATTTATTAGTAAAATGTTGGTTAAGTTTATAATCTTTCTTCTTAGTTGGACATGGCAGCAGCTTTAACATACTTAGAGGTAATTCCATAACTGTTACCTAGCAACCAGAAGATTAACAAGGGCCAAAACTTGTCTAAAATGAGCAACTGTTATGATTAGATAAATACAAATAAATTACAAAACATGTATTTGGTTAGTTAGATTTTTAAACAATTAAAAAAATGGTTTGTGTTTTCTGTGTTGAAGACATAGGTAGAGGGATTCTGTTTTAGAATCAGCGCTACTTACTGTATTTTACTACTTTTCTTGTAAACTGTTTTCAACAAACTGCCACTGAACTGATGTAGAACTATGATAAAAATTTTGCATTGGTTCTATCCACCAAGTCATAATTATAAAACATGAAACCCCTTTATTGCCTCGCTTCTCTCTTCTTGTTATGTCTTGCTATGTGACAAACGAGCGGCTCCAAACTTGAATATCTGCTTTGAATTACTATTGTTTCCTCCACTTTCAAACTAGTCACAAGAATCCAACCAGGAGCATTTCATAATCGAAGTCTGAAAGCTTTCTCAGAATTTGCGCAGGGGTTGAATCAATCAAAGCCATAGCATCACGCAGTGTTTTTTGTGACATTAATCCTGTTTGTCACCTGTTTGCACCTTTTTGTCAGTCAGGAACCATCGATTCTGTATTTTAAACTTTAAATCACGAACAAGCAATACCACAACACAATCAGAGTGCATCTCGGTAATGAAACTACTGCACATAGCATCAGGTTTGTGAAGTTGTAGTGTACAGTTTTGTATCATACTTTTGTATATTTATGGAGAATTGTCGTGTGGGAGCCTGGGTGAAGTAGGCTTGTTGGCTGAGCTGTAGACAGAATCGTATTGCTAACCTTAAGAAGGGTTTGAATAGGGACCGGAGAGATCGCTAAAAATACTCTTCAGAGATGTTTTTGATGAGGGAAAAACATTATAACATGGTGGGAAGCCCCAAAATGTTGAGTTTACATAATATCACCTCTTTAAACAAAATCAGTACTAGAACAGCTAACATCGACTACAGCAGTCTCTTGACCTCTCACCAGAAGGTTTGTGGTTCAATCCCTAATGCAAACTGAGCTGAACTGCAGTGTATATTTCTGACCTTGGTGAGTTTCTCCAGTGCAGGGATCTTTAACAGAGCTGCTTCAGAGGGAGAACCTTCACTGATCTTTAAGAACTGAAGCACGTCTTTGAGCGCCCCCTCCAGGTCAGAGCGAACCTTGCCTTGCTCCTCCACTGCGACACAGACGCAAACAATTTAATCAAAATTTCATGAAGTTTCAGTATAGATTAAAAAAATATTGCATGTTAAATGTGCAGGGTTACCCAGACAATGCACAAATGAAATAAAGCACTCTCGCTGTAGATCCAGGTGGAAAAGTACAAATCTTTTATTATTATATATTTTTTATCACATTGATGAATCCTGATTTTAGATTTGATTAGAATTTTTCCCAATAAAAATGGCTTTCAATATAAATTCCTTGAAAATAAACTATACAGACTTTTAATCTGTGCCATTTACCACAGAAAAATATGCAATTTTTTTTCATTAAAGTTTGATTAATTGCACAGCTCTAACTAACGAGGAAACAACTAAACCAATTACAAAATAGTTTAAAATAATGCTTGTTTTGAAAAAATAAAGTTATGGTAATTGGTCAAATTTTTATATAGCACTTTTCCACCTTCAAGGCTCAAAGTTCATCAAGGAACCATTCACACGTTCAACACACACACACACACACACACACTCATACAGCAGTGCACACAGACACTGGGCCAGTGTGGGTTAAGAGTCTTGCTCAAGGATCTGTGGGAACTGGAATCACACCAACAAACTGTGGGTCACTGGATCTGACTGCTCTTCCGATGATGTTTGTGTCGAGAGAGGGATTCAAACCGCCAACCTTTGGATCACTGGACAAATGCTCTACCAGCTGAGCCACTGTCGCCCCAGGTATGTTTTTTAAAGCCAGTTTAGTTTAGACGCGTGGCTTTGTCCAGTTTTTGACGGGCAGGATGAGCCTCAACAGTGATTCAAATTACGATTAAAATGTGATTCACAAAATGAGTCGCCATATGAGAACTTCTTTGCTTATAATATGTCAACCATAATAATAACACTCACATTTGGCCTCATACTGTGTTTTCTGCAGGTCCAGCGCTCGTTCTTTGTTTCTCATCTGTCTCTCCAAGTAATCAATCTGGAAAAAAAACAGAGTTAGGTCTCATCTAATACATGTATCTATAGAACAACGTTAGGGGGATGGGGATGGGGACACGCAAATATACAGAAAAATACTGGTTAAAATAGGGCTGCAATAAAAATCACAATTTGACATATGTAATTTCTTCCACAAACAAAATCGTCTGTCCTGTAGTTTAGATCTGTATAAACATGTCTCTGTGTGTCAGATGCCCTTCCTGTGTCTCCATGGGGTCTTATTCTGCATAAAAACTGCTAACCCTGTGGTTTAGATGCAATTCTTGTATTAGTTTGTCAGTTCAGTTTTTTGTCAGCTCTTCTGGATGTGTTTAAAATGTGAAATTTGAATAGAATCCCATTATTAAAGTAATGTTCTCAAATGGTGCAGCCCCCGGTTAAAACATCTTGTGTCATGGTGCTTTAAACTTTTCATTTGACATTGAAGCAAATATTTAAGCTTTTACACAACTGAACAGAATCCGCCTGCCTCTCACAAGAGTAACTAAGCCAATAAATAAATGTGTATCTGTCTTTCACAATAGATCATATTTAGCAAGATCAAAACCAGATGGAAAACAGCACTAAACTAGGAAAATCAAATCAATCTTTCTTTCTTTCTTTGCTTGTTTGCATGGAGACATTACTGTTTTACCTAAAATGTTTCACAGTATGGCATTAAAGCTATGAGGAGGTCACCTCTCTACAGATGTGACCTGCTTGTCTCCATTAAAATACATTTAGAGTAAGAACACTTTTTACTTTCTTTCTATGTATTTTTGAGCAATAAAAAAAACATCTGTAATTGAATAAATGCAAGACAGATAAGTTTAATGCTATAGTTTGGAACATTTCAGACAAAGCAATATCTCCATGGAGACAAGCAGGTGGTGGGCTGTCTTTGGGAAACGTTTCATAGCGCACCTTTAAATTGCCTTGCAGTGACAAATGAGAACAGGTCGAGACACACTGGGACTAAAACTGGGACTAAACCTGGACTAGATCAGGACTAAATCCGGAGTACAACAGGCCCAAATCAGATCTACACTAGGATTCAAAGCTGAGGATACGAGTTGTAAATCAAGAGTGACACAAGTACAGCAGATATTGTGTACTTTTACTGTAGGGAGGGCATCAGGACTGTACCTTCCGTCTGACCTCTTCCTCCAGAGGTCCAGCGGCTCTGAGAGATCGGCTGGGCCCCGGCTCCTCATCCACAGGCAGGCCGGACTGTCCTGGAAGAGGCAAACAAAATATCATAGTGAGGTTCTATATGATTTAACTGAAACACATGGGATGAGGTGGGTGATCTTTGTCTACACGATAATACTGATTCAAGTCATTAGTGGAACAATGAACATTACATTAATTTGAGTTTGAAACCTCAACCAACACATTGACAGACCTGTCTGAGCACATTTCTGATGGACTGACAAAATATAAAATTGTCCAGTGGTCGTTATTAGGATCATATTACTATAATGTTTTTGTCAGTAGAGGCACATTAATAAAAGCTGCACCTCTCTCTTTGACCAGGCGGCGGATCTGTTTCTTCAGCTCCAGTCTTTCCTCTTCCAGACGCTCGATCTGGAAACAAGCAACGTTTGTCTTTTGAATAGTGCTGTCAACTGATAAACATAAATTAATAAAATAATAATAAGATGAACTCACACTTACAGATAAAAATCACACTTTTGAAATATGATTAATCATGATTCATTGCAATGAGCACAGACTTTAATGTCAATATATCAAAGCTCCAATATGTAGCTTTCGTCACCTACATGATTCCATGTTTTTCTACATTTTTTAGTGCAATAAACACAGCCACAATGAAAATAACAGGCTTTGTGTAATCCATTTTTGTGTAGACGTTCTTATTAAATTTAGTTGTAAAACTTCTTTAGGAGAGTGCACCCCATTTAAATTACTCTATTTAGAATAAAAACAAATAAATTAAACCTGCCAGGCAACAGGCCCTTAGCAACAGGGGCCACTACTGAGTCCAAGTCCTGTCCCCGTGGATCAATACAGTCGAAGTCGGAGGCCAAATAGTTTGTAGTTGACGCCTTGTGAGTCCTGCTGAAATGCTCTGAAGGAGTCCAGTGATGCTTTATGGACTTAAACAGCGTGCTTTCGAGTTTCTGATCTCTTGTGTAACTATCTAGGGAAGGTTTTGACATTCTGAGAGGCCAAAGTTTTCTTGATGTCCTCTTCTTCTTGTGTGAATTAAACAAATCACAACTCCAGCTGTTTTTGGTGTGGGAATTTCAAAATTTAGATCATTGGATGAATGCTTAAACAAATGAAATTGCAATACTACTCACTTTAAAGGTCCTGTATCATTTCCACATTGACTCTAGTGAGAATTAAGTCATGTTGGAATGCTTTTACCTCCTCATAAACAAATCTGGACTTTTGTTAATTCACAAATGTTTGAGTAATCCTTTATTATTTGGCTGTCTACATCTCCGAAGCACAAAATGCTCTTTTCCACTTTGTGATGTCATGAAGTAGTTTTCAAGTTAACAGCTACCTTTTACCTTTAGTTCAGCAGAGATTGGCAGTTCCAGAGCTGAAATAATCAAAATGATTGTAGTGGAGGTGTATGGATTTTAAAAACACAGTGGAGCATTTCCTGTATTACCACATGACATCCATCCATCTTCTTCCACTTATCTGGAGCCGGGTCGCGGGGGCAGCAGTCTAAGCAGGGTCTCCCAGACTTCCCTCACCCTATCTCTAAGGGAGGGCCCTGCGGAGGAAACTCATATCTCATGCCATAGTATCTTGTCCTTTAGATTACCCAAAGCTTATGACCATAGGGTGAGGGTAGAAACATAGATTAACCGGTAAATCGAGAGCTTTGCCTTTCGACTCAACTCCCTCTTGAGCTGAGTATTGCTTGAGTCGGTTGTTAGCGTCAATCAGCTCCTTGTCGCTCTCCTCTCTAAGACACTTTCAGAGCTCGTTTGGGCTCTGTCGCTCTGGTCTCTGCCTCCTCCAGTTTAGATTCTACAGCAACTGCATCATTGCAGACGCTGCACCAATTTGCATGTCAATCTCTCGCTCCATCCTTGCCTCATTTGTGAACAAGACCCCAAGATACTTGAAATCCTCAACTTGAGACAAGGACTTTCCACCCACCCGAAGAGGGAAAACCACCTTTTTCTGGTGGAGAACCAGGGCCTCGGATTTGGAGGAGCTCATACCAGCTGCTTCATTCTTGGCTGCACACCGTCCTAGGGTCTACTGTAGGTCTTGGCTTGATGAAGCCATCAGGAGATCAACATCTGCAAACAGCAGAGATGAAATCCTGTGGTATCCGAACCGGACCCCCTACAGCCCCTGGCAGCACCTAAATATTCTGTCCGTAAATACAAAGAACAAAACCGGTGACAAAGGGCAGCCCTGACGGAGTCCAACATGTACCGGGTAAAGGTCCTACATACTGCCAGCAATAAGAACACAGCTCCTGCTCCGGTCATACAGGGACTGGACAGCCCTTAGCAAAGGGCAGTAAACAGTAAACAGTGTTGGCAATGCACTGCTTCTCCCTTTCTAAGGCGTTGCACAGTTTGCCAGAATCTCTTTGAGGCCGACTGATATGCAACAACAACAAGCACTGCAGACCTTGCGATTAGAGCTACGAGGGGCCGCATCAACAATAGAGGCAGAAAACATGGCCCACTTGGAATCCATGTCCCCAGTCTACCCTGGGATCTGGGGGAAGCTCTCCTGGAGGTGCAAGTTAAAGACCCCACTGACAGCGGGCTTTGCCAGACATTCCCACCAGACCCTCACAGTACACTTGGTTTTGGCCAGGTCTGTGCGGCTTCATCCTCCGCCAGCGGCTCCAACTCACCACCAGGTGGTGATCAGGTGAAAGCTCTGCCCTTCTGTTCACCTGAGTGTCCAAGACATGCGGCCGGAGGTCAGCTGACATACAAAAAAGTCAATCATTGACCTCCGACTTAGGGTGTCCTGGTGCACCACATGATATCACAAGGTGGAACTGAGTATTTTCAGTTTGAGAGAAGAACTCAGCCTAAATACGCAAGATTTGCGTAATGTGTGAATGAAACAAAACACAACTCCAGGTCTGTTTGTGAGGAAACAACATTATAACACAGATCAGAAAATAGCATAATATGGGCCCTTTAAGCAAAACAGAAGCTGCCTCCCAAACTGCTGCTTAAATCTAATTACATTGATTAATGCGACATTCCGAGGTCCCAAGACAGCTCTGAATTTTCCCATGACTTTGATACAGACTCCATTTTGGTTATTCATCCTTGTTTTTCGACCCTTGGAGCAGTTTGTTTATGCTTTGTGTCTCATTGTGAGTGCATTTTTACCTCTTTGGTGAGGATCTGGTTCTCTGCTCGGTACTGACGCTGGCGCACGTCTTTAGCTCGTCTGAACGTGGTCAAATCTACTTCCTGTTTGGGCTCCAGTCCTGCAGGTTCAGAAAATACAGCGACAGAAATCAGCTTGATCTGGTTTATTCAGAGAGCAGAGAGAGAGAGAGAGAGAGAGAGAGAGAGAGAGAGAGAGAGAGAGGAGAAAGAGAGAGAGAGAGAGAGAGAGAGAGAGAGAGAGAGAGAAAGAAAGAAAGAAAGAAAGAAAGAGAAGGGAGGGAGAAGAGAGAAGGGGAGAGAACTTTAGCTTGATAGTGGGGCAAGGACAAAAAAGATGAGGAGATGAAGATAGAAGGACAGACACAAAAATGAGACAGAGATATGGGGGGTATAAAAGAGGGAGAGAGGAAAGCGAGATTCAAAAGAGAGAAGGAGGTGCAAGAGGGAGAAGAGGGTGAGGGCTTTATGAAATCAAACTTTCTTGTGACATAAAAAGCCAGATATCAAAGCACTTCACATTCAAGTTAAATTTGTCAAGAATAAATTGCGGGAGAGGGGGGAGAGAGAAAGGGAAAGAGAGAAGAGAGGAGAGAAAAAGAGGAGGAGGGGGGCAGAGAGAAAGAGAAGGAGAAAGAGGAGAGAAGCGAAACAGGGGGTGAGAGTGAGAGAGGAAGTTTTTTTTCAACAGTAGATTAAATTAAAATAAACTTTTTTGTCTCTAAAAATGTCACAAATATTATTCTTTCATTATTAGATTTCTGTTTGAATAATCACAATTATTGATAACCAATTCATCTTCATATCCCCTAAATCAATACCTGTTTTTGGCTACTAAAATGTAAATTGGAGATACAAAACCAAATTTACTTCTTTCCTGTACTGTAATGTGACCTTTCCATGTGAATCTTTTGGCTGAGACTAAACCAGCTCAAACGTGTCATTCGTTCGATAAAAATTCTAACCCAGTTTTTCGCGGAAATCCTCGTTTTCATCCAGGAGGTCGTTGATTCTCATCTCCAGTTGGTTAATTTCTTTGGTCATAGCTTCGGCCTCCAAATCCTTCATCCTAATTACATTTTTACATTCTTTGATCTCTGCGATGGCTGCCTCCAAACCGTAAGTGCCCTGTCAGAAGAAACAAACAGAAAAATAGTCAATAAAAAACAAGAAACGTTTGTGCTGTTTGGAGTTTTTAGGGTTAGGATGTAGATTAGCTACAGTGACGGGAATTAATCATTTTTGCTCAGGCTTTTTGTTCTCTGCCACCACACAACAGTCAGTGCTTTCTCTAAAATATGAACCAAATCAGGTCTTATTCCAGGAAATCCAAGTGAAAGTCATTTGTTTAGGTCTGATAAAATAAAAAGAACCTTTCTCGAAGTGCTGCTTTTACAATATACTCTTTGGGGGAAAAAAATCGGGTATTCCATCTTTAGCAGCCTCACGCTATGTCCATAGTTTTATAATAAATCAACAGAGAGGAGTCCTGTTTAAAACACTGCATGAGTTGTTTTGTCCCCGCAGGGAACAAATGCTGCTGGGCGACCCGGGGAGTGAACCTGGAATGTTCTTGCTCCTGAATTTTACCAATCACCCGTCATGCTGTGTGGGTTTGAAATCCTTAAATGTTTTTTTTGTGTGAAAAGGGGGCTTTATGTTCCTATTCATTCAATTAGATTTACATAACATTATTATTATTTTATAATCATCTTGAATGAAACAAAATCTACACTGAGTTAAAGATGAGGTGAAACAGTGCCGTACAGCCTCGTATTGCTTGAGTCGGTTGTTGGCGTCGATCAGCTCCTTGTCCCTCTCCTCGGCGTGACTCTCAGACACTTTCAGAGCTCGTTCGGCCTCTGTCGCTCTGGTCTCTGCCTCCTCCAGTTTAGATTTGAGCTCATCCATTTTTCTCTGCTGCAGCATCGACGGGAAACCTGCAAGAACAAGAGGGGAATGAACCTGAACCTCTGAACTAAAACCTGTCTAAGACTAATAGGTCTAACAATACTTAAAAAAAATATATTTTAAACCCACAGTATGTAACTTTTTAGCCCAAAAATATATTTTAAAAAAACCTTCAAGGCATCGGCTAGTGACATGGAATAAACTGTATCACATATCAAGCATCATATATTTTTTTTTTGGTTGTATTCAACTTTTTATTATTAAAAATGAATAAATTGTCTTTCAATATTAATTTCATTACCATAAACAAGTTTTAACATAAAAAATTCTGTCTGATTTCCAAACTTTACTGACAGGACTGGCTGTAGACCTCTCCATTAAAAAGAGCCAAGTGGATCACCAACAGTTTGATCTCGAGTCAATTAAAATCTTATAAATTGAACGAGGATTATGACTGACTAAAACTGACTGGGAACTGAGAGGATCCAGAGTGGTTTAAAAAGCCTGAATACTGCATAATATAATTCCAGTGTATTTGATCTGACCTTTGTCGGTCCTGGTGGAGGTCTTGAGCTCCTCGATGAGCTGTGTGTGTTTCTCCATCTCTCCAGTGTAAAGCTGCACCTGCTCAGTCAACACCTGGATCTGAGAGTCTCTGTCCTGCACGGCCTGAACAAAACACAGACTGATATTAGCCGACAGGGAACTCAGCAAACAAACTTTTCATCTAGCTCCAAAATGTGTCGCTCTGCAGCTGGCTTCCACTAGGCCTGTCACAATAACACATTTTGAAGTTTGATGTATTAGACGATAAACGATAATATTGAAATAATCCAAGAGCAGACTTAAACCACAAAAACTATTCTAAATCCACAATATTGTTTAAAAAATCATGAGCTGCAATAAATAAACAGCAGAATGAAACACTTCATTTGTTAGTTTGGATCTGCAAAAAAGTTATTAATTCAACTTTTTTACAGCTTAGATCTTATCCTATAGCCAAAAAATTACCCAAAATTACCCAGTAGTGCAAAGAAAATGTACACATGATAAATATTGACCCCCAAAAAGTGTTGTTCCAGCTTTCATATATTGAACGATAAGTCCATACAGTCATTATCGTGACATGTCTATTCTCTAGATCTTCTGAGCCATGTTTGGTCATAGATTAAAGCTGCACTTCCCCAGCTTAAGCACTGTTCATATGTTCATGTTCATATTTAAATGTTAAACTTGAGGCTCTTAGGCATGTGCCAAACAGGTTTGTCAAAAGTATTGATACCCAAATACGGATCAATATTAACACTGGTTTTGAAAGTAGATATTAATTTGAATCGAAAGTATCGATACTAAAATGAAACAAGATTCAGTTTGAATGGCTGGTCTTGGCTGGTCTAGATTGGTATGTTGTAATATTTGAGAAGGTTGTATTATTTTGTGTTAAAAATGACATTGAATTGTCTAAAAATGTTGTTTCTTTATATAATTGTGGTATGGAAATTGGTGTACAGGAAGAGTAATGGAGTAGGAGGAATGCGGGAGAAGAAATGGTTAAACTTACGGCACATAGATCATAAATGACCTGTCCAGAGCAGCAATGGAGGTGAGAGGAGGAAGACAGTGAAATAAAATACGATGAAAAAGAGAGGACTTCACAAGAAACAAAAGAACATAAATACCCAGAGGGTGAAAGGTTAGCACAGGCCTGAGTGGTGTTTGGGCTATAACTTCTACTGTATTATGACGGGCACAGGCACATTGCACTCTGGGAAATTTTTAAATGTTACAGGACAGGTTTTGAAAAATTTACGAGACCACACACACTCGTATAAGAACGAGATGGTCAACCTAGATGCTCTTGTGTACTGATACTTTGCAGCTGATGTCATCAATATTCCCTGGGGATGTGTTGCTAACTGGAGGCACTACTCTGTCAGAAGCATTATTAGACTTTAATCTGAGCTTTATTTCATCACAATTAAACAATAAAGAATTGACTTAGTTGGAACTACACTAGGCGGATGTATTAAACAATCTGAATGAAAGTTAATTACAGCGTGCCCTGTTCTTTGGTCATGGGAACAGTTAATCATGAATAATCGTAAAATCTTCACATTTCTCATAAAAATTGTAAATAAATTTGATATTGTGACATCCCTAATTTGGACATAAATTGGTCATTATATTTAGAGATTGACTGATATGGGTTTTTTTCATGGTTGATTATTTAAAGTTCTGAGAAATCAATGGCTGATAAACTCTGCTGATATTGTTTGATTATTTTCCCTAAATTGTATCATTTAAATTGTAAAAATGTAACTCATCCACAGCCCTTTTCTTTACCGCAAACCTTTAAGAGAGCTCTGTATTCATGTTTTGTGCAGTTAACTTCTTTGCAGTAAAGTTTTCAAATAAAGCTTTGTGTGTATTCTTTATGGTGCGTTCACACCGCAGCGTCAAAAACGCGCTGGCCACCTCTATTTGGACGCGTGTGCATTTGAGGGCAGACGCTTTGGAAGCGCGTCCAAGCCGCGAGTCCAGAGTCAGAATGACGTCGCTGTGTCACTGGAGCGTGGTCTCTGATTGGTAGACACGCACGTCGACCGCCTAGCGTCGAATGCCTCGAAAGTTCAACCAAGTTGAACTTTCAAGGCGTTCGACGCTAGGACGCTTGGTCAAGCTCAAGACGCGCCGCGCTGACGCCAGATTCGCGCCGCCTTGACGCTTGAAGACGCGCCGCAAAAACACTGCATCACCAAGACGTGCGTCCACCATAGACTTTGAATGTGAGCTTGACGCATCTGACGCACCGGTGTGAACGCACCAATAGGCAGCAGATCGGCCAAAACAAAATGTCGGCCTGTGCTAGTGACTGAAGACCGATATCCAATAGGCAAAAAAGTGCAAATATCGACACAATATCGGCCAAGCGATCTATCGCTAATTATATTATGTAAAAATGAACAGCAAAAAGCCCAATCAGAGTGGTGATGTCATACAATTTGAAAAGTAAATTACGTTTAATTAAAAAGTAATGCATGGATGAGTGGAAAAAGATTTTGGTATTAAATCTGTTATATTCTTCCGATTGTCTCTGCTCGAGAAAGTACTTGCGCCCCCTTCTTTGGGGCCCGTTCCTTTGATTAAGAACCACTACTGTGGACGATACATCCCCATGTCTTTACCTGCTGCAGAGCGAGGATGTTGTTCTTGTCCAGGTCCATCTGTGCCAACCGTAGTTTCTCTCTGAGCTCTCGGATCATCTGCTGATACACCAGGATCTCATCGTCCTTCGTTGACAACACAGTCTACAAGGAAAAAAAAGAGAAATAAATAAATAATTGAAATAAATATGACAAGACGACAGATGATTGGCTCCTCCTCTATCCTCAGTTTTGAACAACCTGGACCCACCTTCCATTCTTGGACTTTGGCGTTGACGGCAGCCATGATGGGATCCTCCTCCTCCGTCATGTTCTGGATCTTCTCCGTCAGTTCTCGCACCTGCGCAGAACCACAACAGGTTGCACAGGGTAACATTTAGGTTAAGCCACTGGGGAGACCCATCTCCAGATCTTGAGTACCCAGACACAAGGAGAAACGAACTACACAGAGAGAAGCTGATTAGATCTTTCATTCTTTTTGTCACACTAAAGATAAGTTTTCTTGTGTACTGATTGTGTTACTTGTGTATTAAAGAAACACAATGTAACTTTTTTGTGCTGTTGTTTCCATAATGTCACTGGTTTGTTCCAAAGTACGGCATAAGACTTCTATCTAGCTTGTTTTCAGTTACATTTCATTTTTATAAGAGCAAAGAAAATGTACATTCCAGGGAAGCCTATTACATCTCCATTGAGACAGACGGCTGCACATCCTCCCAGTGGGCATTTATTTTGAGACCTCTGAGTGCTGTTCTGTGGTGGTCTGCATAAATCCATCAGAGTATTAATATGTTTCCCTTTCTCCTCTGAGTGAAATGGAGATTGGACTCATCACTTTGGTCTTTATTTACAGCTCAGACTTCACTGTAGTTTATGATACTATTCTACTGTCTGAAATACAGCTATCAGATTACTGCACCCTCCATAAATCTCTCTATCCTCTCCCTCCCTCTCTACCTCCCTTTCTCTCCCTTCATCTCATTCTTTCTCTATTTTTCCCCTCTTTCTACTAATCTTTCTCGCTCCTTCTCCAATTATCTCTCTCCCGTGTCTTGGGATGGTCACTGTCCCTCTCTCTCACCTGTATCTTGGTGTGGTCTCTGCCTCTGTTCCTCTCCCTCTTTCTCCCTGTCCCTCTCTCTTCTCTCTCTCTCACCTGTATCTTGGTGTGGTCCCTGTCTCTCTCTCCCTTCCTGTCTTGCTTCTCTCTCTCACCTGTATCTTGGTGTGGTCCCAGTCTCTCTCTCCCCTCCTGTCTCGCTTCTCTCTCTCACCTGTATCTTGGCATGGTCCCTTTCTCTCTCTCCCTTCCTGTCTCTCTTCTCTCGCTCACCTGGTCTCTGCCTCTCTGTCTCTCTCTCGCTTCCTCCCTGTCCCTTTCTCTTCTCTCTCTTACCTGTATCTTGGTGTGGTCCCTGTCCCTGTCCCTCTCTCTCTTTCTGTCTCTCTTCTCTCTCTCACCTGTATCTTGGTGCGCTCTCTGCCTCTGTGCCTCTCCCTCTTTCTCCCTGTCCCTCTCTCTTCTCTCGCTCACCTGTATGTTGGCATGATCACTATCCCTCTCTTCTCTCTCTCACCTGTATGTTAGCGTGTTCTCTGCCTCTGTACCTCTGTGCCTCTCCCTCTTTCTCCCTGTCCTTCTCTCTTCTCTCTCTCACCTGTATCTTGGCATGGTCCCTGTCCCTCCGGAGCTGGTCCATGACTGTGTCGCTCTGTTGAACCACGATCTTCATTCTGTTGTACTCGTCAGCCATTTTGTCCATCTCCAGCACAGACTCCTCCAGACTCTTCTGCAGCTGCTCGTTCTGCGACTTCAGATTTGCGTTCTCATCCTCTGTCCGCTGCAAACACAAAAAGGACATTAAACTAAAAACACTAAACAATATTAAAACTAGCACAGGTTTTACAGCCAAAATCACTTTTCTAAACTGCTCATGGTTCAAAATTGAGCTGGGAGACAGATCAGAATTCAAATTTTCATCCATTCTGGTGCTTATCCGGGGCCGGGTCATGGGGGCAGCAGTCTAAGCAGGGACTCCCAGACTCCCACAACCCAGACACTTCCTCCAGCTCCTCCAGTGGGACCCCAAGGCATTCCCAAGACACAGTCCCTCCAGCGTGTCCTGGGTCTTCCCTGGGGCCTCCTCCTGGTGAGACGAGCCCGGAACACTCCCTTGGGAGAATTCATATTTTGACTTCCAAAATGCAGATGTGTGGACCTGGCTTATGGTTAATATCTCTGTAATTACAGGGCCTATCCACATAAAAGAGAAACTGACATAAAATGCATTGTCTTCTCTGTCAGCACAAAAATTTAAATCTCATTTTAAAAGGCAGTTCAAAAGTAACATTAGTATCTTCCATGGGATCCAGTTCCATCCATAGTGTACTTTCTCACACTGTGAAAACTAATGCCTTTACTCAACAGCGATGAGGGAGAAGAGGGAGGAACAGTGCAGAGGGTCTAGTCACAGTAAATCACACAGAGGAGATGGTCAGAATGTTTCAAAGTCTGCGCTGGGAAAAGTGGAAAAAGTTAAATACAGGAATGAGCAATAAATCCAAAGGAGACAAAAATCATAAGTGAAATATATTGGAGCCTGCCATTTGGTTCCGGAAGGAAATTTCCTATTCATTTTTCCCATAGACTTTCAAATTATGATATATTAAATTATAATAAAATATGAATAATTAAAAAAGTACTCCTTCTACCATCCGACAACATCTCAGTCGAGGTCAGCAGCTCTCCACCCACACTGTAAACAGTGTTGGTGAAGCAGTCCAGGCGAAGTAACTGGCCTTGATTGCATTCTGATTATGAAGGGTTTCTGAGCCACTCTTAGTCTGACCCATCCCCCAGGACCTGTTTACCGTGTGTGACCCTACCAGGAGCATGAAGCCCCCAACAACATAGTTCCCAGGATCATTCAGGTGCTCATATCTGTCTTGCATTCATTCAATTACTAGTGTTTTCATTGCTCCAAAATGCATTAATGAACATTCTCACCGTGAGTGGGGTCTCCTCTGCAGAGACTAGACTCATTCACATGAAATTAAAACAGCTCAGTGTCTTCTCTGGTGGCTTGTGTGCTTACCTGCAGGTCCTCCAGACACTGGTACAGCTGCCTATTTGCCTGGTTCAGTTTCTTCTGGATCTCTGCGCTCTCATCTCGACCAGACACCGGCTCTTTGGCATCGAGTTCAGCTCTGTAATAGTCCACGTCCTGGATCAGCTGCTCATTCTGATAACACAAAAGAAACCAAATGCGTATGTTTGTTTTAAATAAGGTTCAGGGTTAATGGGTTAGTGTCCGATATAACAACTTAAAATAACAATTTCTTCAAAAAAGTAAATGCTTAAGTGTATTACAGTAAAATTAATAACACCCAACTCTGAGAACAGACTGCACAGATTGACACTGGATCACTGGGGATCTAACTCTGTACTGGGGCAGTACAATATCACTTCTACAGTTTAAAACTACAACTAGTAGTCCACCGCTTCTTACCTCTTTCTTCAGTTTTTTTATCTTGAGATCAGTAAAACAAAAAGGTATAGATTTTAAAGCAAAATAATGCTGATTTGACCAAAATTACTTTTCACAAATTCATAAAGTAAATAAACAAATAAAATGTTTACCGCTCGTTTTAGCCGCAGGACTTCGGCCTCAGCTTCCGCCACTCGAGCTTTCATCTGCAAAACAGCACAATTGAAAAATTGTGCAGTTTTGCACAAATTTAATTGAAAAACAACTACATATGAACAGTTTGTGACAGTACGCTAAAAGTCACTTGCTTGTCTCTGTGAAGATAGATGTTTTTAATGCCCTACTTTGGTATCATCCACTAGAAGAGTTACATGGTGTACCTTTAATAGGACTAAATACAAAATCTAATCAAAAAATCCATCCATCCATCCATCCATCCATCCATCCATTTTCTTCCGCTTATCCGGGGCCGGGTCGCGGGGGCATCAAAAAATCCATCAGTGAAAAAAAATAATAAACCTGAAATTGCCCTGTTTTATTTATTGCGTGTACCTGATTTTGCCTTAAAAAACTCAAAAACAGAATTTTAAACAGTTTGCAATACATTCCACTTATTCTTCACGATGAGTTTTAAGTGAGCCATGTGCAGCACTTTGTAAACTTCTTTTGTTTGTCAAATGTACTTCTGTATTAAAGTGGACTGGACTGTTACCTCTTGTCTGAGTTCTCGTTCTTTGCCCATGTCTTTCTTCAGCTCAGTGGCCTCTCTCTGACTCTGCTCCAGCTGAGACTCCAAGTGCCCCAACTGTACCAGGAACCTGCCGTCTGTGCCCGGAGCTGCTCTCAAGAACTGACGACGACAAATACAAAATACAGTTGCAATTACACTACAACAGAACTGGTTTAGAAGCATCAAAATCAAAATCTCCTGTTTTTTCTGCATAAAAACTGTTGACCCTCTAGTTTAGATCTGTACAAACATGTCCTGAAATGTGATTCTTGGATCAGTTTGTCAGGTCAGATTTCATTGTCTTTTTGTCAATTCTTCTGGACGTGTTTAAAATGTGAATCCTTTTATTAAAATAGAAAAATCACAATCAGACAGCATTCCCAAATCATTCAGCTGTAATATCTACTTTACATCTTCATTTTCAGTAAAGTGACCGCAATTTTACCCAAGAAGGAATAATAAATCAATTAATGAAATATACTTAACAATATGACAATGATAATTGATTTGTTTTTCATATTTTAAAAAGATATTACAACTGTTACAAAATGTTGAGCTCTATGGCCTAGGCACTATTGGATAAGGTCTGTTCAAGTCTACATTACTCAATTTTATTCACATTTTGTAGTTTTGTCTAGATTTACTGTGAACTACGAGAACATTTGACTTGTTTTGTAGTTGATAATTTAAAAGAAGACAAAATCTTTAGTTCTTAGCTTTTCCCCCAGTTCTCTTATGGTTCAACATAAAACTTATACTTTATCTGCCATGATTTTAAGTCTTGTTCCCGTATAAAAAAAAGAAACAATACTCACTAAATTTGTGAATGAACAACATTTGTAATGTTGACGTCCTTGAGCTGCCTGAGCGATAGACCTGCTTGAGCGAGTGTGAGGAATTAGCTTTAAAATCCTCTTAGTGTTTCAGCCAATCACTAAGCAGCATTAGACCCTTTGCTATTGGTTAAACTGGACTGTATTTCCTTAGACAATTTGGTGCTATGTTATTTTCATATAAATAAATAGATTAATCGTTCTTGCTTTGCCAAGTCATACATTGCATAGAGATCGACCAATGTTATTTTTCAAGGCCGAGACCCAATGTTTAGAATTCAGAGACACCAACGGCTGATAAGATAGTTTTGTTAATTTCTTCCAAATGATCTAATCTGTATTTAGTCCAAACTCACCCATGACCTTGGATTATTACAAACTGGATCAGAGAGCAGTGCAGTCACATTTTTGCAGAGCCTCTTTGGGCTGAAGTATTCAAATCCAGTTTCATGCAAATATTCTTTAGACATATATTCAGCTGGTTGGGCCAAACAAAAAAATCTGCTGATAGCTGCTATGCTAACAAGGCCGATAGCTGCTATGCTAACAAGTGCAAATAATCACTCTATCTCTAATATAGCATTCTGCTGTTTTAGCTTTGAAACAGCTCAAACTTATTTCAATTTAAAATGTTTAACAAATTCAAAAGTGATTAAAAAAAAAGCATACATTTGTGTAATCATCAAATTAAATGAGTGCCACACATCAATTTTGTGAGACAGGAGCAGGAGTGAGCAGTCTAATAATACCTGTGACTCTAGTAGTCATCAAATACAATAGATTTGAAAATAACTACTGAGAGAAAGATAAAAACTTATACAATACCTTACCTTAGACTCTGTTTCCAGTCTTTTGATTTCATCTTTTAGCTCGTTTTCTAAAAAACACAAAACAACAGCAAAGTTATAAAACTGTAAACCTTTGTATTTGAATTGTGTTTAAAAGTTAAATTTAGCTTTATCTTACCGACTTTGGTGTGTTCCTCGACCATGTTCTCCATGAACTTGACAGACACAGCGACCTCTCTGTCCTTCATCTGAAACACAAAGTTCATACTGAAAGTGACTTTAGTATATTTATTATTTCATTCACTGCCCACAGCGGCCTTGGGGAACAATAAGAAGAATATAATACTGTACTTTTTTGAGATAAGAACCCCCTGTTTTACCTTGAGCAGAGCCTGGAGCACTTGAAGAACATGTGTGACCTTCTTTGGGGCTTTGTCTGTGACCTGCCAATCCTCTGTCTGTGAACACAAAATCATAACTTTATACAATCTATTTTAAACTATGGCAGTGCTTTTTGTCTGTTTTTTCCCCCCATCATCCTTGTGGTCACACTATGGCTGCATTCACACTTGCCTGGAAAAGAACGATATCCCTCTGTACTTTTTAACACAGATCAGCGCTAAGTCTGGAATTTTCCCGGCAATCCTAAACTAGGACTAGATCTGGAAGTCAAACAGGCCTACACCAAGTAAATCTACATTAGGACTAAACTAGGACCAAACCAGGACCAAGTTTGAAGGCAGTTCTTTTGCATAAGATCAAGATTTATAGTAGATATTTATAACTACTTTGTAACTACTGTTATAAAAATATAACAGCTGTGGCATGGACATATGCAAATGTTATTGATACTATAAGTGAAATTAACAGGAAGGAGTGCAATTCTTTATAAAACATGTTTATACATACTTTGCTTTTTGTTTAGTCAGATCACGGTCCTATATGTGAAAGTCACGGTATGTAACATTTTATCAAAAAAATAGACTGAAATTTAAAAAAAAAAAAAAAAAAACTTCAAAAACATGTATCCTTACAGTGGGCTTGCCTCTTCAAAAATAAACTTAACTTATATTTGGCCAGGATGAGATTGTTTCTGTGGAAATGTTTGTTCCTTTGGCTATAATATTTCACAGTATAGCATAAAATGTATCTATGTCTAAAGAGAATGTTCCAAAGTATAACATCTGGCCCCATCTACAACTCCATCCTCAGACCCAGACTAAGAGAAAAATAGCAGGGTCGTTAAAGGCTGAATAGGTAGTTTCAGCTGAAACTGGAGACTAGGGGTGTGCTAAAATATACACCGATATGCATCGATATTATTAAAATCGATATGGTATCGATAGTATCGATATATCGATATTCCCCCCAGACGTTACTCTTTACGGGTGAAGAGAAGCGAGAAGCAAGAGAAACGAAAATGTCAGGTCGTTTCAAAGGCTGAAGAGAACATGCATTAATCAAAAAAAACACTTCATTGTGTTTTTCAATCTTCAATAAATGGAAGATAAATGCACCATTTAATGTTTTGGGTTTTTTTTGTGAAAATTGGGTTGACCATTTAAGTAAGGTTGAAGGCCTTTATTTTTAGCTGTTTACAGTTTCAGTGTAGTTAGCCCCTCCCTGCAGATAGATATAAGGCAGTGTCCACCAATAATCTGATCAGAACTGAAGAAGCGGCTTGGATGAGCAGCGAAACGTCTTCACTCCTACAACAATTTGTCCAGTTAACAGATGTGAACTTCATCTTTTGCTCTGTTCCAAAGTATGGTTTCAGTGGAATCACCTCCAGACATCTGCCTAGGGAGGTGTTTCAGACATGTCCCACTGGGAGGAGGCCCCGGGGAAGACCCAGGACACGCTGGAGGGGCTATGTCTCTCAGCTGGCCTAGGGAACGCCTCGGGGTCCCACTGGAGGAGCTGGAGGACATGTCTGGGGTGAGGGAAGTCTGGGAGTCCCTGCTTAGACTGCTGCCCCACGACTCGGCCCCAGATAGGCGGAAGAAATGATTGGATGGCACCTCCAGACAGTTACATACTGTATCTTTAAATACATTTAGAATTTCATGAAGTTGTCTGATGATAGTATCCTTTGTTGAAAATTGAGTTGGCATGTCCACAGTCTGACCAGTTTGAGTAAGTTGTTATGTTTATGATTCTGTAATTCTTTAAAGTAAAGAACAGAATACTTACCTCAGCAAACATGTCAACAAGCTCCTCCATCTGCTCCTTCTCAAGTTCATGGAGGGTCTGTGGGTTAATCCTGTCCACTCTCTCCCATTCAAGTGTCACGGTCATCTTTGCACTCTACAGCAACCAGCCCGCTATAACTTATGTGTAATGTTTGTTTTAGGCGTTAAACTGTTGCAGTCCAACGGTTTTGTAAAATAGCATCTCTGGTTTTGCAACTACGGCTAAAAATATAAATTTACGCTTAAAAAAATGTCCACTGAGATATTAGAAATGTGCGTTGGGTTTTAAGAAGTTCATAGTTTGTATGCTGGAGTAAAAAAGACCCGAAATTAAAAGATTTGATTTTAAAATTCACGAGTAAAATGTAAACAGCAGAGAGAGGAGTCAGGCTGGGCTTCTGCTGCTGCCTAGGAAACCACTGCTATGTAACTGCACCACTTCCGGTTTAAAACTTTGTCAAAAACTGAAATAAAACATGTCTAAAATGCTACATGATACACAATACATGCTTTAATATAGTATCCGATTCATGTCGCTATAATTTCATCACCTTACACTTACTGACAAATGAATATGAGACTGTTTTTGTTCAGGAGAAGCGATGCTAAGCTAATTTTTAACTAGCGCGCTCGCCTCTGCCCCGGAAGTGATTGAGTGCTCCGCTGTGTAGTCTCTCAAAAGAAAAATGTTGCCGCTTTGTTTCTAGTACAATCTTACGTTTTATTTAACATTTCCAAGTGTCAGATTGAATCGACCTGCACCCCTGCTTACTGTGTGACTGACGTGGTAAGTTGAAAATAAAAAATAACACGCGTGCATGTTTTGTAAGGAAAAAACCGGTGACAGGCTAGTTAGAATTAGCCACAAAATTAGCCACCTTCTCCTAAAAATACAGTTCTCCACATTGTGTGGTTTTCGGAGATTGCCGGTAAAGGTAAAGAGAGTTTTGAATAAGTGATGAAGAAGGATATTTCAGTTTTACTTTGGGAAATGCGCTCAAACTGTGCACGTATAAGTTTGAATGCCCCCTGAGCTGAGATTTGAGCAGACAGCTGTCACTGAGGCGTTCAGAGTCAGGTCTCGTGCTTCTGTCCTGATGGGGAATGCCATAGTCCTCACTACAAAAAACACGTTTGATCTGCATCATACAAATATGTTTGAGCAAATTTTGAATATTAGTTTATCAGTAATCATGAGAGGCAAAGAAATTCTGCATGTAACTAAGGCTACATGATCTTTGGGGAGAAAATCTAACTTAAGTATTGCAGCTGAGATTAGATTTGTGATATATGTGAAGAAAGTGGAATTCTGTTCAAAGTGCACATTGAAAACAACTCTAGGAGCATTCACATGTGAGGGAAGAATGAAATCTGAACTGATAAACTAGTATAAGAATCCCATGTATTTCAGAACATGTTTGTAGAGATCTAAACTACAGGCACAACCACAGACTGTATAAAATAAATATATTATAGTCTCTGGGTACAAGGTTTTTCTACAAATAGACAAGGTATTTTATTCTTTGCAGAGGATCTACATAATTACAGCCTTTGTGATAGTAGTAAGAAACATGACCTGTGATCCCAGATACAAGGTGGAAAAGTTCAAATCAAATACAGCTTTTACTGATTATGTGTAATGCTGATTTATTATTAATTGAAAAAAAAATATTGGACATGATGGTCAAGTTGACCCAGCCTTTAATGTTGCCAGGGCAACCTGTAAGGAGCAGTGGGGCCCATCCCCAGATCACAGAAGCTAAGCAGGACTTAGTACTTAGATGGGAGACCACTGGGAATTTCAGGTACCACAGTGGGGTGCCAGTGGTAAATTTTGTTGTTGTGTCCAAAACCCCTGTCCCAGGGCAGCTGTGGCTACAGAATAATGTGTTATTATTATTATTGTTGTTATATAATAGTCTGAACTCTGCTCCAAAACACATGATATTACTGACAGAGGACTGGCTGCAGACCTCTTGATTTAAAAAAAAACAAAACAAAAAAAAAAACCCAACCATATCGTCATTGCGATTAGAGTTTAATGAACCTTAATCTCCTGATTAATTGCCATGACCAACTGTGAGATTTGTGTATTGTTCTTGCATAAACTTAATTTTCCCTTCTCCCTGCAGTGCTCGATGAGGCCTGGCCCTGGCCATGGCTGCTGTGTCCTGGAGAGAGACCATTCTGTTGGCTGGGCTGGTGGTGAGCTGTTACTGGAACAGTTTGTCCTGTGGTTTTGTGTTTGACGATGTTTCTGCCATCCTCGACAACAAAGACCTGAGACCCTCCACTCCCATCAAAAACCTCTTCCTCAATGACTTCTGGGGCACTCCGATGGCTGAGGTAACATTTGAGATGTTTCTGCAAATTGTCTCAACCAACATGCAACTTCAATGCTAAAAAGTTATTTTACAGTTGTCAAAAGTATCAAAAATCTGATGCTAATCCATACTTAAACTAGAATTGAAACTAGATACTCATTTGAGCAAGTGTCAATGCTAAAAAGTCCCATTCACAGGACAGAAATGAACCTTTCCTGAATATCTTTAGACTGATCTTGAGCTGGATCAGAACAAGTATAAGACACATAGACTAGTATACAGACATGGACCACTATGAACCTACTGGACACTGGGGATTACACAGATATAAGTCATGGGAATAGAAAAGAAAGTACCGGTACTACCATTTAAAGTTGAAAATCGCATTCTGTTGTCTAAAGAAAGAGTTCTCATTGTGGTATCAGTATGGAATTGGAATCAGTATTGAGTATGGAGTCTCTTTCTCAGTATCAAAATCGAGTATGAAATTTTAGCATCGTGACCACACTGCCCCTAGTATCTGTGTTTGATCCTACTTTGATTTGAAACACTAACTTAAAGCCTGTGTAATTGTCATTTCAGGAGCGTAGCCACAAGTCGTACCGGCCGTTGACAGTGTTGACCTTTCGGCTGAACTACCTGTGGAGCGAGCTCAATGCCGCCTCCTATCACCTCCTGAATGTACTGCTGCACGTGGTGGTGTGTGTCCTGTTCCTGCGCGTCTCTCGGCTCTTCTTGGATCATAAATACGGTCTAGTGGCTACGCTACTGTTCGCTGTGCACCCTATCCACACAGAGGCCGTAAGTACATACACGCCAGTCTATTTATAGTGTTTAGAGAGACTGATGCTATATCCAAATTGTATGCAAATTCTCTTTTTTAGAAGTATATTTTCTTTTATATATAATTTTAAAATCATAATGGTTTAAATGATTAAGATTAAGAGGGCTTATTACGCCATTTTTATTTATTTATTTTTGTATTTATGTTGTATCGTCATCAAAAACGTACCTGGAGTTGTGTTTTGTTTCATTCACACATGTTTCAGACACAAATCCTACATATTTAGGCAGTGCTCCACTGTGTTTTTCAACTCCATACACCTTCACTCGAATCATTTGGTTAATTCCAGCCCTCAAATAGCCCAACTCTGATTCTACGGCTGTTGTTTTAGCCTTGTTAAAATGTCTTTACTTTAGGAGACTTTCTGTGAGCGTCTCAGCTGAACAAAAGGTAAAGCTGCAAAAACTTTAAAACCACCACTTAATGACATCACAAGGTGGAACAGAGGATTTTGAGCTTTGGAGATGGAGTAATAATGCAGAGTTACTCAAACATGTGTGAATGAAACAAAACAGAACTCCAGGTCTGTTTGTGAGAAGGTAATAACATTATAACATGGCTGAAAGCTGCAGCAAGTTCATTAATCCCAACTAGGGATGGGACAATAAACAATAATATCATTTATCGTGATTAAAAAGGGTAGAGAATAATCATTAATGGGACATTTTATATAATTGTGATAATTGCCAACAAAGATAATCAACATTATGTTTCCAGAATGTGCAGAACAAAAGCCGCTTCTCCCTGATGATCTCCTCTAGATCACTGTTGTTTTCACTTATAACAAAATACTATAGAGCCTCTCAGTCTTTTAACGCAGTTTAAGACAAAACTGAAAAGCCACCTTTTCTCCCTGGCATTTAATACTAGCTCAACAGGATGTCTTGGTGTTTTATTGTTCTCGTCCTATGCATCGTGTTAGCTGTACATTTTTGTTGACTTTTCTGTGAAGCACTTTGGTCAGCTGAAGTTGTTTTAAATGTGGCATATTCAATTTAATTCCGGTTTAACAGCTGTTTAAATATGGAGCTGTCAGCAACTTAAATAATTATCGTGATATAATCGTTACAAATATATTCCGTCAATAATCGTGACATAAGATTTCAGTATCGTCCCATGCCTAATCACAACTAATCGGTTATTGAGATAATTGTCAACGCAGAAATCAAACAATCATGAACTAGACAGACTCAAAACATGGACAAATCGAGCTTCCTGCCTCGGACAGAGCAGTAAATACATGAAAATAACTTGAGAAATTGGTACATTTTGCGTTTTAGATGAAGTTGCCTGATTTGTCTTGACAATACAACTGCTATCTAGAGGGAGAGTTGTTTTCATTCTGTCTATGGTGAGGTTCGTGGCTGGTGAGGCACTGATGTCGTCACAATCAAATTTACAAACATATAAACCAGGTGTCAGAACATTTGGCCCCGAGACAATGTCTCTCCCAGTGACTTGGGGCCAGAATAAAAAAGAATTTCAAAATAAAAGTTCCGAAGTCTGTATGAAATAGCTCTAGTATGAAATAAAAAGCTGGTTCTGTATTGTTTTTTTTATCCTTATTCTGTTTCCCCAATTTTCAGTGGATTGAAGTCATTTCTCACCATTCTGTACGTCTCTGTTTGAAAAGAGCGAGTCTTTAGTCCCGTCGTCTGGAGCAAACCATTTAGCTCCTTTAGCATTGGTCTCAGTCCTGCTTCGACCGAAAGTCCAGTTTAGAAAACTGCTTGAGCTTTAATATGTAATTTTGCTCCATTTAAAAAGTAGGGCCAGATAAGAAGAAAAAAGTAAACTAATTGCTAAATGATTGCTAAACTTGATTTGCTAACTCTAAATTGTAGCTTGCTGTCAGTATTCTGCTGCCCCTATTCTGTGGGAGTTACAAGAATCCCTGGGCTCACGAGTGCCCCCTACCATGAGGCAGAGTAACTACGTGCCTCACCTGCCGTCTTTTCGCAGCAGCGTCACTGCTGAGCTACAGCACAGTCTGTCCATGTGAGGCACGAACGGCTGGTCCCTTTCCGCTCGGCTCTTCTCAGTATTTCAACGATAAACGTAAAAATTCTGAATTAAAAATAATGAAAATTGCAAAGTTAAATATAAAATAACTTTATAGTACAAATTGTTGTATAAATATAACAGTTTGATTAATTTTTTTTCTCTGTGATGACAGGTGAGGCACGACCTCACCTGCCTCACCTGACGGCACGTCACTGGTCTGTATATATAGTTTACCAGAATGACCTCAAGCAGCTCAATTTCAGCTTTATCGGGATAAAACTGAGTAAAACTCTCATGTCCAGAGACCTTTCATTAATCGATTAACCAAAATGATTGAGGATAATAAACGCTGGATTAACTGATTACCGAAATAATCATTAGCTGCAGCTCCACAATTTTCCATATTATAGGACCTTTAAGAAAATGCTACAGGGATGAGGAATGCCTTTTCAACCGGCCATTTCAGATCATTATCACTCGTGTTTCCTCTGACTTACAATAGGAAATAGGTCTGTTTGTCCCCGTGTCCATTCTGGAGTCGTCTTACGTAGCTTTTTATCGTGGCTCTTATCAGTACAATGTTGTAGTTCTGAACTTGATTACCCTGCTGCTGCATAACTCTGCTTCTTTTCATTTCTCAAAGACCATCTACTTTGTCAAAGGACTCTTGCCCAATTAGGACGTGTAATTAATCCTACTGAAGTGAATTTGTCCCCGCAGCAGAGACGGACAGCTTGTTCTACTGTTACAAAGTCCTATCAAATCTTCACTGCAAGTCAATGGGAACGATTAGCTTCACAAATAACCCCTCTGAGTTAGCCCGGCCAATAGCCTCCGTTGCTAATCTCGTCTAAGATCTTCTCTGAGTGCAGCGCTTGTGTTTGGAGTCCAGCCCAAAGCTTTAAAGAGCCCCTCGCGATAAATGTACAATGCCCTCCTCTGTCAGCCCCACTTATCTGGTCACTTTGAATAAATGAGCTGCCATTTTGTGAATCGTCAGGAACAAAACTGCAGCTTCATCGCTAAAGTGCGTATGACAGGACTTCATGTTTTTTCAAATTATTACATGGTTTGGTGGAAAAGTGCCTGTGGTAAATATTTATCAAATTTTTACATCAGTTAAGTGGCAGTTGGTGGAAAAAAAAATAAAAATAAAATGTGGGTCTACAATTACTGTATTATTATGAAACGCTCTGATTATGTTTCTCTGTCACATGTTCTGAAATTCATGATATTCTTGTATCAGTTGAGCTGTCGTCTTTCAGCGGTTTGGTCGATTAATCAGTCTGTGGTGTATTTCTTAACAAATTATTTTAGTTATAGGCAAAACAGCAGAAAGAAGACAGCATGGAGTGATATTAACAGAGTTTAGTCCTTTGCTCATTGATTCTACAGGAATATGCCATGTTTTTCAGTCCCTTGTGATATTTCTATCTCTATCTCATAAGGAGCCATATTTTTTTTTTTTGATATGGATGGAACATGCGTGTCCCTGATTGGCTAATCCACCTGTCAATCACGTCTATCTGAAAGCCGGACATTCACTCAGACTAGTGTTGTCATAGACTGTGTATATAAATGGACATAGCTAACCTGCTAGCGAACAGGAAGTGAGCGTGGGCGCACTTCCGGCTCCGTCAACTCTTGCTCCAATTTACTTTCTATTGAAAAAACGGTCGCCCCTCTCTCTGTAACTCCTGCTGTCAGGCTTGTTTTGGCTCATCTTTGTCTTTAGTGTTCATCTTAATCTACGCTACATGGTATCTGTGTAAACCCTCAGTCGTCCAGGTCTGATCCATAGCAAAAGACGAAGTTCAAATCTGTCAACTGGACAAATCGTTGTAGGAGTGAAGACGTTTTGCTGCTCATCCAAGCCGCTTCTTCAGTTCTACATGGTCCTGGTATTTTTATTTCACTATTGTGTCCTTAAATCAAAGCAGGAGCCTCAATAACAGACAAATCAGGCACTGATCTTCTTTCCCCAAGGTTGCTTCCACTAGCGTTAGCAACGGGTTTGATGTGACAGCCTGCTCCCTGCTAAACAAGCTGTGTGGGCAGGAAGGGGCGTTACCTTCAACAACCTCGCTCCGGATCAGCTCTTTGGTTGCTATGATACTCACATTCAGAATTCTAATAACTCCAGCCTCGATGAGCTGCTTTTGACTCGAGCTGAAGGCTACGGGTGACGTCACACTCACTTAGTCCATTTCTTTATACAGTCTATTGTTGTCACGATTCTAAAATTTCATCTTTGATTGCAATCCCAAGGAATTTACTCCATATTCAATACTGATTCCGATACCAATACCAAGATAATAATTTAAAAAATACTCTTTTATCTGTGTAATCCCTCAGTGTCCAGTAGGTTCATAGTGGTCCATGGGTGTATACTAGTCTATGTGTCTTATACTTGTTCTGATACAGCTCAAGATCATTCTAAAGCGATTCAGGAAAGGTTCATTTCTGTCCTGTGAATGTGACTCATTTGAGAAGGTATCGATACTAAAAGAGCATCTAGTTTCATACTAGCTTCAATTCTTACTTTTGCCGACTCTAACCCAGACTCACATCTTCGTAAAGTATTGGAGGAGTGTGAATTCTGGATCCCAGGCAAATTAGTCCCATTTGTAGCATCTTTCAGCCTTAACGTCTTTATACGTTTGACCTCTGACCCTGACTCCGACTCCACGGTCTTTATGTTGAACTGCATTAAATAGTCATCAGCTCGGCTCAGTTATTTTCACCGGTCCGGACACATGAATGCGTTTACTGGCTTTAGATCTTACTCTCTGTGGAGTTGTGGAGGTAATTCAGTGTCAATTATGCAGAATTAAAACTTAAAAGACATTTAGTTTAAAACGGTTAGACAAATGCAGTGCAGATGTGAGGGTCGCTGGAGCACAGAAGCAGAAAACATGTTTTTTGTGTTAAACTACTGCAGAGCTCCTCTTCATAGTGACTTTTCACTGTAACAAGCAGCAGATTTTAATTTACTTGTTTATTTATTGTATAAAAATGTCTACGTAACATCTTTGAATCCTACGTGTATGATTTTTTTTGGAATAATCAAAAGTAAGTGCAGAGGGGGCAGAGATGGGGGGGTGGGAGAGGTCTGCAGTTTTCTGAGCACTCAAGACTCAAATGCAAGACAATACAGGATTTCTCAAACATGCAAGAATCAATGGCCCTTTTTACAGTTGCTAAAAATAGATTGTGATATCACACCGCAAAGGATTATGGGATACTTGATACGAGCCAGTCCCTTCTACTTTCTGTTTGAATCCAGAAGGGTGTAGAATCGGACCATAGAGCGTGGCAAACCTCCGTCCTAACTTGGGACGTCCGACAACAGGCAGTAATTTGTATCACGTGTCACCTCAGATACAGAAGATATCTACTCTCCAAAACTCTCATATCATTCAGAACAAAATGTATAACTTCTTTTACCCGAGAGAAATAAGTTTGGTGTTTGATTCTGCAGAAATCTACTCTGTTTCTTAGTCCTCTGTGTTGTTTTATGTCCTTTTTTACTCCTAAACGGTCATGTTTGTTTTGACTGGAACAGAGCATGTGTCTCTTTTGGCGTAAGATATTACAGTTTGTGCAAGGACCTTGGAGGCTGGTAAGTCACCATCCAGTCTAAGAGGGAGTGGCACATCTGAAATCATGGTCTTTGAAGACTGCCCTTTTGTTGGCACTAGCTTTAGCTAAGGGGGTAAGTGAGCTCCAAGCGCTGTCAGTGCATCAGGACCTTTGTAGATTCCTGCTTGAAGTTGTTGCTGGCGGCCACTCGCATATGGCCTTGGAGCTCATAGGCCTTTTCTCTACACATGAGGGCGATGAGCGTAGGCTGACGCTCGTGTGTTCGGTCAGGGCCTTGGAGGTGTACATAACTGTGATGAAAGGGCATGGGATCACAGAGCCGCTCTCTGTTTTAAGAGAGGTGCTGGGGCAGTTCCTGTCTAAAGGCTGCTTGACTCACTGGCTGGTTGATGTGATCTGTAAAGCGTATGTGTGCATGTGGCAGCAGGCATGTCCTTTGGTGGACACATTGGTGTATCTCAACAATGAGGGTTTTTTGCCTCTAGCCTTGTGCCCGGCAGGTTAGTGGTTTGCTTGTTGGGACCTTCTGCGTCTGTCACGAGTTGTTTTGTTGTCCGTCAGCATGAGGGGTGAGACTGATCTTTGCATCTTGTGAGGTAGCGTCTCTTAGTTGTTGCTGTTGCCGGGGTTGGTGGCATCAGCAGTTTGCCTCTAGTTCAGAATTTTGAACAGAATCCGATTAAATCATAACTTGTGAATCTAATCATAATCACAATGCTTGCTGGAAAAATCGCAATTACCGGTAGATATTTTCCTCAAAACATTCAGACCTCCTACAAATAGTCTTGTGAACTGTAGTGTTCAGTGTTCAGTGGTTAGTGTCTCCTGTCTCCGGACTCACGTCAGACTGAACAGTTCTGTTCCTTCCTCTGCAGATCCACATATTTATAGCTGACTCTTTGAAATCCCTCTGTTTACATGGTACATGCTTATCCCACTTCACCTGTTCTATTGTGACTATTTTTAAAGCTATTGTGGTTTGTAATGTTCCCAGGGCTAAAAAAACCCGGAGGTATAGTTTTATTTTTCCACACGGGGGCGCTCTTCTGTCACGCTAAGCTGTTAGACTAGTGTTGGTCAATACTTAAACGTTGTTATATGTTGAGCATAATCTAAATCTAATTAAAATGTGAATTAATATGAAGAACATGTTTTTGTATCAGAATGTGACCAAACAATGGGCTTGAAAATGTTTATTATTTAATGTAAACGGACAATTCAGTCGTATTTAGTTTAACTGCTTGAGATTTAAATAAGAAATACAATATTACAATAATATTTCATTATTTGGGTTGCAATCCATTCATATAATTCTTTTTAATTAAATACTTCTTTTTTTTTATTACAAATTTCATTAAGTACTCACCAGTTGCTTGAGAACTATGTAAATTAAGAACTCGTTTAAAGTGATAATAGCAAGCAAGTTATTACAAAGAATGGGTTAAAAAGTGACTCTTTGAAATTGATGCAATGGAGGAAATAATTTAAGCTGGCTTTCATTTCAATGGATTCATTTTATTTTGCCCATTTACCAAGCTGATATTTAGACTTAAATAACAGAGGAAAGGACTTAATTAAGACTAATACACCTCCATACTGTCTTTCTCTCTATCTAGTTCTATCATTTCTTCTTTCCCTTCTCTCCTGTCTTTCTCTATCTTTCTCCCCCCTGGCTCCTTCTTTTCTTTCAATCTCCTCTTCTGTCTTTCACTCTCTCTCTCTTGCGTGCTCTTTCTCTCTTTCTTTCTCTCTTTTTCTCTTTCTCTCTCCCCCATTTTTTTCTTTCTCTTATCCTCTTCTTTCTTTCCCTTTCCTCTCACCCTGGCTGTTCTCTAATAATTTAGTCCTGACCAAGACGAGCTCATGATCTGGAGATGTGTCCCACTGCTCCTGACAGGTTTAACCCAAAGACACTGAAGGACGGGTCAAATGCAGGTTTAACCCATTGACTGTATATATATAAATGGACATAGCTAACCTGCTAGCCACTGACTTACGGCTTTATCGACTCTGGCTCCAATTCACTTTCTGTTGAAAAGCTGTCGCCCCTCTTGCTGTAGCTGCAGTCGCGTCACTTTGGTCTTAACATGTTTGTATGAACCTGCTCTCTAGTGCACTTCTTTATACAGTCTATGGTTTAACCCAGAAACACTGAAGGATGGGTCAAACGCAGAGGACAAATCTCCCTACGGGGACAGTAAAGCGAATCTTAACCTTAACCGCTCTCTTCTCCCTCCTTCCCGTCTTACTCTTTCCCTCTTTCACTCCGTTTTCTGTCTCTCTCTTTCAGGTGACAGGCGTGGTTGGGCGTGCAGAGCTCCTCTCCTCCATCTTCCTCTTGGCTGCGTTTCTGGCGTACACCAAGTCCACCAGCCCAGATCACTCCATAGGTAAGAGTCTTCAGAAAGGTATTACCCCCTCTCACATGGAGCGGGAGCCAGTATCCGTATCTTATTACATAGTAGAAATCAATGCTAAATACACTACTACGATACTAAAATTTCAAACTCAATATCAATGCTAATAGACTCAATGCTCAATACTGATCACGATACTGTAATGGTAATACAGTCTCTTTTTTTAGACAGTAGAATGGGATTTTCTACATTAAATGGTAGTACTTTCTTTTCTGTTCCCATCTTTTATCTGTGTAATCCCTCAGAGTCCAATAGGTTCCTAGTGGTCCATGGGTGTATACTAGTCTATGTGTCTTATACTTGTTCTAATACAGCTCAAGATCATTCTAAATATATTCGGAAAATGTTCATTTCTGTCCTGTGGATTGAACTTTTATAGTATCGGTACCTGCTCAAATGAGGATGTAATCATAGTTAAACTCATGATTCACTAGTTTAATCTGTCTTTTATATAAATACATTGTTAAGTAGTGTTTTTTTTGCACGAGCTCCCCCTGCAGGTGTAGTCTTGTCAGTGCAGTTTGGGTCAGATACATAGGCTATGTCTCAGTTTGACGGTTTCACACTTCGTCGGCTGCATTTGAAGGGCACTTGCGTAACTTCGGGAGCGACAAGGCCTGTCCCATTTTAATGCACCCGACGATTGCGGCCGACAAATGTGCCCTGCGTTTCCAGCGTTTTCATGGAGATCAACCATGAGCGAAGCGTGCATCCGAGCAGACTACTGCTATATCCCATCATGCACCACGCGTGACTTCTTCTATGGGAGAAACAAGGTATATTTTTTAAAAGTTATGTAATACTAACTACAATTGAGGAAAACGAGAACGTTATATTGGTATTCAAAGGAAAAGATTAATTCCTCACTTCATTCAATCTAAACAGAAATAAACGGCTGTGATGATGACACATTGACTCTTCTTCTATGAAATAATAAAGAATTAAAAATAAAACTGTAAATATTTCTGCGTCCATTTTACACTTTTAAGTCATGGGTCAGCAGCCGTCACGGTTGCTAGGAACGTAAGGGATGTAACATAAGCGCACAGACAGTGGTTGGACTGTCCCATTTTGGCATGGCCTTCGCAGTCGACACAGGCTACACAGAGGAGTACCCTTCGTCGAATGGTACTTCGAACTGTGCAACCTTCTAATTGGGACACAACCTGAGATACGTGATAGTTTTGAGAGCTTTTGCTACGCTCTCTTTTCAGTCGACCAGTCAATCTGCAGTACATGTCAAGTACAGCTCTGATAGTACATCCAAAAGTAGCTATGAGCCAATATGGATTTGTACTGTATTGTATTTTTATTATTTTTTATTTTAATTTAATTAAATTTTTTTTTTTTTTCTACTGATATTCAATATTAGGCCCATAACCAATTCTTGGCAATATCGATTTTTATCTTTTTAAATCTTTATCAAGGCCCACAAATGCTCAAATAAAACCTTGAAAAACAAGCATTGATCCTAATGCCTCTCCACAGATCTGACCTGTAATGTAGCCAGGACTAAACCAGAAATAAACCCAGACTCATTTAAATGTACAATAGCAGAATACACTATAATCTTAAGTATTTCACATTGTCGTAGTTCACTTTTTTTTTTCTGTACTAACGCACTCATTTTAATCCACCAAACCTTTCATTATATCCATTAAATACAGTATATGCCACTGTATAAACAACAGTGATCTGTAATTTGATCTGAACAGCAGCAGCACATAACGGAAAAGTGAAGTCATACACGATTCATTATGTTTGTATTATATAGGCCAAATAATAATTATACATATTAAGAGAGTCATGTCTTTCAAGATGCCGGAAATTTACAAACGAATCACAATTAGTTTGGAATGAAAATTATATATAATCAAAATGTACAAACCACAACTGTAATCTAAGCTACGATTAAAACAGATGGCTAAAGCAAAGAACTAGAACTAGTAGAAAAAGAGCAGGACTGAACAGCCAAGTCTGAACCTGCTCTGTACCTGTGAACCGGTCTGAACCCGGTCTGAACCCGGACTAAACCCGGACTAAACCCGGACGCAACCAGGACGCAACCAGGACGCAACCAGGACGCAACCAGGACGCAACCAGGACGCAACCAGGACGCAACCAGGACGCAACCAGGACGACCAGGACAACCAGCCAACCAGAACCAGGACGCAACCAGGACTTAATCAGGCAACCAGGACGCAGCCAAAAAAGGACTAATGAAACCAAAGCCGAAACAGGACTTAATCAGGTCTAAATAAGGACTAAGCCAGGACAGAAGGGACTAAACAAGGGCTAAATAGGGACTGAACCGGGACTGAACCGGAACTAAATTAGATCTGAACCGGACCTAACCTGGGACCTAACCTGGGAGACGGGACCCGAGACGGGACCCGAGACGGGACCCGAGACGGGACCCGAGACGGGACCCGAGACGGGACCCGAGACGGGACCCGAGACGGGACCCGAGACGGGACCTGAATGAAATTTAACCAGGATTTAGTTGGGGAAAAAATTGATGATTCTTTTCTATATTGTGCAAGATTTTATTATCTTAATAATTGCAGCATGCCGTCCTAATTATTAAAGCCACAGAGTGTAACATTTTAGACAAAAATAGACTTGGAAAAAGCATGTTTTATCATTTTGTCCTCATTGTGAGCTGTTATTTAACTGTTATTTGAGCTGTTATTTAATAAGTAAAGTACATAAATTACTTCAGCTTTGCCTCATTGCTCCTTGTCCCACTGCCCACACTCAAATGGGAACTCACAAACGCTCATAATGACAGTTAAATTACATCTGCTCCTTTGCACCTGGCAACGGCTCAAAAATGAGATTATGACTGTGGTGACAGGGAGTGGTCTGAGATTCCCCATGTAAATAAGATTGTAATAGTTTCTCTAGGCTATAATTTGCTTAACGCTCCATTTATGAAGTTGACTAATGTGATTTTATATGTAATGGATGAGTAAGTATGTTGTTGGTAGTGTTTTATACGGTTACGTTATTTAATTACAAAGAATAGTTGAGGGCTGTTGCTATAAACAAACAGAAAAACATGACTGATATCAGATGTGCAAAGAGACGCATCGATATTGAGTCAGAGGAAAATGCTCGTAAACTCAGACTTTGATGTTTTTAAACCAGGTTCAAGTATTGAAAATCGGATACTAATTGATACTGAAGCTATTATCGAGACTAGCTCCACATTTGAACCTGGACTGAAATGAACCTTAGAATGAATATCTGTAGAAGAACCAGAAGTATAAGTAGTACATCAGAAGTATAAGACACATAGACTAGTATACACCCAGGGACCACTATGAACCTACTGGACACTGAGGGATTACACAGATATAAGGCACATGGGAAAATAAAAGAGAGTAGTACCATTTAATATTGCAAAATCACTATCGTCTAAATAAAGAGTTGCGATAGCGTTCTGAAGGAGGAGTGACTTAGCACAGAGAGCAAAGGGAGGGGAGACTCAGAGTGTCAAAAAGAAAAATGAAACATGCAATCTGACCAAAACTGAAGAAGAGACTTGGATGAGCAGCGAAACGTCTTCACTCCTACAACTTTTTGTCCAGTCGACAGATTTAACTTTGGCTTTTACGATGGATCAGACCCGGACGACTGAGGGATCACACAGACAACATGCTAATACGTTGTTTTCGGTGAATATAGCATTTTCAAAACAATAAAAGGAAACATGGTGATCTAAATATGTTATGTGTTAGCAGTTAATACCCCACAGAAATAAAATGCAGCCTATTTAAACACATTGTAAACAAACTCTCCTCTGTATTATATAATCAAAACACTGAATCTAAAGTGTGACACTGTATTTCCATATGAACCACTTCTTCTTGAATCGCTGTGAAACGCGGCGCGCCCCGATAGAACAACAAACTATTGAAAACCAAGGAGGACTTAAAGTTAAACCTGCGTGACCTGGAGTTGGAGGCGATGTCAGGGGACATACCGCCATTTTCACGCTCAAAATGTGGAAGCCGTCATGAGACAAAAGCTGATTAAAACGGCTGATTATGTTCCCTTTTGTTCATCCCACAAAGATCAAAGTAACAGAGCTTGACAGTTATGCAGAAATATATCATTGTGTTTGTTCTAGTTTTTTATTAGTTATATTGTTTTTCTTTTAAAGTGCATATGTCGGGTCAGGCTGTAGATTTCGCTAAATATAGTTAAAGGTCCTATATTACACAAAATTGACTCTTCTGAGCTTAAACCATGTTATAATGTTGTTACGTCCTCAGCTCGGAATTCACTGTTCCACCTTGTGATGTCTTGAAGCAGTAGTTTATCCATATCCATTTTCTTCCACTTATCCGGGGCCGGGTCATGGGGCAGCAGTCTGAGCTGGAACTCCCAGACTTCCCTCACCCCAGACACGCCCTCCAGTTCCTCCGGTGGGACCCCAAGGCGTTCCCAGTCCAGTCGAGAGACATAGTCCCTCCAGCCTGTCTTGGGTCTTCCCCGGGGCCTCCTCACGGTGGGACATGCCTGAAACACCTCCCTCGGGAGACGTCCAAGAGGCATCCTGAACAGATGACCGAGCCACCTCAGTTGGCACCTCTCGACGTGGAGGAGCAGCGGCTCTACTCCGAGCTCCTCCTGTGTGACTGAGCTCCTCACCCTGTCTCTAAAGGAGCGCCCAGCCACCCTGCAGAGGAAACTCATTTCAGCCGCTTATATCTGCTATCTTGTCCTTTCGGTCATTACCCAGAGCTCATGACCATAGGTGAGGGTAGGAACGAAGATTGACCAGTAAATCGAGAGCTTTGCCTTTTGACTCAGCTCCTTTAATTTGTTCATTTATTTATGTATTTATTTGATTGGGACAATGCAGGTTAATGAACAGACATGGTTCAACATGAATGTATATGTGCCCTTTAAAGAAGGTATTGTGGAAAATCAAATTTTTGGAGCTTTCTACGACGTTAGAACATTGTTCCCTCGTCAAAAACAACCAGCAAAGAGGTTTATATGTCATCCGTGCATGTTTGAATAATCTAACAAACTATGGACGGTTTAAAACATTATGGTATTGTATCTTTATTTCATCATTTTAATGCGTGTTGTGTTGTTTCAGTGTGGAGCCCCATCGCCCTGACGGTGGTCCTGGTTGCCGTGGCGACGCTGTGTAAAGAGCAGGGCATCACTGTGGTGGGGGTCTGCTGTGTCTACGAGGTCTTCGTCGCTCAGGGGGTCAGTATATGCTCCCAGCGATCCCGATACACGTCAGAGAAATGTGTGAATAAAAACACAGGGGACTGAAAAACACAAGCGAAGCACTAAACGCTGATAATCTGAGGGGAAATGTGATTTTATTTCAAAATGATGGGTGACCAATGAGCTCCTTCGTTTTACCTGCATCACTGAATTGAGCAAATCTGATTGGACAGGTCTGTGTAAAAAAAAAAAAAAATGGATATCAGTCTGTATTTGTCTGGTAAATTTGTTGTACATTCTCATTCATATACCTGCATGCATAGGACACAAGGACACAACAGCAGCAGAACCGCCGACCTTTGGGTTGGTGGGTGAGCACTTGAACCATTGACCCACTGTGGCCATTTCCAAATATCTCTCCTCTCTTTCTGGTTCTTACCCTTCTCTCCTCTCTCCCTCCTCAGTTCACGCTCCCCCTGCTCCTGGACACTGTCAGACATGTCGTCCTGGGTAAAGATGGCTTCCCTCTGGCTCTGCTGCAGACGCTCCTTAAGCTTATCGTTCTGGTCATCAGCACTCTGCTCCTCGTCATCATCAGAGTGCAGGTCATACAGTCCCAGCTGCCCGTCTTCACCAGGTAACAAAACTAGAGCTGTCAATTTTATCGTGTAATTATTGCGTTAATGCAAAGTCATTTTAATGGTAACATTTTCTTTATGCAAATTAATCCCATGCTAATTTGAGCCGTCAGCATGATCCAACCTCAGATGAGTTTGAGGAGACGGGCGAGCTGTTCATACAAAAAGTAGAGAGTGCAATATTGATGTGTTTTAAATGCCACAACTCTGGGCTCTGCTGGCTCAGGTCCTGCAGTATTTCGAAACTTTTAGAAATGTATTTGGCATTGAATGTACAATGTTTTAAGCACTAACATAATTGCAAAGAATGAAAAGAGCTTTATTACCTTTAATAATATTTAATAGTGAATTAAGGCAACTCTGAGGCAACAATTAAAACTAATGAAAAAGTAGGGACATCAGGGTGAAAGTGCATGTGGGTGGAGGTCTGCGGGGGTAGGGTCCTCCAGTTGGAGAGGACATTACTGTGGAACATTTGACAGTAGAGCCGCTGTAGTGTTTCAATGAATGGATGCTGATGATCACGTTATTACAGTTAGGCCTATATGTTTTGACAAAACACATTTCTAGAAGTATTTATACCTACAAATACACATAAAAATATAGCTGTGATTAATCACAAGTTAACTCAAAGCAATCATGCGATTAAACATGATTTAGTAATGTAACTGATTGACAGTCCTAAAAAAAAAAAAAATACAAAAACTACAGGTACGCACCGTCTGTGTTCATCAGGTAAAAAATACAAACTTTATTTATACATTTAACAGTGTTCTCTGTTATTAAAGGAGATTATGGTGCTCCCCCCCTTCCCGTAGTCTAAAAACGGCATAGATTATACTTTGGCATAACTAAATAATAGTTTTTTGACAGAAAATGATTATGATGTGAAAAATATTTGTTCCACCATAGTCTGAGCAAAATCTTTGGGAAACACTCAGGTAAACACATTAAAATACAACTTTATTTATTCACTACAACTACAGGGACACTTGTGATCATCAGTAGAGCATAAATAATGTTGAATGTGTTTACCTGGTGAAGACAGGTGTACCTGTAGTTGTAATGTATAAATAAAGTTGTGTTTGAATGTGTTTACCTGTAGTTGTAAACACATTCAAACACAACTTTATTTATACATTACAACTACAGGTACACCACTGCCGGTGTTCACTCAAAAACACATTAAAGGGCATGGTTTTAACTTCCAATTTCCTTTCATGGAATCATGCAGGTGACATCTCCATCTCCAGAAAGTTACACAATGGTGCTTTAAAATGTATGTTTAACATTTCTATGATTGGCACCAAGGTGTGACTGCACAGTTAAACGGTGTGAGCTTTGCCAAATGCCCAGGTTGTGAGAAGGAGTTAGGTGAGAATTTATCACTGTCAAATAATTCTTCATGCTTTTGCTTTAAAATAAACAGGAGTGTCCAGAAATCCTGAGAAAAACACAATTTCAGTTAAATAGTTTCTGCCAATTGGTGGGAAAGTGTTGTTGGTTTTGGCTCTTTGTAAAATAAGTGATTTGTTCAAATTGGAAAATTTTCTCAGACCTTTTCCAACAGAAATAATGATGCAACAACAAATCAACTTTGGTGTGAGATCTGATCTCATTTATTTTCTTCAACAAGACAAGTTGGATTAAGTGGGATTTAAAAAACGCAGTTGGTGAGATCTCGACCATGTTCCAGAGATTCACACACCTGGAGTTGTGTGTTTTGAGCCAACCAAAGGTGAACTGGTTCTGCTTGATTAATCTGCCACCTCCAAATGGACACCTCACCGAAGGCCTGTAGTTCTGTAAGAGTTAGTTCTTGTTATATATCAGGAATTGTTGTTTAAATTGTATAGAATTTGGGGACACTATCAATAATATTAAGATCTTTGTGTTTTTAACCAAATATGATCACTTTGAATATTTATTTGAAAATGATGTGTCCTTCTCTTAAACTAAGAATGTCCCATGTGGATTGCCGTACTCTTGCGATTGATAACCAGTATTTGTCAATATAAAGGACACTTCTGTGTCTCCTGATCGTAGTGCTGTTCATGTCCTCCCTGTGGCAGAGTGGTTATCCTGTTTCCTCCCCCAGTGAGGAGGTTGTGGGTTACACACAGAATTTTGTGTATAATTCATTCACTCCACACTTGATGGTGGTAAATTACTATTGTAGCTACAGCTGCCCTGGGGCAGACTGACAGAAGTGAGGCTACCAATCTCCATCATCGGCCCCTCCAACCACCACAAACACTCACACACCACATACATGTGCACATTCATACTGGGCAGTGGGGGTGAAGTATTGTGCTTAACGACACTAGGACAGTTTGGTATTCCCAGCAGTTAAATCATCCGCCATATCAGCCTGATAACAGTCATTCTTGTGAATACAAATTACTACCACTTAATTAAATGTTTGTATAGATATTGACCTGTTAAAATTTAACTGACATTCCCTGACATGTGCATGCAGTTGTAACAAACTCAGTTTGACAGCACAGTTGCTTTGAATGAGGCAGGTGCAGGTTTTGTCTTACGAGTGCAGTTGGGGTCAGATACATAGTGATGCGTAATAGTTTTGAGAGCTTTTGCCATGCCCCCTTTTTAGTTGAACAATCGATCAATGTCTTTACTCCAACAAGAATTTATTTAGTTGAGTACAGGCCTAAACTACAGATGTGTTTTGGCTGAGGGAACAATGGTCAAAAGTTCAAAAAAGTCAGTTTTGCATGATATGTATCCCTTTTAAAATGTTAACATTTATACATTTTTAAAATCACCTGAGCTCATTCATGGCCAGTTTAGATTAGTATGTTGTAATGTTCGGTGCAATCAAATATATATCTAAAGTACCGTGAATTTCTGACTATTGAGCGCACCTGAATATAAGCTGCACCAGCTACATTTTAAAAGAAAGTAGGTTTTGTACATATAGCCCATACTTGAATATAAGCCGCATGTTACAAATATGTTGTAACATGAGATATTTACACAGAAAGACGGTACACACAGTTTTTTGAGTTTTAATTTAAGACCCGCTTTTTTTTCAAACTGCCTGAAAATCTGCAGTACGGCACCAACATACCATTAACACACATGAACATACCTCCATGTTTAAAACATAAAACAGCACCAACACGGGCCATCTGCTTTTATTTCCTCTGAAACTTTTGTTGTCTTTACACATTGACTAAGTTCTTTCTGCTGCCGCCTCCAACGTCGCACCATGCCAAACTCACATGCACTGGCTCTGTTTCCTTCTTTGATGCCAGGTCGATTGCCTTTAACTCAAAGGCTGCATCATATTCATTTCTTGGTGTTTTCCACGATGAGGCTGTGGCATGATGCGCAAAATGACAGTTCGCCAGTAAAAATCTATAAATTAGCCACACCGTTGTATAGGCTGCAGCGTTCAGAGCCTGGGAAAAAAGTAGCAGCTTATAGTCAGAAATTTCTCTTTTTTTTAAGTTTACCAGTTTGTACAGTTTATATACTGACAGAAGACATCAAATATATGAAGTAAGATAAATGGAATTATGCAGCAAAGAAAAAAAGTGAAACTAAACTAAATATTTTTGTTATACATTTTTAATTCAAAGTGTCTATTTATGGTTTGGATGCTTCAGTAAGAATCTGTAATATAAATAACCATTCAAATAAAGAAGAAACATAAATGAAAAAGTGTCCAAACTTTTGCCTGGTTGCATATACTCCATCAAACATAATGTACAAGGTTCTTCAGTCCTGTGCTCTCTTTCACCAAAACAAAACATTATTAAAAGTTTGTGTCACTGGCCCCTGCTGTGTGCGGCACGCACAGGGAAACTGTCTGCCAGAAACTGGGATCACCCGAATTATTCAAATGATGATTATTCAGTCTACCAACCAATTCAAAACGCTGGGAATGGATTTTCTGACAGGTGGAATCATAAATCAGGTTTGGAATTAGGAAAAATAGTCTGTGTCCTGCTTGTTGTGGGTTAGACTGGATCTCCCCGTGTTACTGTGACTGTCTCTTCTTCTCACTGTGGAGGTTGTGGGTTAGACTACTGATCCCTCTGAGTGGACTGTGTTTGTCCTCCCAGTCATGACTGGCTGCAGGTGCTGGGGTTTAGGTAGAAACCATTCAGATCAGAGAGTTCCTTTAGGTTTAAACCAACTGGATTTCAGCATTGAAACTGGCAACTCAAATGAGAAATTCATGTGAGGCTCATTCTGCCTAGATGATAATCTTAAAAACCAAAACACCAAATTATAACATAAACTTGCCCATTATGTCCAATGTTTTTGTATTTCACAATAAATCAGTATGAGAATTGTTATCTGTAAGAGCTGCGGATGTCAAAAGTGTCAAAAATCTGATACTAATCGATATTAAAACTATCAAAGTTGGATACTCATTTGAAGGCAAGGCAAGTTTATTTGTATAGCACAATTTGAACACAAGGTAATTCAAAGTGCTTTACAGAATAAGAAAGACATTAAAATCACACAAATCAAACATGAACAATCACAAATAATCATCATAAAATTGACATTAAAACAAAAGTGCAGAATAAAAATAAAAACCTTTCAGTCACATGCACAGATAAACAGAACCGTTTTGAGCCTGGATTTAAACATTGTCAAAGTCGAGGCCTGTCTCACATCTTCAGGTTGTTCCAGGTTTTAGCTGCATAAAACTGAAACGCTGATTCTCCATGTTTAGTCCTGACTCTGGGCACCAGCAGGAGGCCGGTCCCTGAAGTCCTCAGAGTGTGAGATGGTTCATATGGCACTAACATGTCAGAGATGTACTTTGGACCTAAGCCATGAATAGACTTGTTCACACAGAGCTGCTTTAAAGTCTATTCTTTGAGCCACAGGAGGCCAGTGCAGAGACCTGAGCACAGGACTCATGTGTGAAGTACTTCCTGGTTCTGGTCAGGACCCGAGCAGCAGCGTCCTGGATGTACTGCAGCTTCTTAAGGCCCGTTTGGAGAGGCCAGTGAGCAGGACGTTACAGTATCTAACCTACTGGAGACAAATGCAGGATAAGTCTCTCCAAGTCTGGCTTTGACAGTATACCTTTGATTTTTGCATTGTTTTTTAGATGGTAAAAAGCTACAGATGTTACTGATTTGATGTGGCTGTTAAAGTTCAAGTCTGAGTCCATTATTACCCCTAAATTTCTAGCCTGATTTGAAGGTTTTAGAGAGAGAGACTGGAGGTGACTTCTAACACTTTCTTTATGTTTCTGTGGCCAAAGACTATGACTTCAGTCTTGTCTGAGTTTAGCTGGAGAAAGTTGTTTTGCATCCACTCACTGATCTGTGAATCCACTGGTCCATATTCACCTGCTGCAGTGAGACATAGGTCTGAGTGTCATCTGCAGAGCTGTGATAGGACACATTGTTGCTGCGTGTTAACTGACCTAGCGGCAGGTCCCAAAATTGACCCCTGGGGCACCCCACAGCTCGGGGACATTTTATGTGAGACACATTTTCCAATTTCAACAAAGAATTCCCTCTTTTCTAGATAGGACTTGAACCAGTTTAGTGCAGTACCAGAGATGCCCACCCAGTCCTCTAGTCTCTGTAAGAGGATCCATGATCCACAGTGTCAAAAGCAGCACTCAGATCTAACAGGATCAAGACTGAGACTTTGCCTGCGTCAGTTTTCAGGCGGATGTCATTTGTCACCTTGATAAGAGCCGTCTCAGTGCTGTGGTGGGGTCTATTTGAACAGATATTGATACTAAAAAGTCACATTCACAGGACAGAAATGAACCTTTCCTGAATATCTTTAGAATGATCTTGAGCTGTATCAGAACAAATATAAGACAAATAGACTAGTATACACACAGGGACCACTATGAACCTACTGGACACTGAGGGATTACACAGATATAAGGCCACATGGGAATAGAAAAGAAAGTACTACCATTTAATGTTGAAAATCACAGAATATTGTCTAAAGAATGTTTTAATTAACATTGTGATATCAGAATCAGTATTGAGTATCGAGTCTATTCCCAAGAATCGAAATCGAGATTGAAATTTTAGTATTTTATCTGAGGACACAGACATAAATCACATTTAAGAAATGTCATATCCAAATTCTACAACCCCTCCTTTTAATCTCTATATAAAATGCAGAATATTGGCCTTTAGCCTTCTTCAGGGTCAGATGAGTTCCTCTTTCAACCTGATAAAGCCGCGTTGTTGTATGTAACCCCAGCACTTGTGCATTCTTGCCTGGTCATAAGATTTGACGACAAACTAAGATTCTTTGTGTAAAATGCTGGATCTTTCATGCTCTTTAAAATGATTTACGAGAACTCGGGTCACCTCTCTTCCTGCTGTCTTTCATGGCTGGAAGGTTCAAGCCAATTGAGTCAGTTACAGTTGTTTTTGACTAACACATGAGCTGAGGTTCCAGTGTCTTAAAGGCCACGTACCCAATTTTCCCCACGTGCTTGAGTAAAATGTGTCTTGCCGTAGTACAGATATATTGTCTAAGCGGCTCTTGAGGTCAAAATAAGTCAGCTATGTACTGTCCGCATCTAATTATAAAGTGTTTTTTATCATCCGAGAATCAGGAAGTGAGTAGGCCTGTCATGATAACGAATTTTGAAGTTCAATATATCACTGAAGTAAATATAGACGATAAATGATAGTATTGAAAGTAATTTATACCACTGACGTAGTAAAAGCCAAAGTTAAATCTGTCAACTGGACAAAGCGTTGTAGGACTAAAGATGTTTCGCTGCTCATCCAAGTCGTTTCTCCAGTTCTGGTCAGATTACTGCTGGTCACTCCTTACTCTTTACAGTTTCAGCCTTAATGGCCCTACTGGCTTGAGCTGTTGTTCTTTGTTTTCTTTGTTTGCTTTGGGTCTGAGGATGGTATTATAAATTGGGGACATGTCTAAGGCCCTCATTTCTGTTCAAGGAATCAAAAATAGCATCTTTAAGTCCTCTCTCAAACCATTTCTTTTCTTTGGCTAAGATCTGTAACTATCTTCAAATGGTGTTTAGTGGCTTTGAGACTGTTTCCAGAAATGCAGTGGCAGTGGGCTTGTGGTGTAGAGGGCACTCCTGTCTCCAATGTCCAGCTTGATAACAGATGAAGCAAGGTTCATTGGAAAATCTTCTCTTGTTCTTTCAGTGGCTCTCCTCCCATGTTTGTTCTGCTTACGTGTTGGCTAATGAGTCTGTGGTTGTCGATGAAATTGTGAATGCAGTTGGTGATTTTCATTTTCATGTTGTCGGGTCTTAAAAGGATGAGGAGTCTATCAACCGTGTCCCAAAAGTGAGGAAATCAAGAGTGTATCTGTATCTGCATTTTGGGGTTATAGCAGCATGGTGGTACACAAATGAGATTTTAGAGCCATAAAGACTGAAAATGTCCAATCAAGTAATTGAAATATGGGAATTTTAGCTTTTGTGAGATAAATCAAAAATGGTATAGGATCAGAACTATGGCCGTCGGGTATGTTTAGAGAATTCCCGTTAAGCATTTTGCATTTCCAAAATACACTGTCCTTTGATTTACCAGTCCAGTTTGTAGAGGAAGTTTTCCTTTTAAAATGAAATAACGTCTGTATTGCAAAAGCTCACCAAGTAAAACTGGTTCGAATCTAGCAGTGATAATCCAGAACATAAGCCAATGTCCATCCATGTTCTTCTTTAAAAACTCCATGCATCAGGAAAGAAAACAACAAAAAAACAAAGAAAGGATATGTGTTCTGGACACTACTTGTGAATCCCACTCTTCTGACATCATTATTGTTACTGAAAAATTATTCTTTTGATGAATAATAATCCATTTGTGAAGCCTGGTGAGTTTTGAAATAGAAAAAAGGTTTATTCTTTGTTACAGCAGATACAGATAGTGCCCAGATCTGCACTAGCCACAGACTGGTCACCTTCCGATGTCCCAAGTCTCTCCTTGTCGTAATGTGGAGTAGACGGACCCAAATGTGCAGGCTAAGCGGTTTCCCCAGTGTTTATTTACAGCAGTGATAATTAAGCACGAACACAGATATTGAGTCTTGGAGTAACAGGGAGCGGGACAAGGAGCCAGGAGTCGGGACCAGGTAACACCGGAGAGCAGGAACGAGGAGCCGGACGTGGAGCAGGTGTGAGACCGGACAACAAGGAAACCAGGACACGGAGCAGGTAAGACCGGACAGCAGGAACGAGGAACCAGGACACGGAGCAGGTAAGACCGGACAGCAGGAACGAGGAACCAGGACACGGAGCAGGTAAGACCGGACAGCAGGAACGAGGAACCAGGACACGGAGCAGGTAAGACCGGACAGCAGGAACGAGGAACCAGGACACGGAGCAGGTAAGACCGGACAGCAGGACGAGGACCCAGGAACAGGCACAGGTGAGAGCGAAGACGAAGAACCAACAAAAGGAGCAGGTGAGAGTGCAGGAGCCGTGAGCCGAGAACAATGTAGTGCGTGGATAAGACAAACAGGTTACCAGGAAGAGAGAGGCGGGAGCTGGACGGGAGGCACAGGAACTGGGAGAATCCGGGAGCAGGAGTGTAGGTATGTAGACGGACTCGCGTCAAGTCACTGGAGCTGGCCCTCTTTATCCCCGCAGGTGGTGCTTGATCAGGGTCGATGAGCAGCAGGTGCGTGTGGGAGGAGCCAGAGCTCCGCCCAGCTCCGGTCAGTTGAGGAAGGGGGAGAGGAGGACACAGGAGGGCAAAACAGGAACAGGAATATGTGGATCATGACAGTACCCCCCCTTAAGGGACGGCTTCCAGACGTCCCAAGGAGCCTGACCAGCTCGGGAGGGTGGAGGGGGTGCTGGAGGAGGGACGAAAGTCCTGGAAACAGGGGTCCCAGGTCCTGACCAGCTCGGGAGGGTGGAGGGGGTCAGGAGGAGGGATGAAAGTCTTTGTCCGAGCGGGACGAGGAGCGGGGCGAGGAGCAGGACGAGGAGCGGGGCGAGGAGCAGGACGAACTTATCCTGTTTTTTGCATTTTATGATTTATTGCCTTCATCAGTGTCTCTGTTGCTAATTAAAAATGGATTGAAGATGCACATGTTTAATGCCCTACTGTGGAACATTTCAGGTAAAGCAATAACATCTACGAAGAGACAAGCTGGTGGCAGACCCTTCACCAGAAAAGTTGCAGAGTGCTCCTTTAATTACTCTTCTCCATCACTGTAGGCCGAACTCTCCTGTCGACCTCCAAAACGACATTTCTGTTGGATTAGTCTGGGGCTGATTTCTCAAAGTACGATCTGAATGATAAAATACCACACCATTGGCCTGGATATGCTAATCTACTCAGCGCTAACCCCGCGACGACTCCAGATTGTCTCCAACGGACGACACAAACCAGGATTAAACCAGGATTATCACGTTTGTTCAGTTTTTAAGATGGTACTACTAAAGAGAAGATAAAGAGAAGTTTGAATCTCTGAAGTTACGATGAGGGGATTAGGGAGGTTGTTTTGGCTAATTGTTGAAACTAAGTCTGGCTTAAGTAAGTCAGGATGTCTCTGGTTATATTTTGAGTATAGGGGCATTCAGAGACACTTGGCGATGTTTGGGTTAAAAGACGCAACAAGAGCTTGAGCAAATCCAGGGAAAAATACAAAAGTCGATAATGGCGACGGTAGCTCAGTTGGTAGATATTGTCCACTGATCTGAAGGTGTGTGGTACAAATCCTGCTCCTGTCATAAACATCATTGGCTGAGAGGTGAGATCCATCCACAGATGAAAGATGTTGTTGTTTCCTTGAGCAAGACATTCAGCCCACTCGCTCCCAGTGTTTGCGTACACTGGTGTGTGAATGTGTGTAAAATGCTTTGAGTGTCTTGAAGGTGGAAAAGCGCTATATAAAAATGTGACCATAATTGTGAAAACTTATGACGATCCATTCGTTTTAAAGCTTTGGTGCCTGATTTTCAAACTGAAATGAAGAATAGATTATTTTTCATTTACAATGCAATTTTAAAACTACGCATTTTAACTTTTTTTTTTTTTATTTGTATTCCTTTTTTTTATTTTGGGACTGGGAAAGGGAGAATTGGTGGTTGTCTGATGATTTTTTTTTTCCATCTCAAAAGGCAAATCAAATGTCCATTGTTAAATCCTGGTTTAGTTTGGATTTAGCTTTATTTTGGGAAATTTTGTGTTTTGTGCATAGACTGTATAAAGAATTGGACTAAGTGAGTGTGACATCACCCACAGCGTTTGGCTCCAGTCAAATGAAGCTCATCGAGGTTAGAGCAGTTACAGGGGTGAATCTGGAGTCGAGCTCCATATTTGGAATTCCAACAGCGAGTATCATAGCAACCAAAGAGCCAATCTGGAGCGAGGTTGTTGAAGGTAACGCCTCTTCCCTCCCGCACCGCTGTTTTAGCAAGGAACGAACGCTTTGCACCACTGTCAATCAAACCTGTTGCTAGCGGGAGCAAACTCAAGGAAAGAAGGCGCCTGATTTGTCTGTTATTAAAGTTCATATCTTGAACAGATACAATAGCGAAATAAAAATGCCAGGATCATGTAGAGCGGGTTAATACGAACATTTTAAGACAAAAACGACAAGTTTGACGGCAGCAGTTACAGAGCGAGGGGACACAGATTTTCAATATAAAGTGAATTGGAGCCAGAGTCGATGGAGCCAGCAGCATGCCCAAGCTCACTTCCTATTTGGAACGTGGCAGCTAGCAGGTTAGCTATGTCCATTTATATATACAGTCTATGGTTTTGTTGTACTTAAAATCCCAGAGAGGAATCCCAACAGTGCCCTACGTGTTATTGCAGCGAAAACCTGATATACGAGTTTCATAGACCGATCTGAGTGAGTTTTTCAGATTATTAGATCTTAATCCATCATGCTTCGTCTGTGGTTTTCAGAAGAGTAGCATCTGTATTTTTCTGCTGTTACTGGCACTCTCTTTTTGACAGCTCCGCCTCATTTAAAACCTCACAGTCTCCCTCACTTGGGCTGGAGGTTTACCGCGTTCCTTATTTCCATGGACATGTTGTTCCTTTGACTTACAATTTGGCATATGTCTTACCTTTACCATACTTAGGAGAATGTTTGGAAAATGTATGGTTTTCATCTTTCTATTTCCATGGACTTATGCAGGTGACGTGCTGAGGCCTGTCTTGATACTTATACTTATATTGATACTATATGAAAGCTGGAACTATATATATTTGGCCTGAAATATTTATCATGGGGACTTTTTCTTTGCAAAAGTGTGAAGATTTGGGTGTTTTAGTTTTCTCTTTTTTTCATTGTCCCCTTTTATTCTCTCCCCCTTCTCTTCTCTTTCTCTTTTCCTTTTCCCCCTCTTTCTCACCCACTCACCCTCTCTCCCTCTCTCTCTCTCTTACCTCCCTCTTCTCTCTCTACCTTTCTCCCCCTCCCCTGTTTTCTTCCCTCTTCCTCTCTACCTCGCTACCTCTCTCTTTACCTCCATCTTCCTCTCTACCCCTCTCTTCTCTCTCTCTTCCTCTCTGCCTCTCTCTCTTTACCCCCCTCTTCCTATACCTCTCTCTTCCTCTCTCCCTCTCTCTCTTTACCTCCCTCTTCCTCTCTACCTCACTACCTCTCGCTTTACCTCCATCTTCCCCTCTACCTGTTTCTTCCTCTCTCCCTCTCTCTCTTTACCTCCCTCTTCCTCTCTACCTCTCCCTCTCTCTCTTTACTTCTCTCTTCCTCTCTCTTTACCTCCCTCTTCCTCTCTACCTCGCTACCTCTCTCTCTTTACCTCCATCTTCCTCTCTACCGCTCTTCCTCTCTCTTTACTTCCCTCTTCCTCTCTCCCCTCTCTCTCGACCTCCCTGTTCCTCTCTCTCTTTACCTCCCTCTTCCTCTCTACTTCTCTTCCTCTCTTCTGCTCTCTCTTTACCTCCCTCTTCCTGTCTTCCTTTCTACCTCTCTTCCTCTCTCTCATTACTTCCCTCTTCCTCTCTCCCCCCTCTCTCTCTCTCCCTCTTCCTCTCTCCCCTCTCTCTCTCCCCCCACCCTCTTTTCCGTCTCCCTCTTCTCTCCGTCCCTTCAGTTTCATGAGATGCATGTGGGGTGCGTCCCTAATCAGATTTGTGTCTCTGGTTTTAATCTGCGCTCACATCACAGGAGTCGTTCTTTCTGCACAAACGCGTCTCTGCATCAGGAACAACATCAGAACAGGAAGCGTTCCATGTGTTTCCCTGTCGGTTATAAACTGTAAATCACATCACCGCATCGGAGCCATAAATTAACCTCAGGAACATGACCTCGCTCTGGGGTTTGGTAAACATAATGGAGAATATAAAGACGATAGATCTAGATACAGGTCGATGTATAACTTTATGGGAGATTCACTGTTGGAAATAAATCTCCAAACTTCTTCTCCACAAATCAACCTTGAGATCGCCTCCACAAACTCGTCGTATTAAACTTACGGCTTAAAGTCCTTTGACAACACTCACGTCTTTGGGGCTGAATAATGGCTCCACGCTCCACTTTCTTGAAGCTGTTGAGTTTTGTTTATTTAAACTGACAGAGAAATTGTTTTACTTTGTGCCAGTTTCTGTTTCATGTGGTTAGACTCAGTAATTACAGAGATATTAACCATAAACCAGGTCCACACATCTGCATCTGACTCCACCTGAGGATCTGACCCGTCTCCAGCTCTGTTTAAATTATAGGGCTGTCCACTTGTCTCCACAGTATAGCATTAAACCACCAGGTCAACTTACGGGTTAGGTCTATGGAAAGAATCCACTGCCTGTAAAATTGCATGGTTTCTTCAAGATTTGCTATTTTTAATAATAGGATTCTGTTCAAAGTTCACATTTTTGAACATGTCCAGAGGAACTGACAAAAAGCCTGAAATCTGAACCGACAAACTACCACAATAATCACACTTCAGAACATGTTTGTACAGATCTAAACTGTAGGGTTAGCAGTTTGTGTGCAGAATAAGACCCCACGGACACACAGGGATACTTCGGAATATGTTTGTACAGACTTAAACTACAGGGTTCATGTGCAGAATAAGAGATTTTATTGTTTGTGGAGGAAATTATGTTAAACTGCAGCTTTTGCGTTTTGCTTATTGCATTCAAATTTCATCTCGATCACGATGAATCTAGGAGGCCTGTTCTTATAAGCACTGGTAGATCAGTTTTTAATTTGTTTGGTTTTAATAGTTTTATGTGCAGCACTTTATAAACGTCACACGTCATAAAATGTGCTCTATATAAATAAAGTGCACTGGTTTTGCCCTGCAGTTCAGAATGTTTGGCCTGTGATGACACGACCCTTTTCTGTCTGTCGAGCTTCAGCTTCAGTTTTAGTGCAGTTACAATAACAGTCTCGGGTTGGACTTGTTTTAGTTTTGGAAAAGAAAGCTATAAAAATCTGAACTGTTCTGTATTGTGCTGTTCTGCCCTGAGACTGTGATCATTCAAAGTCAGTGTAGATCAAGTCAAAACAGTATCATTTCATTTACATTGTGATCAAAACTTGGACTGCGAGGTTCATCACACTTCAATCAAAATTACGATTTACGTTGGCACAATTGGCAGAAATCGCAAAGGCAGCAGTGAGATAGTGTTTTTTTTTTTGTTTTGTTTTTTTTTAATGGAGACATATTGAAACGTCTTGTTGTACCTGTAGTTTAGACCAGTGATGTAACAGTAACCAAAATATCATGATATCGTATTGTTAAATTACACGTCTCTTGGCTTAAACCACATGTGTCAAACTCAAGGCCCGTGGGCCAAATGTGGCCCGCCACGTCATTTTATGTGGCCTGTGACTAAGTAAATTAAAAGGTATGAATGTCTTAAAGCATCAGTTTATCAAGAGATACAGTTACACAGACATTTTTTCAAATCTATGCAAATCTATATGCAATATTTGTAACTTAAATAAGTAATACATATAGAAATTATTAATTAACTAAGATTATAAAGTAGTTGCATTTATTTTATATTACATTTGGTTACATTTATTTTTTACAGTTACATCTGGCCCTTTGAGAGCCACCATTTTGTTGATGTGACCCTCTGTGAAAATTAGTTTGACACCCCCGGCTTAAACTCTTAATAAAATCTTTCCACGGAGCTACTGTCTCTCAAAAAGTCCAGAGATGCACTTCCCCCTGTATTCATTATGTATTGGAAATTAGCCGAGTTATGCTAAAATAAATCTAAATCAATATTGAAATGCCAGGCAGTGGACAGCAAGTTTTAGATAGATCATCACAGACAGCACGTTAAGATCTTTACTACTATGTAAATACTTTACCTACTTCTTTAAAGAAAGAAGCTTCCTCTGGTAAAGTATTTTCCGGGCTATAAGTCATACTTTTTTTCATAGTTGGTCCGGGGGTGCAACTTATACTCAGATGCAACTTATATGTGAAATTATTAAAATATATAATTTCACATCTTCATTATTGCCACACTGACAATGGGGCGAGTGCACTCTAGGTTTGTACCAGTATGACAGCCATGAGGAAGTGAGAGCGGCGCTTCATCTTCTTCCGGAGCCGGTGGAGTTGTTGAGAAGCGACTCTGAGGAAGAATTCAAAGGATTTAGTGATTTGGAGTGAGATAAAGAGTAAACTTGTTAGCTTGTTTTTTATGCTTTAGTTTTCTGATTAACTGTTAAAATCTTACATAAATATACCAGACACATATTCAGTTCACTGTCTGTGTGCTTCATGTGGCTGAATAAATATAAATGTGTTACGTTAGCGTGCTGTACTGCTGTTCAGTCTCTATTTTATTGTTATTATTATAAGTTGCCTTTAAAGATAAAATGTCTGTTCTTGGTATCAGATTTTATAAAATACATTTTCCCAAAAAATGCGACTTATAGCCCATTGCGACTTATGTTTTTTCTTAATTATTATGCATTTTTTCACTGGTGCGACTTATACGGTATTTGTGTCTTGAAGCTAATGCTCAAATTAAATGAATTAGTGATGTTACAGTAGCACTACAATCTGAATGATTTTGCACAGAAAAAATATGGACTTGTCATTAGATGTATTTTCATAAAGTTGTTTCGTTCTATTTTAAGATTTAGATTAGGTTAGCATTAGCATTTGTATTAGCTTTAAGACTACTTTTATAAACACACATGTCCTCTGGTTTAGTGCTTACATCGTCGTAAAGGTCTCAGCATGGCATCTCTCATCATCCGTCCATAACTTGCTCTCTCATATTTAAATATTGATTTATTTTAGCACGACTCTGCTAAATCCTCGTAGAGAATGAATGGAGCGGGAAGAACGACTCCGCACTTTTGGAGAGAACTGGCACTAGCCGGGCAGCTCTGTGAAAAGGGCCAATAAAACAGAGGGAACTACATAGACCATGATCCTTTGCTTTGTTTTAGTGCAGATTATGTACAAAATAACTGTTTATAATCACTTTTAAATCTTAATTCTTTGGAAGATGACCGAACCAAAGGCTTGTAAAGGTATTTTAAAGGAAAAATGTAGCATATTCAGACTTTTGTTGCCTTCACGAAACATCGTAATAAGTATTGTACTGCGAGATGCATATTGTGGAAATATCATATAGAGGGATTTGGATATGGTTACATCACTAATTCAGACGTCTACAAACATTTTCTGAAATGCATGCGATTATTGTATTAGTTCAGCAGTTCATGTTTCTCTTAAATATCGATGTTCCTGGAGTTATTTAAAACGTGCAGTCTGAAGAGAGTCCTACTTTTTAATCTAATCACAATCACAGTAGATACATTTTTTTTTTTTGCCATACTGTGGAATATTATAGACAAAGGAACAACATTTCTATGGAAACCAGCAGGAGGAGGCCCTACTCCAGACCAAATAAGAGTCAGGTTTGCGGAGATGCAAGCCTGCTCACATTAAGGAGGTTGTTTGTCTATTTCTTTGGCTAAAATATTGCATACTGAGGCTTTAACTATACAAAAACATGTACTTTTTATACTTTTTTCCACCCATAACGACAACATTTGGTGCATCCATATTCTCATCTTGGAGCGCACTTCATGTAGCATAAAGTGTTTTTCAATATTATAATTTATCACAATGTTTTGTTAACAATAAGTCTCACTTCAAAACGTGTTACCATGACGATCGTTTGTTTTCCCTCTCTCTCCTCAGATTTGATAACCCGGCCGCTGTGAGCCCCACCCCTTCTCGACAGCTCACCTTTAACTACCTGCTCCCGGTGAACGCGTGGCTCCTCCTCTTTCCCTCGGAGCTGTGCTGTGACTGGACCATGGGAACCATCCCTCTGGTCGAGTCCATCTTCGACCCTCGGAACCTGGCCACGCTGCTGTTCTACGCCTCCCTGGGTCTCCTGGCTCTCCACAGCCTCCGACACAGACACAGCTCCGCTAAAACCGTCATCATGGTGAGTGGAACATCTGATCAGCCAGTCCCCTAGAACTGGACCGTAGATCGGGACTCTTTAGAAGTATGTATTAATAATTTTCTTAAGATTATAAGGATTTATATGAGACAACGGCAGAAGATTTGGTATTTTCTGGTATTTATCTGTAAAAAGGCAGATTAAACTCATGATGTGCAACTTTATATATAAATACATTGTTTCCTAGTACTTTTTTTCTGCATAAATTTTAGTTTTTGCATGAACTCCACCTGCAAGTGTAGTCTTGTGAGTGCAGTTTGGATCAGATACATAGAGATACATAAAAGTTTTGAGAGCTTTTGCCACGCCCCGTTTTTAGTTTGATCCAATCGATCAGCAGCACACATCTTTACCAACATGTCTGTCAGAACATGTTTGGAGAGGTCTAAACTACAGGGTTGGCAGCTTTTACACAGAATATGACCCTCTATATCTAGAAAACAAGGAGGGTATCTGACACACACACACATTTCAGAATTAGAGATGTACTGGATTGGATATCGGCTTCAAAATATCGGTTCAGTCGATATCCTGTATATACATTGGTGGAATAAGGCTATTCACTGGTCACACAGAAAGTCTCTATGTACTTAAGTTGTTCTGTAGTAACTTGAGAGATTAACAGGTACATAAAACAAAACTCATCCAAATGTATTTTATTTTTGTTTAAAGGAAATAAATGCTGTTTTCAGTCTCTGCGCTGATATCGGTGGATATCGGGTATCTGCAGACACTTAAAGGCGTAATATCAGAATCAGTACGAGAACTGAAGAAGCTGGATCAGTCCATCTTTATTCAGAATATTTTTGTAGAGGTCTAAACTATAGGGTTGGCAGCTTCCACACAGAAGAAGACCTCACGGAGACACAGGGAGGGCAACTGACACACAGGGACGCTTCAGAACATGTTTGTAGAGGTCTAAACTACAGAACATTACAGGACATTACATTACCCAAATAATTGCAGTCTTTGTGATTTGCCAATTCAATTTAGAGTCCTGCTACAGCCCTGTAACACAGCAGGGTTTTCATGTGATGTAGTTGGACTTGGGTGGAGCAGAGGAGACCTAAAACTAACATGAACTCTTTGAAGAATCCTCCTTTTTCTTTTTCACATTGGCTCAAGTTCAGTCAAAACGATTCCTCATGTTCCGAGATGTTCTAGGTACCATTCAGACAGTTAGTCGAGCGAACATGAAACACATTTTATCTCATGGGGACTTTTCATAAAGTAATATTATTCTTGAAGTAATTTGAAATGGCACGCCATTTTAACCTATTCCTCGTGTTGGAAGACTCATTACTAAACATGAGCTAATACAGATGAAGAAAAGCATTAAGGTGAAAGTAAAAGCATCTGCTTTAAAATCATCACCTTTTCAGTCTTAAGCTTATTGATGGCTTTTGTAATTGTTTGTAATGTGTTTCCTGTGTACTTTATACCAAAAAGTATTCCAGTTTTAGATAAACATTTACCCAGTGTGTTCCCGAGGTTATTTTAACACTAATCCACCAGAAAACTCTCAAATTGATTCATCACAATTTTCAATTTGATTTGATTTTGACTCATTTAAAACAAATTACATGGCTTCAAATATTAATTTCTTGAACATAAACAAGTCAGACTTCATTTTAAAAAGCGGGGGGGGAAAGGATACGCAAAATTGACTATTTGAAGCTTTCTACCCTGTCTCCGGAGCCCTATTAGAACCCTTTTTATGGTTAGCAGTAAGATTCTCTACAAGCCTACGTCACCCAGGCGGCGACATGACAATTATCTGTAAATATATACAACAAAAACATGATACAAAACAATATGCAATGCTCTACACTTCACAAACCTGATGTGATGTGCAGTAGTTTCATTGGGAAAGAGAAGCAAGGTGAGGTGGGACTCATGCAGGGATGACATTTAAAACCTCCTCTGGCATGTTTTCGATGAGGGAACACTGTGTACATGTTTCATCTCTTTACTGAATGTCTCCCTGCTCTTCACTCCCTCTCATTCAGCTCTCTTCTACTTGAACAAACTAAACAAATGTTGTATATTGCGAAAGGCTCTGATAGAGGAGGCAGTGACCCGTAGGCTTTGGGGGGAAAGTCGACACAAACGTGAATTAATGAAGCCCTGACCCTGAATCATTTTCACTGCTCCTGTTGTGAAACTTTAAAGCTCGACCATGACAGAGCCGTTCAGGACCAGAGACCACCGCAGTCTGGGTTGTGCAACGCAGAGATGTAAAGTGCAACTGAGGTCGTGTCAAAAGTCCTAAGATTCAGCTACTATTTGCAACTCCTCCTCCCTCACAGGATTACTCAAGCCTGAATGAATCACTCAAAATAAAACTCAAAGCTAATCATGAGTGAGAACCAAATATTTAGAACATCCATTCAGATTTTTTTACTTCTACCGTTTTAACTGTAACATGAAACATATTTAGATCACCGTGTTTCCTTTTGTTGTTTAGAAAATGCTATATTCGCTCAAAACATGTTCATCACAGTCAGTGCGCATCCCGCTAATGAAACTACTGCACATCGCGTCAGGTTTCAAGTTGTTTGTACAATTTTGTATCATGTTTTTGTATATTTATGGAGAACGGTCATGCGTGTGATCAGCCTGATAGACCTGCCAGATCTGTCAAACTGAGCATGCCTGGAACAACAGCTGATAAGAGCCACGTCGCAACAGTCACCTGACATTTTTGTTTGTTAGAAGGAAACAAAAAATTAGGTGAGAACCAGTTGAAATGTTGCAGTCACATCATTCTGGGGGTCTTCAACATGTGTCTATGGTGGAATGTTTTGCAAAATGGATTTAAACAGCACATTTTCTGGAGCTTGTGATCAACATGAGGATTTGTGGCACTGTTTAGAAGTTTAATTTTCAACAAAAAGGGAGCAACTAATTGAAAAACTGTTGGCTAATGCTAGCTAGCTTGTGACTGTAGTGTACATGTGAAGTTCAGATAAGTCAGCTCTTTCTGGTCAGATTGCATTAAAGTCTAACAAAGCAACAGACAGAGCAGTGCCTACAGTTAGCATCACATTTCCGGGGAATGTTGATGACATAAGCTGCAAAGTCTCAATGTAACATGGTTAGAGTTCTTAAAAGTCAATTTTGCTTCATACATCCCCTTTAAACACTGACCTGAATAGTGGAACTGTGTAACTGTGTGTGTGCTCTCCTGCGCCCCCTTCAGGCTCTGTCCCTCATGGTGCTGCCCTTCGTCCCGGCCTCAAACCTCTTCTTCCCCGTGTGGGCTTCGTGGTGGCAGAGAGGGTCCTGTACGTCCCCAGTATGGGCTTCTGTGTCCTGGTCGCTCACGGCCTCAAGATCCTCTCACACAAAGGGTCAGGCTCCTTCTGTTTTTACTACATTTTAGGTCTGTCATGATATACACTAGCTCGACCTCAATAAATCTGAGATGAAACAATATTTTCGAGGTAAGTTTTTATCGTGTGTACATTTTCTTTGGACAAATTTTGGGTTATTTTCTGGCTGTATGATGAGATTTGAGCTGGGGAGCTGCTCCAAACCACATATAGATATCATCACGCAGATAAACTGGGATCAAATACAACACAAAGAATACAGTCTAAAGCAGGGGTGTCCAAACTACGGCCCGGGGGCCAAATGCGGCACTCAGACCAATTTTTTATTGGTCTCAGGCCTTCAGGTGAACTGGCCCAATTGATCATAATCAGCACTTTTTACGCCAAATTTGATTAATCCTACCAATATAATCTAAATAACATCACGTTGCATTATCATACAGACCAAATATTAATATTTCAAGACTTATTTAAAGTATGAAGTGAAGTCAAAACTATGTTAAATGCACCATCTGAATTATCCACTGTATTGACCCTGGTCTGTGGTCGTTCGTGTTGAATATTTTTCAAGATATGACCCTTGGTGAAAAAAGTTTGGGCACCCCAGGTCTAAAGTAACGCAAGTCTTAGTAAATTCAACAGAGTGCGTCTTTCGAGCAGGTAATTCTCAATAATAAGGCAATAAACAACTGAACAACAGAATTGCAGGAATGGAAACAACAGAGTAGTTAAAATACAGAGCTTGAGTGTCTTTCTTGACTCATCAACAATCTAGCGAGGACTGAATGAACAGAGGGAGTATATATAGACTATCCTGGGCTGATTAGGAAATGAATGGCAGCTGCAGGGAAAACAGGGAGGTAGCAACAGGCTGGAAAATGGAGCTGGACTGAAAACAGGCAGAACTGTGACAGATATAGAAGTACTGACATACTTATAGAAGTACTGCACCAGGCCTAACCATGCATTTAGAAAGGTTTATTAAGAAAAAGGCTTGAACGTTTTTATAGACTCTCAGTTTGATTAAAATGTCATTATTTTCACAACCCTATTATAGTTATTTTCTCTTTATATTCTCTTACCATTGCGTTTGATCTGATTACACTGGCCTTTTACCAGTAGCCTCTTTCTCTCCTCTGTCACAGGATCCTGAAAAAGTTCTCGTGGTTCCTGATGATTCTTATGCTCACGACTCACGCAGCCAAGACCTTCCACAGGAACTGGGACTGGGAGTCTGAATACACTCTGTTCACCGCCGCTCTGAAGGTAAAGTCTGGCTCCTCTGGCCCTGCTCCTCTGCTCCTCTGGCTCTTCTCCTCTGGCTTTGCTCCTCTGGCTCTGCTCCTCTGACTCTGCTCCTCTGGCCCTGCTCCTCTGACTCTGCTCCTCTGGCCCTGCTCCTCTGGCTCTGCTCCTCTGACTCTGCTCCTCTGGCCCTGCTCCTCTGACTCTGCTCCTCTGACTCTGCTCCTCTGGCCCTGCTCCTCTGACTCTGCTCCTCTGGCCCTGCTCCTCTGACTCTGCTCCTCTGGCCCTGCTCCTCTGGCTCTGTTCCCATCTCCTCTCTGCTCCTCTGGCCCTGCTCCTTTGCTCCTCTGGCTCTGCTCCTGTCTCCTCCAGTCTGCTCCTCTGGCACTGCTCCCCTGGCTCTACTCCTTTGCTCCTCTGGCTCTGCTCCTTTGCTCCTCTGGCTCTGCTCCTCTGGCTCTACTCCTTTGCTCCTCTGGCTCTGCTCCTCTGGCTCTACTCCTTTGCTCCTCTGGCTCTGCTCCTTTGCTCCTCTGGCTCTGCTCCTTTGCTCCTCTGGCTCTGCTCCTGTCTCCTCCTCTCTGCTCCTCTGACTCTGCTCCTCTGGCCCTGCTCCTCTGGCTCTGTTCCCGTCTCCTCCTGTCTGCTCCTCTGGCCCTGCTCCTTTGCACCTCTGGCTCTGCTCCTGTCTCCTCCAGTCTGCTCCTCTGGCACTGCTCCTCTGGCTGTACTCTTTTGCTCCTCTGGCTCTGCTCCTTTGCTCCTCTGGCTCTGCTCTTGTCTCCTCCTCTCTGCTCCTGTCTGCTCCTCTGGCTCTGCTCCTCTGGCTCTGCTCCTTTGTCCCTCTGGCTCTGCTGCTCAATATCAATTCCAATACCGTAATTATAATAAAAACACTTTTTCTTTAGACCATGGAATGTGATTTTGAACATTAAATGGTAGTACTTTCTTTCTATTCCCATGTGTCTTACATCTGTGTAATCCCTCAGTGTCCAGTAGGTTCATAGTGTCCATGGTGTTATACTAGTCTGTGTCTTATACTTGTTCTGATACAGCTCAAGATCATTCTAAAGATATTCAGGAAAGGTTCACTTCTTCTGTTCTGTGAATGTGACTTTTTTTAATATCGATACCTCTGAAGAATGAGTATTTAGTTTCCATCTACAATCTGGCAGTTAAACAGTAAATTCCACTGACCTGTCCTCCATCTCAGTTTTAAACTTTGAACTTTATAAACTGAACCCAACCTATTTAGATATAAGATATAAGATTACATTGGATACATATAATCATATTTGGACAAAATCCTTGCTCACAGACACAAAAATTCCACCTCATTAAAACTGGGAAGTATCAGTATCACAACATATATATAATTTTTTCTTCCACAATCTTATTTGGATTTTGCATTTATGAGCAGCCAGAAGCGACGGAGTAGAAAAAACATGTTTTTCCAAGATAGTTCAAACTTTCAATTCAAAAGTTCACAAAATTCCATCCAAATTTGATAGCAAAAGTTCAATGCATTCTTGAGACATCGTGTTAGAGTGATTTAGCGTACTGATTTTATGTTCAGATCCTGGAAGCGAAAAAGAAAATAAGAAGAAACTGCTCTAAATCATGAGCTCTGATGGATAATATTTCACGGTGTGTTGTGAAGCTTAAGTAAGGTACATGTGTTTGTGTGTACTCTCATAGTTCTGTATTGTTCCAGTGATTTGATAAGCGATCTCTGCGTCAGTTACATAGTCTAACGCTGGACCTGCTCCAGTCTAAACACAGGCGAATGATGAGAGATGAAGCCTTTATAGGTTTCAAACTTTATAGCACTGTCTAATTCGAATATAAAACTAGTGTGTGAAGGTAAAAGCCCCGTGTTACGCAAAAATGACTCTTGTGAAGTTTAAGCCGTGTTATGATGTTTTTACCTCCTCAAAAACACACCTGGAGTTGTTTTGTTTCACTCACACATGTTTGAGTAACTCTTTATTTTTAGTGTGTTAACATCTCCAAAGCTCAGAATGTTCTGTTCCACCTTGTGATGTCATGAAGTGGTAGTTTTCACGTTAACAGCTTAGTTCAGTTGAGATTGGCAATTCCAGAGCTGAAATCATCCAGATCAGACATGTCAGACAAATTCGGCCCTTGATATAATTATATTTGTCCCGCGAGATCATAGTAGGAATCCCAGAATGCTTTGCAAATGTGTTAGCACCACTTTTGTTGACACTTATTAGCATCCACTACCTGTCGCCTCACTCAAATTTAATCCACCCCTTCTGAAAAAAAGTTTAAAATGTTCGATAAATATTTAGTTTGGCCCGCAACTTAGTTCCAGTTTTTAATTTTGGCCAACTGTGAATTTGAGTTTGACACCCCTGATCCAGATGATTCAAGTGAAGTTGTACATCTCCATGGCAAAGAGCAGGTGACAGACCCTCAACCAGAAAACTTACATCTTGCATCTTTAAAATTATAATTCTCCTGGGATTACCTGCGTTTACCAAAACTTTTAATGTTATCCCATCGTAGTCACTGTATTCCTGAATATATTTCCTTATGGAGTTCCTCTTCGGAGAAATAATTAGTACACAGGTTTATGCTAATGCTAGAGCACAGGAGTCACATGCATCTCACACACGTTAAACTACAGCTGCAGCCTCCAGCACAGCGAGAACAATGGAGACGTCGCCTTTGTCCCGCTCCAGACGATATAATAACGCAATAAGACCAGCCTTTCAATTCTTTATTTATGTTTCAGTGCTATGAGTCTGTAAACAAGAACTTATTCATGGTTTAGCCTCCTGCAACATCTTTACGTGCAAAAAAATATGTCTTAAATTGTTAATCACTACGGCAACAGACCGAATTTTCCATCATTCTGAGACCCATGTATACAGCTTATTAGCGATCTCTTATAATAGTAATTAGTCTTAAAAAGCTCTTTTCCAGACGCTTTATAATTTCGTGTATTCTTCGTTCACTCCATACTCGGCGGTAAGTTACTACTGTAGCCACAGCTGCCCTGGGACAAACTGACGAAAGTGAGGCTGCCATTCTGCGTAGTGCACCTTAGAAGAGGGGGCGTTATAAAGTTCCTTCATCAAAAACCTGCCTGAAGAGGTTTTAGATGTCATCCCTGCATGTTTAAGCAATCTAGCGATCTCCCCTGGACCCTATTCAACCCCTCCTTACGGTTAACTGTGAGATTCTGTCCAAGGCTCCGCCCACAAGCCCACGTCACCCATTTTCCCACACGACAATTCTCCATAAATATACAAAAACATGATGTAAAACTGTACACGGCAACTCCATGTGATGTGATGTGCAGTAGTTTTTATTACACGCTGATTGTGTTGTGATGGCGCTCTGAAGGGGGAGGTGACTTAGCACGGAGAGCAAACAAAATTGAAACTTACAAAACATGTCAATACGATGTTTTTGGTGAATATAACATTTACAAAACAATAAAAGGTAACATGGTGATCTAAATATGTTATATGTTAGCGGTTCATACCCCACTGAAGTAAAATGGCGCCTCTTTAAATAAATAAAGCCGATATTTGAAAGAAGATGTATTTTACTATGTTCCGCGAAGCCGTGTATTCTCTCTTCCTCATAAATCTTTGTTCCTGTCGAGCTGAACAGATATAATTCAAACGCAGTGACAGACTTGGCTCTTAACTTTGACAGGAGGTTCAGTCTAAGTATTATCTGTTTATTTTTTTTATTTTTTCCCGCAGGTGAACAAGAACAACGCCAAACTGTGGAACAACGTCGGCCACGCGCTGGAAAACCAAAACAACTACGCCATGGCCCTGAGGTACTTCCTGCAGGCCACCAGAGTCCAGCCCGGTAAGGACAAAAGGAGTCTAGAGGAGCGGACATGTTCTTAAAAAAACAAAATATGCTAAAATGTTATAGGGCCAGATGTTTGGAACAGTTTAAAAGCATAACTGTCAGCAGCGGAAAGTAACAAAGTAAAGTACAGATACCTAAAATGTGTACTTTACTTTTACTTCACTACATTTGAGAGCAGTATCTGTACTTTCTACTCCACTGCATTTTTGAACTGGACTGAAAAGTAAAAGTCTTTTTCATTCTTGTCTGAGACTTGTTGAAAAGTCTCAGGGTCTATTTTTAACACGTCCATAGTTCAACAAAATCTACAAATAGAAACAGCTGCGGGAAAAAAATTTTTCTGTTGAACAAAATTCAGCACAAATCTTTATCAAAATCACTTCATTACATCTCAAAATCTCCAAAATACTTTTAGTTTTTACCGTTTTCCATTTTTAACACTTTTACTTAAGTAACAAAATAGTTCCAGCACTGATTACTCTAAACAGATACTTTAATTCTGATACTTTGTGCTGTGATCTTCAGCCGACGCCTTTTCCGTTTTCTTGCATGTTAAATGTTTTTATTTCGGGAATAATGTCTGAATATACAGATCAGCGATATAAACTAATCAATCTTATCGATGAACCATGCGATAATACTTAAAGTGACAGGTTTTCATGTTATTTTGTACTTACTTCGTTTGGTGAGATAATATCTGCGGTAAATATTTATCATAGTTTTACATCAGTTAAGCGGCAGTGGAAAAAAGTTGTGAAGAAAAAAACAAAACTACAGGAAGTACTGCTGAGGTCTAGGCCTGTCGTGACGATTATATGATAGGAGGAATAATCAGTTTTTGGGGTCAGTATTTAACGTGAGGACTTTTTCTTTGGACTAGTGAGAAAATGTTGGGTTTTTTTTCTGTTCTTCGATGAGATTTGTGTTGTAGAAGCTTGAATTATGAACTGTGACTACATTTAGAATACTTTTTGGGGGATAATTCTGCTAGTTTGGTTTCAGTATTATCGTTTATCGTGTATAGTTACTTCAATGATATATCACACTCTGAAATGTGTTATCGTTACACTCTTACATCATAATAATTCTGTAATTCTGCTTCGGCTGCAGCTAATGGTTATTTTATAGATCGATTAGTCTAGTGATTATACTTTCAATTAATCGGTTTGTGGTTTATTTCGCGAAAAACCTGAGAGAGGCCGTGAGATTTTTACTAAATTTGACCCAGATGAAGCTAACACGATCGTACAGCGTCTAATTACAAAGCGCTTAATTGTCCAAGAATCAGGAAATTGAGCGTTGTTAGCATGCTAGTTGTTCACGGCAAAACTTCTATCCAGCCTCTAAAAGTTGTGAAAAGCGCTTATAAACTCATCGTGGTGAATAATTAGGATGTTCAGAATGCAAGAGGTAAGTGAGGAATAACTTTATAACCACGGCGAACGCTTTAAAATGAACTAGTTCTGTTTTTCACGTTTTTAAGATGGTAAAAATCGTGTACAGAGACTTTAAACCCGTGTCTGCTCATTCAGATTTGGGGAGGGATGGGTTTAATTACGATAATCTTGAGCAGACTCTGAAACGCTCCAGATCAAACTCCTATGAGACATGTTTACGGTTGCTGTTCTGTCTGTCTGCTGCTCGTTTGCTTTGCTTTTCATTCAAATTTTTATTTGTAAAGATGACTGTAAGAAGTCTGTTTGTGTCAGATGCACATACTAGAGTTGAATTATTAGAGTTTATTCTTTGAAAGAGAAACAAAAAATACTTTTGCCCATCATCAAAGTCAGCCATGATGCATCTGAAGTCCATTTAACTCAGCTGTGTTCAGTTTTGTAATGTTTATTAACCATTTAAATAGATTGTTTCTGCCGACTTTGACCAAGTATTTATCAGAAAAAGTATTTATATTCCAAGATTAAATTTGACCGAATAAATCTAGCCACTGTGTTCCAAATAGGAAGTAATCATAGACGCGCTTCAGGCTCCATCGACTCTGGCTACAATTCACTTTCTATTGAAAAACTGTGGCTCCTCTCTCTATAATTGCTGCTGTCAGGCTCGTCATTTTGCTCATAAAATATTTGTTTTAACCCAGTCTACATGATCCTGGTGGTTTTATTTGGCTTGTGTATGTAAATCAAGATGTGAACATTAATAACACACCAATGAGGTGGATTGTTTTACCAAGGTTGCTCCCGCTAACATTAGCGACATGTTTGATCAACTGCGGTTGTCTCTTGTTGCTAAGTGCCCGCTGCGTTGGGGGTGGGACGGGTCGTGTACCTTCAACAACCTCAGTCCTGATTGGCTCTTTGGTTTCACGCTCGGATTTCCAAATATTGTCCCTGGTTACAGATTCTACACGAAAGTTGAGTAATTAAAACACATGTAATTGAATAAATGGAAGATGGGTACATTTTATGCCATACTGTGGAAATTTCCAAGCGAAGTAATATCATCCCCATGGAAACAAGAAGCGAGGAAGCAGACCCCACACTTCCAGAAAGGTTACACAGTGCATATTTAACTTACAAAAACTCTTCCAGGTCACACAGTGAGACATGAGTAGCGCTGTCATCGACTAAAGAAATTCTTGTTGGACTAAAGACATGTCCTGCCGATTGATTGGTCGAATAAAAACGGAGCGTGGCAAAAGCTCTCGAAACTATTACGTATCTCTATGTATCTGACCCAAACTGCACTCATAAGACTACACCTGCAGGGGGAGCTCATGCAAAAACTACTATTTATCCAAAAAGTACTAGGAAACTATGTATTTATATAAAGACAGATTAAACTGGTGAGTCATGAGTTTAATCTGACTTTTTACAGATAAATATCAAACCTACAGGTCACGCACGTCTCCTTTCTGCTGTTGTCCCATAGAAATCCTTATAATCTAAATAAAATGAATGAGTGCGCTAGTACACAGCCCAGTCCTCAGAACTCACCTCACGTGGCGTTTTCCTGGAAGCATTGTTGAAATGTTTTTGACACCCAAGGGTGCTTCCTCCGAGATTAAAGAGCCCACCGTATTAAGTGCTCAGTGAAAATAACAGACCATCGAGTTAGAATCTAAGTAAATGCACAGACAAAATGAGAATAAAACGGAGTATTCAACACTTTTATGAATACTTAGTGTACTGGTTCATTCGCAGAGAGGTTAGCTAAGGTAAGTGTGGTGTTTAAAAACGCATGGAGTACAATTTAAAATAACTATACATGAATTAACCTTAATCTCCAGAGACCCGAGCTCTTGTATGGCTTTTTTTTTTTTTTGTTGTTTTTTTTTTATTTTATTTATTTTTATGAGAAGAAAAAAAAGACAAACAGTTCAGTACAAAACAGGACAGGAAAAGTAAATAATAGACAAACATGGTACAAAGTATAGGGCAGAAAGAAAAAAAAAAAAAAAAATGTATGTATGGCTTTATTAATTTCTCTCTGTTATTTGGGCTGATTGGGACCTGATTAGTTCCTGAACACAGCAACATTTGTCCTGAGAAAAAAAAAATATTCTGGACATTCTAAACTCTTAAAAATATTCAAAATTCAGCATTTTTGCGTGGTTGCTGTTCTTCTAAAAATTTGCATTGTGGCCTAGACTACCCAAAATGTGTTGTCCACATACGAGGAGCCAGGTCTCAGGAGGTTAAATCTGTGCTGTTCTGCAAAGGCAACGTGTCAGAGCTTTCAACATCGTTCTAGTTGTTTCTTCTCACTGAGCCTCTGAAGTTGCATTTTTGAGTAATCTTGAATCACTTATCTTCAAGACGTCATTGCTCAGATCTGCCCCCGTTGTCACCTCCACCGGTCAACGCTAGACACGGGACGATACTGAAATGTGGCGTCACGATTATCATGGCCAAAAGAAGATTAACAATTACATCACGATAATGATTAAAGTTGATGACAGTTTAAAAATGTTCTGAATATGATCATTATAATGTTTTATCAATAAGTTCCATATGTAAACATCTGTTGTAGTGTTGTACTTTGTTATGAGTGAAAACAGCAGTGAAACAGTAAAAAAAAAAAAAGTTCAAAAAGTCAGTTAAGCAGAATGCAAATGCGTTTTATTCATATGTTCTGGTTTGTTTTTTTTAGTAAATGTCATCTGGTTTTCCTCATTCACAGATGACATCGGAGCTCATATGAACGTGGGCCGGACCTACAAGAACCTGAACCGCTCCAGAGAGGCAGAGGAGGCCTACCTGGTGGCCAAGGGGCTGATGCCACAGGTGAGAGAGGGAAGAGAGAGGGAAGGAGGGAGAAAGAAGGAGGAGAGGAGGCTTGTGTGGTGGCCAAGGGGCTGATGCCACTGGTGAGAGAGAGAAGAGAGGGAAGGAGGGAGAAAGAAGGAGGAGAGGAGGCTGATCTGGTGGCTAAGGGGCTGATGCCACAGGTGAGAGAGAGAAAAGAGGGGGAGAGGGGGAAGGAGAGAGAAAGAAGGAGAGGAGGCTTATCTGGTGGCTAAGGGGCTGATGCCACAGGTGAGAGAGAGAAAAGAGGGGGGAGAGGGGGAAGGAGAGAGAAAGAAGAGAGGAGGCTTATCTGGTGGCTAAGGGGCTGATGCCACAGGTGTGTGAGAGAGAAAAGAGGGGGAGAAGGGGAAGGAGAGAGAAAGGAGGAGAGGAGGCTTGTGTGGTGGCCAAGGGGCTGATGCCACTGGTGAGAGAGAGAGAAGAGAGGGAAGGAGGGAGAAAGAAGGAGGAGAGGAGGCTGATCTGGTGGACAAGGGGCTGATGCCACAGGTGAGAGAGAGAAAAGAGGGGGAGAGAGAGGGAAGGAGGGAGAAAGAAGGAGGAGAGGAGGTTTATCTGGTGGCCAAAGGGCTGATGCCATAGGTGAGAGAGAGAAAAGAGGGGGAGAGAGAGGGAAAGAGGGAGAAAGAAGGAGGAGAGGAGGCTGATCTGGTGGCTAAGGGGCTGATGCCACAGGTGAGAGAGAGAAGAGAGGGGGAGAGAGGGAAGGAGAGAGAAAGAAGGAGGAGAGGAGGAGGCTTATCTGGTGGCCAAGGGGCTGATGTCACTGGTGAGAGACGGAAGAGAGGAAAGGAGGGAGAAAGAAGGAGGAGAGGAGGCTTATCTGGTGGCCAAGGGGCTGATGCCACAGAGAGAAGAGAAAGAGAGGGAGATAGAAGGGAGGACAGAAAGAGAGGGAAAGAGTGAGGAGAAAGGTAAAGAGAAGGTCAGAGAGAGGCAGAGGAGGCCGACCTGGTGGCCAAGGCGCTAACGCCACAGGAGAGAGAGAGAAAGAGTGGCAGATGGGAGAAAGATGGAGGGAGAGAGTGGAGGGGATGGAGAGAAATAAACTAAACCAAGTCTGCAACTAGAATTGATGAATCTGTCTATGATTTATTTAGACTAACACAATAGCCACTAGTTCACTAATGCCTGTGAATGTGAGATTCTGACAACTCCATTAGTTTAAACATGGATTAGTTGTTTGACTGTTAACTAAAATTACAATGACTCTCCCAAAGTTGTAATGCATTGATTGATTTTAATCACATGGACAAAGGAGGGTTGGAAAGGTGAGACGGGCGTTCACCGGGTAACTGCAGGCTCCCTTCTAGCCAAACATAATTATTCAAACCCAAAACCGCTCATTCACTTGTGAAGGTCATTCTGGCCTTTTTAAACTGTTGACTCAAGTAAACCTGGTTCAATGTTTAGTTTAGACAAGTCCAGACGGAGAACTAAGTGAACACAGCTACGGATTTTTCCCTTTTTGGTTAACCTTATAGTTGTCCATCCTCTCCTCTGCCCCGTCTGACCCTCTTCTTCTCTGCTTCCTTTGCTCCATCTGACTCTCTCCTCCTCATCCTCTGCTCCATCTGAACCTCTCCTCCTCCTCATCCTCTGCTCCATCTGACCCTCTCCTCCTCATCCTCTGCTCCGTCTGACCCTCTTCTTCTCTGCTTCCTTTGCTCCATCTGACCCTCTCCTCCTCATCCTCTGCTCCATCTGACCCTCTCCTCATCCTCTCCATCATCTCTCTGCTCCTCTGCTCCATGACTCTCTTGTGCACCCTCTGCTCCGTCTGACCCTCTCCTCCTCATCCTCTGCTCCGTCTGACCCTCTTCTTCTCTGCTTCCTTTGCTCCATCTGACCCTCTCCTCCTCATCCTCTCCTCCATCCGATCCTCTCCTCTTCATCCTCTGATCCATCTGACCCTCTTCTTCTCTGCTTCCTTTGCTCCATCTGACTCTCTCTTCTGCATCCTCTGCTCAAAGTATAAATTTCTTCTTTTTAAGGTCATTCCCGGTAAGAAATACGCGACCCGAGTGGCTCCAAACCACCTGAACGTTTACATAAATCTGGCGAATTTGATCCGAGCGAACGAGTCTCGTCTGGAGGAGGCAGACCAGCTGTACAGACAGGCCATCAGTATGAGACCGGACTTCAAGCAGGCTTACATCAGCAGGTGGGTGACATCACATCTCTGATCTTGGCCTCATGTTAGACTATTGTGTTACTATTAAACTACACTAACAGGCAAAAGTTTGGATACACTTTCTCATTCAGTGTTTTTGTTATTTCTTTCTAGATTTGATATACAGACATAAGATCTCAAATATATAAAGCGAGATATGTGGCATTATGTAGCAAAGAAAACAAGTGAAATAACATTTTTTTTAAATATTTGAAATTCTAATTTCTCAACATAGCCACCCTTTGCTTTGTCGACAGCGCTACAAACTCTCGGTCTTTTCTCAGTGAGTCTAGAGATCGACGGATATGTTTTTTTTCATGGCCGATGCCGATACAGATTGTTTAGAATCCTGAGGAACCAATGGCAGATTAGATCTCCCGATACTTTTGGTCTGATATTTTGGCACAATTTTTATAAGTTTCCCCAAATTATGTCATTTAAATTTACTACAAACAACGATGTCTTCATATTAAAGGGTTCAAATAAAGGTTTGTGTGTATTTCTAGGCAGCAGATTGACCAAAACAAACCTATCCGCCGATACTGGAGATTTAAGGCTGAGAGCCGATACACTAAAAAGTCCAAATATCGGCCAAGATATCTAGGTCTATCTCTAATGAAGTCTCCTGAAATGGCTTTTGCTTCACAGCTGTGCCGCGTCAGTGTCAAGAGAGTGTCAATGATCAAAGCAAAGGGTAAAGGCTATTTTTATTTATTTTTAATCTATTTTGTTTTGTCTACTGCATTCCACATGTGTTATTCATAGTTTTAATGCCTTGGGTAAGAATCTACAATATAAATAGTCATGAAAATAAATAAAACTATTCCACGAACAAGTGTGACCAAACTTTTGACTGATCGTGTGATCTTCTGAAGGGTGTTTTTAAAAAGGCCGAGTTTAATGCACAATGTAACTTTACTAATGGCCTTCCACAGCTGTGTTTCTCTTTTTCTATTTGCTTCTTAGCTGTACAGTCCCAATTTTGTCCTCCACTGGGTCGTCCCTTGTTTAAAACGTGTGTAGTAATCAGTCCAATGGGGTTCCTCCACTCTTCCGATGTTTTTTTTTTTTCCCCTTTTCATCTCTGATAATTTGTCTCTGACGTGTCCGGTCAGCTGGTTTAAACAAGTTGTGGCCCGGGACTTTAAACTGGGATGAGGGGACCTTTTTACTCTCACACACCTGAGATACTGTCCTGAAGAAGAGAAAACTTGCAAACATACAGCACTTCAGAGTCACACTGTGATCCAACATTTATGTAAATTTGTCTGAACACATTCTGTACTGTACAGGAGACACGGAGGAGACTGATGGACAATGGTCTACAGTCCCTCAGCCAATCAGGAAACAGAACACACACAACATACACTGTAAAAGGACATGCAAAATTGTACAAAAAAAAATAAAAACAACGAAACGGCGAGACCGCGAATGGTGAACCGCGATATAGCGAGGGACCACTGTACTACATTACATTAGCCTATCTAGCATCTATTCATTACAAAGAATACAATGGAAATGCATCATATCTTACTGTGAGCTGTTTGTCTCCATGGAAATAGGTTTAATGTCAATCTGCGGAACATTTCATGTAAACCAATAACATCTCTATGGAGACAAGCAGGTGGTGAACCCTCCACATTAAAACTTACATAGTGCGTTTTTAAAGCCAGTATAAGGAACTATTTAAACAAAAAAAAAAAAAATAGACTAAAAAAAACAGTCTTTATTGAAAAACATGTGTCCTTACTGAGCTGGCTTGCATCTCCACAAACCTGACATGTACTTGGCCTGCCTGTTTCTATGTAAATATTGTTCGCTTGTTTATAATATTCCACAGTATGGTATAAAATTGATCTTTCTCCTTGGAGATTGTACCAAGTTCCATCTGCCACCTCCAGAAAGTTCCACACTGTGCCTTCAAGTACATTGTTTTGTATATTAATACTATTTTCCTTGTTGTGTTACGTTCCAGAGGTGAGCTTCTGCTGAAGATGAACAAGCTGACGGAGGCGCGCGATGCCTACCTCCGCGCTCTGGATCTGGACCGAACCAACGCAGATCTGTGGTACAACCTGGCCATAGTCCACATCGAGATGAAGGAACCACAAGAGGCTCTCACCAACTTCAACCACGCTCTGGAGATCAGCCCCAAAACACAAGCTCGCCCTGTTCAACTCAGCTCTGCTCATGCAAGAGTCCGGTAAGGAAGAAATGATGTACATAGGCTGACGGTGAAAGCAGAGGGTCAGAGGAACCGAGGAGGCAGAGGAGAGAGTTAGATCAAGCAGAGGAGAGGGTCAGATCGAGCAAAGGAAGCAGAGGAGAGGGCCAGATGGAGCAGAGAAGGTCAGATGGAGCAGAGGAGGTAGAGGAAAGGGTCAGATGGGGCAGAGGAAGCAGAGGAGAGGGCCAGATGGGGCAGAATAGAAGGTCAGATGGAGCAGAGGAGGTAGAGGAGAGGGTCAGATGGAGCAGAGAGGAGGAGGAGAGGGTCAGATGGAGCAGAGGCGAAGGTCAGATGGACAACTATAAGGTTAACCTAAAAGGGAAAAATCCGTTGTGGGTTCACTTAGTTCTCCGTCTGGACTTGTCTAAACTAAACATTGGACCAGGTTTACTTGAGTCAACAGTTTGAAAAGGCCAAAATGACCTTCATGAGTGAATGAACGGTTTTGGGTTTGAATGATGATGTTTACCTGTTCAACAAAGCAGCTCATCATGGTCCATTAGGTTCACACATGCATTGATCACTGGAAAACCTTAAATTTTAGGGCATCAGATCGAAATCACAATTTGAATGAACGCAGTTAACAAATCACAAAGGTGCAATTTTTAAGTACATAATTTCCTCCATAAACAACAAAATGTCCTGTCTTATTCTGCATAAAAACGTCTAACCCTGTAGTTTAGATCTGTACAAACATGATCTGAAATGTGATTCTTGTCTTAGTTTGTCCGTTCAGATTTCAGTCTTTTTGTCAATTCTTCTGGACGAGTTTAAAATCTGAACTTGAAAATGTAAATTAAAACATAAATCGTAAATTACTTTCACCCTCAGTAGTTTTCAGAAAAATCACAGTTAGATATTTTATCCAAATCATTAAATTCATAAAGTTTTGATAATCCATAAATCCCGATGTTCAAGGTTCAAGGCAACTTTGTTCGTACCAACTTTGTGAGTGAATGAACGGGCCGACTTTATGAACAAACTTTGGCATCAGAAAAGTGGCATAGTGCAGGCCAAAAGAGCTAAAAACCCAACAAAGAACAATATATTAAAAGTACAGTATGTGACCTTTAGGCCACATGTGTCAAACTCAAGGCCCCCAGGCCAAATGTGGCCCTCCACATCATTTTATGTGGCCGGCGGCAGGGTAAATTAGAAGGTATAATGGTCTTAAAATGTCATTTTATCAGGAGATAGGCAGTTACACAGTTACACAGCCATATTTTTATATCTAGGCAAATGCAAATGCAGTATTTGTAACTTGAATAACTAATAAATACAGAAACAGTTAATTAAGTTAAAAAGTAGTTACATTTATTTTACATCTGGCCCTTTGACGACAGCCATTTTGCTGATGTGGCCCCCGGTGAAGATGTGTTTGAGACACCTGCTTCAGGCGTCGGCTCATCACCTGCATGATTCCATGGAAAAAGAAAATTAAACCAATACTTCGGAACATTCTCCAAAGATTTATGTCATATTGTGCAATATTGTAGCCAATGTAACAACCTTTCCATGGAAACAAGCGGGCAGTGGGCCTCCTCCAGGGCAAGGAAGAGTCAGGTTTGCGGAGATGCGAGCCCACTCACAGTAACGACGCATGTTTTTCATTGCAGTAAACACAAATAAGGCTTTTATTTTAGAATATTTTTGTGGCTAAAAAGTTACATACTGTGGCTTTATGAAAGAAGAAAAATTATGTTTATGTTCACAATAATTCAGTACACTTCTGTTTTGAAATCCTGTAATCTCATCTAATCCAGTCTCACCTTTGTGTTCTGAATGCCTGGGGTTTAGTGGGATTTTCTGGCCTCTTTGATTCAGGCGTTTCACTGGGCTTCACTTTTCAGGGCGCGGTGTTTTTAAAAGGATTTTGTATTTTTTTTATTATTTGACAATGAGTCACTCCTTCACCTTTTAGTCCCACCTCCAAACTACAGCCGCATAAATCAGAGCTTCGTGGCCAAACAAAATGTCATGATAGTGATCGGTTAACTCTGAGTCACTAATGAAGTATAAAAAATATGTTTTGATTTCTGCAGTGACAGGTTGAGCCTCGCTGTGACATTTCAATCAAACGTCTTACACAAAGGTCAAAGAGATGGCAGATTTTAGATTGGGAAAACCAAATAAACCAACGATGTGAACAGAAGTGGAATGTTACATTGACAGGTCCCCGTGCTCTGCGCTGAGAAAACTGTTCAAATTGTTCTTAAGGTTTTAATATCTGCTTCTTTAATTAAAAGTACCACTGTATAACTCTGGCGGGGAGGGTCTGCCACCTGGTGAGGGATGCACCGATCCAGCTTTTTCAGGCTCGATACTGATACTTTGCCTTTGAGTCAATACCCGAAATCAAATGATTATGAGTACAGGGGCAAAAAATGTCACTTATTTCCTAAAAACGCAGTGAAATCCAACAGTGTTATGTAATTGTTGTTTCCTTCAGTTAATCTCTGAACAGCTTCATATGTATAAAAGTTCAGCCATTATGAGACGTTCTGGGCCAGAATCAGCCTGTACACGTCTTATCCAATTAAACGATGATCCAGCTAGTTTTTCAGTATCAGCACCGATATTCGACACCAGTATCAGTATCAGTACATCCACATACACCTGGTTGTCTGTTTTATTGACTGACTTGTCTGCAATGTTCCACAGTATAGCTTTAGTTTAAACGTATCTGTTTTGCATTTATATAACTACAAGTGTTTTGATGGCTAAAATTCCCCCCTGTATTCTTACTGTGAGTGGAGTGGCCTCTCCACAGATCAGATCTGTCACTTGGCCCGGTGCATTACCCACTAGGTACATTTAATTCCATACTGCGGGGTATTCTGGGCAAAGGAATAACATCTCCATGGAAACGAGCAGAAAAGTTACATAGAGCACCTTTTTCTTTCTTTCTTTCTTTCTTTCTTTCTTTCCTTTTTTTCCCTTCTTTCCTTCCTTACTCCCTCTCCTGCTCTCTCTCTCACTCTCGCTCTCTTTCTTTCCTCTCTCTCCCCCTCCCTCCCTCCCTCCCTCTCTCTCTCTTTCTTTCCTTCTTTCTTTCCTCCTTTCCTCCCTCCCTCTCCCTCTCTCTCTTGCTCTCTTTCTTTCCTCCCTCCCTCTCTGTCTCTCTTTCTTTCCTCCCTCCCTCCCTCACTTTTTTCTTTTCTTTCTTTCTTTTTTCTTTTTTTCTTTCTTTCCTTCTTTATTTTTTTTTTATTTCCTTCCTTCCTTCCCTTTCCCTCCCTCCCTCTTTCTTTCCTCCCTCCCTCTCTCACTCTCTCACTCTCCTTCTTTCCTCTCTCTCTCTCTCTCTCTTTCTTCCTTCCTTCCTTGCTTCCTGTGTTTCTTTCTTCCTTCCTTTCTTTCTTCCTTTCTTTCTTTCGTGTATTTAAAGCAGACATCGTCCTCGTGTCTGCTTTATAGTCATAATCTATGACACCCTGGATTATCATGTTATAATTTGGACATTTTAAATCACAGATCATCGTAGTGAGCAGCAGATTCTTTGTTCCAAAACTGATCTGCAGAGTTACACTACCGAATCCTTCGTGTATCACTGATGACTAAATTGGAGAGAAAAAGTCAGTCGACGTGTACACTAAAGAAATCCTCGTGTGCTGCTGCCGATCGATTGGGGGGTGTGGCCAAAACTGTCAAAATGATGTATCTCTTTGTGTCTGATCCAAACTGTACTCACAAGACTACACCTGCAGGGGGAGCTCATGCTAAAACTACTATTCATGCAGAAAAAAGTACTAGGAAACAGTGTATTTATATAAAGACACACTAAACTTGTGAATCATGAGTTTAATCTGACGTTTTATGATAAATACAAAAAAAAAATCCCAGATCTTCCTCTCGTTCACTGTCTAACTTCTTCTTACTGTTGTTGTCCCATATAAATCTTTATCATTTAAACAAAATAGTAATTCAACTAATACAGACTTTGACTAAGACTCAACCGATTAATCGACTAAACGAAAGCTCTGGAGCAATGGCGTCTTGAATACAGCAGAATAAATATTACTCAAACACGAATCACTCCAAATACAACCTCGAGTAAAAGAAGAAAATAGTTATAACATGGTTTAAATCTCTGAAAGTCTGATTTTGCATAATAGGTCTCCATGACAACACAGACTCCCTCGTCACCCCTGTCAGCATTGTTCCGTCCTGCTGCGTGCTTGTTTCTTGTTCAAATCGTCGTGACCTCGCTTGTATAAACCCGATGACTTATCACATGTCATAGAGCGTTCGGTGAAGGATGGTTTTCATAATCCATGACCAGAAACCTCCATGTTTTCAGAGCCAGACCTCGGCAAAGGGCATTTCCGTGTTTGTTTTGTGGCAGGCGAGCACAGGTGCGCGGCGTGGACGTGCGAGGTGTGATGGTATGCTAGCGCTAGGTGTGTTTGAACTCGCTTTGGTTGGGTTTGTATTAACGCAGCTGGAAAAACAGATTTATAAGTTGTATGCAGCATAATTTTGTTAATTATTTGAAGTAGAATAAAAACACTTACTCTACCGTTGTACCGGATTTTTTTTTTTTTTTTTTTCCATCCTCCTGTATCCCTGTGTGCCGCCCCATCCTATTATATATCCCGTTTGTGTCAGATGATAATCAGGAAATGTGTGCTTAGCATGTTAGTTGCTGTTAGCGTTGATGGCAAAACTCAGCTCTGGTCTCTGAAAGTTGTGTAAAGTGCTTATAAACTCATCCTGGTGAATAATTAGGATGTTCAAAATGTATAAGGTAAGTGCGGAATAACTTTGGACAACTGCAAACAGTTTAAAACAAACTTAATCTGTGTTTCGTGTTTTTAAGACGTAAAAATCAGGTACATCACTTTAATAATTCTCATTGTTTATTAAAATGCTAATTTCTTTTCTCTTTCATAGGGGACCCAAAGTTCTGGCCTGAAGCTAACCGTCGTTTTTTGCTGTACGTGGAGGAGGAGCCGCAGGACGCTAACGGCTACTTTAACCTGGGGATGCTAGCCATGGACGCTAACGAAGACGAGGCTGCCGAGCGCTGGATGAAAAAGGCAATTCGGCTCCAACCGGGCTTCCGTAGCGCGTTGTTTAATCTCGCTCTGCTTTACTCACAAGCCAAACGCGAGACTGACGCTTTGCCGGTTTTGGACGAGCTTTTGCGCTACCACCCCGATCACATTAAAGGGCTAATCTTGAAAGGAGATATTTTGATGAACCACAAAAAGGACACTCAAGGAGCTAAAGTTTGTTTTCAAAGAATAGTCGCGCTGGATCCGACAAACGTGCAGGGAAAACACAATTTGTGTGTAGTTTATTTCGAGGAACGAGATTTACCAAAAGCGGAAAGCTGCTTGGAAGAGACGTTAGCGCTAGCGCCAAACGAGGAGTACGTGAAACGGCATTTGAATATCGTGCGTAGCAAAATGGCCGCCATGAGTGCCGCTGGGCAACCGTTAACCACGCCTCCGCCATCGCCACAAGAGGGCGCCGTTCAACGAGAGGAAATGCAACAGAGTGTCAACAAAGTGCAGGAGGATAAGCAGCAGGAAGGGAGCGGCGCTAATGCTAACGGAAAGCAGAAGAATAGCAGGAAGTCTAAGGAAGCTAGCAGCGCGGGGCAGAGCAGTTTGGACCAGAGCCAATCTGACAAGCGGACTAAACCTGCAGGAAAGTCGACCAAAGATTTAAACGACATAGAAGAAAAACGAGCGGCGGCACTGAAAAGACTGGAGGAGATCGAGAGAATTCTGAGCACGGAATGATTTTTTTTTATATAATGTGCACACTGCAAAAACATAAATATGAACTGTTAAAATGACTTGAACTTGATTTAAAGGGTTGACAACAGTATCGAAAATCAGATACTAATCGGTACTAGAACTAGTATCGAAACTAGATACTCATTTGAGCAGGTATCGATACTAAAAAGTCACATTCACAGAACAGAAATGAACCTTCCTTGACACTGAGGATTACACAGATATAAGACCTCACGGGAATAGAAAAGAAAATCACTAAATCACTAAAAGGTTTAATTTGCTTTGTTGGAGTGTCTGCCACCTCCTTTGAGATGTTATTGCTTTGCCTAGAATGTTTCACAGTATGGCTTTAAACCTGTGTATTTATAGAAACAAGCTGGTGAAGTTTTGCAAGGTGTTTTTGAGCAATAACAAAAACTCGTAATGAAATATATGCAAGATGGATGAGCTTTATGTTACACTGTGGAACATTTCAGACAAAGCAATAACATCTCCATGGAGACGAGCAGGTGGCAGACCCTCCATCAGAAGAGTTACACAGTGCACCTAGTTTTGAGAGTTTGGATTTATCTCAAGCAAAAAAAATTCACCCATAACGTTTTTTGGAGCAAGGACTGAACCAGGACTGAACCAGGACTGAACCCAGGACTGAACCAGAACTGAACCAGGACTAAACCAGGACTGAACCAGGACTGAACCAGGACTGAGCCAGGACTGAACCAGGACTAAATCACGACTAAACCAGGACTGAACCAGGACTGAACCAGGACTGAACCAGGACTGAACCAGGAGTGAACCAGGAGTGAACCAGGACTGAACCAGGACTAAACCAGGACTAAACCAGGACTGAACCAGGAGTGAACCAGGAGTGAACCAGGACTGAACCAGGACTGAACCAGGACTAAACCAGGACTGAACCAGGACTAAACCAAGACAAAATGAATTCATATCAACAGTAAACAAAGTTCAAACCAGGACCAAACCAGGACAAATGCGAACACCCACCCCAGTACAGTTTTTTTCTAAAGATGCACTGCGTAACTTTCCAGGTCAAAGGGTCGGCCGTTGCTTGGCTCCATAGAGATGTCATCTCTTTGCCTGTAATGTTCCTTGTTATGGCATTAAATTGGTTAAAGAAAAACGGCATTGAAAACACTCTGTAGCGCACTGACAGAAGTTAAATGATTTGTAACACTATTAAAAAATGACATTTTAATTGTGAGTAATAAAGCATGAACCAAGATCTGTATCATTAATAAATGTTTATTATGAATTAAGTCTTGGTTCATGCTTCATTAAAGGCTCTATATTACACAAAACTGACTCTTGTGAGCTTAAAGATGTGTTATAATGTTGTTACCTCCTCAAAAACAGACCTGGAGTTGTGTTTTTTTTCATTCACATGTTTGAGTAACTTTATTATTAGTCTGTCTACATCTACCAAACCTCAAAATGCTCTTTTCCACCTTGTGATGTCATGAAGTGGTAGTTTTCAAGTTAACCGCTACATCTTCCCTTTTGTTCAGTGGAGATGAGCAGTTCCAGGGCTGAAATAATCCACATGATTCTATTTCAGGTGTATGTATGGAGTTTAAAAACAAAGCGGGGGCACTTCCTGTATTACCACTTGATGACATCACAAGGTGGAACAGAGTGTTTTCAGTTTGAGAGAAGAACTCGCAGGGTTTGTGTGTTAAACATGTGTGAATGAAACAAAACACAACTCCAGGTCTGTTTGTGATGAGGAAACGTAACACAGATCAGAAAATAGTGCAGTATGAGCCCTTTAAGACTTAAGTTTAAAGTGTAGTTAATATAAAGTAGTACCAGTATAACAGACATAACAAAATTAAAATGAATTAGCGATAGTGCAATCTCTTTTCATAAATCAAGTCATTTTAATGTGTTTGCAGTTGTGCCGAATAGACTGGGGTTAACTGTATTTTTATTATAATTTCTCTTTTTGCATTTTTTTAACACTAATCATGAGCTTCAAAGGGAAAGCACAAAGCCGAGCGCGTTTGGGCGGCACGATTTGAGTGAATGTGACGCAGTGTATTTAGTCTAATATGCAAAGACTGGCCACGATGTTCGGTACAGCTCCTCCAGTGGGTTTACACAGCTACAAGTTATTATCAGTGTGGGTTTTTTTGGGGGTTTTTTTGTGTCAGATGCCCTCCCATCCTCCTGTATCCGTGTGTGTGTGTGTCAGACTGAGATGGGGGCAGCCCAGATTTTACGATGCTTTTACGAGGCTGTGGTGCGTCAGATGCCCTCCCAGACGTTGTACAAATGTAGCGGGAGAATGCGCGATGTTACGAAGAGAAATGATCAGGTTTTTGAATAATAGTTTTGAATCGTTTGCTGATTCTGCGTTGAAAGACACTGGGACGGGCCGTACCTTATAAAGTGGCCAGTGGGTGTGTGCATTGTTTCCATTGTTTGGGGGGGGGGACCATTCATGTTTATCACTGGATTTTTTTTCTTGTATTTTTTTTTTGTCTCGATGCAAAGATGTGACTCATAACTATGACATTGAAATGATTGTATCCGAAACAATGGGAGGAAGTGACGTCGCCCCCTAGAGGATAGAGCGATATCTGAAAATAGCCCCTCTTCATCATAAAGGATCTCGCTGTGAAACGCCTAAACAATTTCAACCCTCTCCGTCTTCCTGAACGCGACGCAGCGGACATTTTCAGACGATTACTACACTACTTTGCAATGGGGAGTCTTCCGGCAAAACAAAACTCGCACCACAATCTCAAAATATGTTTTAGTTCGGGCTGAAAAATCCGTAGAAATGATCGAGTTTTGATCATAATTAGATTTGCGATGTTTTATTTTGAAAAGTAAAGATTTTCTGTAACATTTTGTAGTAGTCGGGTCAATCCCCAGCTTAGATTTCTCCATGGAGATGTTATTACTAAGCCTGAAATGTTACACAGTATGGCATTACGCTTGTCTGTCTTCATGGAGACAAGTTACAGGTCAGATCTGTGGAGAGGAGGTCCCACTCATCATATACATATTTTTCAAAGTTTTTGTGGGCCAATCGTCTTCGACTAGATGACATCACTGGCGAAGCACTATCTCCATGGAGACGAGCAGGTGTTGGGCACTCCTTTAGAAAGGTTACATACCTGGAATGTTGCGTAGTGTGGCATTAAACCTGTTGTATCTTTATTTATCCAGTGTTGTTATGCTTAAAAAAAGTCATGCATTCTTACAGTGATTGGCTCGCCTCTCCACAGATTTCACCTGTAACGTCTCTATTGGGATTTAATTTAATGCCATACCGTGGAACATTCTGGGCAAAAGCAACCACCTGGAGAAGTTACACAGTGCACCTTTAACTCAATTTTCATGTTTTTATTTGTTCATATTGCAGTGGTGTCCGTGAGTTTCAGAATGATGATAAATGGTGTCCGTTGCCATAGCGATTAACAAATTTAAAGTAAATGCGGTACATGTTTTGAGTCGGGTAAAGTCTTGAACCGTTGCATGTAACAGGATTCCGGGAATAGTTGAGACTTATCTTGGAGTTGTGAAGTTTGCACAAATGGATTGGTCTGAGATCTGGAGATGTTTTGTGGAGACAGAGCTCTCTCCTTTAGACGCATTTGAGTCATGAGGTTTTCATTTTCTGACTGCATTCACTTCAAAGTTTGAATTTTCACAGTGAATTTCCTCCAAAACAATCTTATGTTTTGCTTTTTTACTGCCATGATCTTGTTTTAAAACTCTCCAAACTTTAAAGGCCCTGTACCTGAGGGTTTTTTTTTTTTCCATGTATTTGGGAAAAATGTGTCTTGTCCCAGAACAAATGTGTCATACAAGCCGCTCTGGGGGTCAAAATGAGTCTATTATAGAAGCCATTTTATTGTTTGATAATCAGGAAGTGTGTGTTGGCATGCTAGTTGCTGCGTAGTTACAGGTCAGATCTGTGGTGAAGGGAGCCCACTCACCTTAAGAATACAGTTTTGTTTCTTTATTGTATTTTTAAGAGATAAAAACAGCACTAACAAAATAAATATCCGATGATTAGCAGTGTGTGTTAGCATGCTAGTTGCTGCGTAGTTACAGGTCAGCTCTATGGCGAAGAGAGCCCACTCACAGTAAGAATACAGCTTTTTTAAATTGTATTTTTGAGAGGTAAAAACAACCCTAACAAAATAAATTTTCGATGAGCAGGAAGTGTGCGTTAGCATGCTAGTTGTTGCGAAGTTGCAGGTCAAAGAAGAACATGGTGAGGTAGAGCCAGAGCTAAAACCAACCTTAACAACACAGGTTTGCTAGCTTTGCATTGTAGGTCAGATCTTTTTGAGTATTTTTGAGAGCTAAAACCAACCCTAACAATATAAATGTCTGGTGATCAGGAAGTGTGTGTTAGCATGCTAGCTGTTGTTTCCCGAAAGTTGTGGAAAGCGCTTATAAACTCATCATGGTGAATAATTAGGATATTAGGAAGTGAGGAATAACTTTTGTAAAGCATTAAAAATGATCCAGTTTTGGGGTTTTTTTTTACGTTTTAAAACAGTAAAAATCAGGTACAGCTCCTTTAACCACGCTCCACATTTTCACTCGTCTGTATTTTGTACATTTTTCCGTTCACAAACAGATCACACTAAATCCTCTGGGGGATAAAATTGTGCAAGAGGTGTTTCCAATTTTCCATTCATGGGTAATAATTGAATTTATTGACTTTATTCAGCCACTTTTGCGGTAAAAGCTCCTGCACTGGACTTTCTTTGTGGTGGCTCTTCTTTTTAAGCAGGAATCTCGTTCATTTCGATGGAGAATTTGGGGATTTGCCTCTAAAATCTGATAAAGTTGACTGGTTGATGTTGACTGGTTGATGTTGGTTGATGTTCATGTGACACAAGTCAACACTGCACTGATTCTCTGGAGGCTTTAAAACGGTTCTTTAGTTTCTATAGATGCGATTTACTGTCGACATCAGCAGCTCCATGCAAAATGATACAAGCCCAGTGACAATAGCGGCGCCCACGGCAACGGCTGAAATGAATAATGATTGGCTCTTAACCAACAAAGACTGTAACCGGAAACATGTGACAAATACAAAATGGTACATGTCTGTATTTGGTACATGTTACACAACAGCACAGATAAAAAGTCAAATGGAAAATACATTACATTGGGTTTTTTCTGTAGTTTTTTTTTTTTTTTTTTTTTTTTTTTTTTGGGAGGGAAAGTATGTTTGTTGTTTTTTTTTTGTTTTTTTTCCAATTTTTCTTTTTTTTTTTTTTTTTTTTTTAAGCAAAATATGTTTGTTCAAGCTAAATGACTAAAATTTTTTTCCAAATACTTTCTTTTTTTTTTTTTTTAAAGCACAATATTTTTTCATCTTTTAAATTTTTTTTTTTTTTTTTTTTCTTTTCATCTTGGTTGTGTTTATTACACTGATTTGAATATAATGTTGAACAATATGGCATAAAACATATCTTCATGAAGAATGTTCCGAAGTATTGTTTTAACTCTCTATTTCAGTGGAATCCTGAGCGTGACGTGCCACCTCCCAGAAAGTTACATATTGTACCTTTAAAACTTTGACAAATTGGGAAAAATTTATGCAAAATTACTGTTGAAATTCTAACAGACAAAACAAGACCATTTTTTTTTTCTTTTTTTAAAATATATTTTAATGTGGTTTTTTTGAGTTAAAGTTGCGACATGTCTTCTTTATGTGCGGCCATTTTGGATTTCCACACCTTTGTCATTGAAACGGTGCATTTGGGAGAGTTTTTGTAGTGTAAAAACCACTGACAAACACAAATCGATGTAAAAGTGTCGATCATCAGCACATCGTTCCACATAAACCGACTGTGAAACCCGCTGAACAGTCGCATCTTTACAGTGCAATACTCAGACCGAGTCCTCGCTCTTCAGACCCCGGTTCGACGTCGCTTTTCTGCGTTCACTTCAGATCTGTGTTTTTTTTTCCTTTGTTTTCTTGAGGTGTTTGACATGTTTTGTTATTTATTGTTCTGATGCACTGTACCGTTTATGACCACTGGCAGTATGCTCATGTATCCGGCTTTTATTAATCTTTTGGAAAATCTTTTGTGAAATAAAACATTATAAAGTCGTTTGTTCTGCTTTGTTTGCTACTCAAGCTACTTCCTGTATTTTCCATAACTTTCCACAGTCAAATATCTTCGCAAATGCTGGATACCGAATTGATACTTCGCAGTTGATGTTATCGATGCTAACTGGAGGCACTGCTCCGTCTGAGGCTTGTTAGAGTTTAATATGACCTTTATTTTTACACCTTTATTTCGGTTCTTCTGACCAAAAAGAACTGAATGAGCTGGAACTACAACAGGTGTGAGATGATTTGTGCGGTTAAACAAGTCTCTCGCACATTTAATTACATTCACACACTAGCTAGCATTAGCCAACAGTTTTTTCAGTTGGTCACTCTCACGTTTTTGTTGAAAATGAAACTTTTAAACAGGACCATGAACGCTCCGATTGATCACAGGCTCCTACAACAGTGTGAAATACATTTAGTTTTTTTAAACAATCTTCGGAACCATCGCACATTTCATTACGAAGTCACACAATGTCGTTCGTGTTTTGGAGTTTGCTGAAGTCATAGTTTCAGATGGGGTGGCGGGGCTTATGTAACTATGGGACATTCACTGTTTTTTTTTTTAAATAAATCTCCAAACTTCTCCACAAATTTTGAACCTTCTCATTATTAGCTTGGGATCAGCTCCTAGAAAACTGTGCGGTTTAAATTACGGTTTAAAACTTTTTTCAGCTGCAAAGTATCAATCGTCTTTGCGTGAATAAGAGTTCTGCTGTTGTGAAGTCATAGTTTTTTTTTATTTAAACTGACAGAGAAGACGCTGAACTTTATGTCAGTTTTTTTTTTTCGCGTGAGTAGGTCTCCAAAGATATGAACCCACACAATGTTGAACCTTCAACACAGCTAGCTTGGGATCAGCTCCACAAACTCATCATATTAATCTTACGGTTTAAACTTCTTTCAGCTGACAACGATCTCGTCTTTGCGGTTGAATAATGACTTTTGAAGCTGTTGTGAAAAAATCATTTGACTTTTTTTTTATTTAAACTGACAGAGAAGACGCTGAACTTTATGTCAGTTTTTGTTTCACGTGAGTAGGTCCAGTGATGACAGAGATATGAACCATAAACCAGGTCCTAAGTCAACACAGCTAGTGCACCATCTGCTTGTCTCCATGGAGATGTTACTGCTTTGCCTGGAATGTCCCACAGTATGGTATTAAGCTTGTATCTCCATCTGGACAACCGGGTGACACCACAGGTCAGATCTGCGGAGAGGAGAGCCCACTCACAGTCAGAGAATAAAGAATAAATTTAAGATAGTTCGATGACTGTGGAACACTCCAGGGGACGCAGTAACATCTCCATGGAGACCGGAAAAGTTACATCGTGCACCTTTAACTTACACATTTTCGTATATTTAGTAGAAAGGAAGATGTCGAACTAACCTTATTTAGTCCTGGAATGTTTCACAGTATGGCATTAAACTCGTCTACATCCATGGAGAAAAATCGCGTGACACCATCAGGCCAAGTTACAGGTCAGATCTGCGGAATGGCCACCCTCGCTCAGGCTAAGAATGCAGCTTTAATAAAACCCGTGTAACAAAACGAATAAGGCGGAGATGTTTAATGCCATACTGTGGAGCATTCCTGCCGAGGCGTGACATCTCCATGGAGACCAGCAGGTGCCGAGTCGACGGGTTTGTGGCGCGATAATGAAACGAAGACGAATGTTTGACCTTTTTCTCGTGTGTTTTTTCTCCTCCACACGACATCGGGCCAATCCAATTTCCCCTCCGCTCTAACGAGGTTCGCCCAAATTTTAATCAAATCCAAAGTCCAAAGTATGAAACGACCTTGAACGAGAGAAGAGGGAGAAGGAGGAGAAGGGAGGTGAGAGAGGGAGGAAGAGAGAGGGAGAAAGGAGAGGGAGCGAGAGAGGAGGAGGAAGGAGGGAGAGAGAGGGAGAAAGGAGAGGGAGCGAGAGAGGAGGAGGAACGAGGGAGAGAGAGGGAGAAAGAAGATGGAGCGAGAGAGGAGGAGGAAGGAGGGAGAGAGAGGGAGAAAGGAGAGGGAGTGAGAGAGAGAGGAGGAGGAACGAGGGAGAGAGAGGGAGAAAGAAGCTGGAGCGAGAGAGGAGGAGGACGGAGGGAGAGAAAGGGAGAAAGGAGACCAAGCGAGAGAGGAGGAGGAAGGAGGGAGAGAGGGAGAGAAGGGGGGGGGGGTGAAAGAGGGAGCGAGACAGGGAAAATGGAGAGAGAGCTAGAGAGGGGGAGGAAGGACGAGAGAGAGGGGAGTAGAACAGAGGGATATGGAGAGGGAGGGAGAAGGGAGAGAAGGGGGTGAAAGAGGGAGAGAGAGAGGGAGCGAGAGAGGGAATAAAACAGGGAAGTAGATGGAGGGAGACGGAGAAAGGAGAGAGAGCTAGAGAGGGGGAGGAAGGAGGGAGAGAGAGGAAGTAGAACAGAGGGAGATAGATGGAGGGAGAGAAGGGAGAGAAGGGGAGAAAGGAGACGGAGCGAGAGAGGAGGAGGAAAGAGGGAGAGAGAGGGAGTAGAACAGAGGGAGATAGATGGAGGGCGAGAGAAGGGGGGGGGGGAGAAAAGGGGTGTTAAAGAGGGAGCGAGACGGAAAATGGAGAGAGAGGGGGAGGAAGGAGGGAGAAAGAGGGAGTAGAAGAGAGGGACATAGATGGAGAGGGAGGGAGAGAGGCAGAGTAGAACACAGGGAGGTAGATGGAGGAAGAGAAGGAGAGGGAGTAGAACAGGGAGGGAGGGAGAAAAGAGGGAGAGAGACAAAGAAAATGGAGAGAGAGCTAGAGAGTGGGAGGAAGGAGGGAGAGAGAGGGAGAGGAGAGGGAGGGAGGAAGGGGGTGAAAGAGGAGAAAGGAGAGAGGGGGAGGAAGGAGGGAGTAGAACAGAGGGAGGGAGAGAGAAGGAGGGAGAGAGAGGGAATAAAACAGGGAGGGAGATGGAGGGAGAGAAGGAGAGGGAGTAGAACAAGGAGGGAGGGAGAAAGGGGGGGTGAAAGAGGGAGAGAGACAGGGAAAATGTAGAGAGAGCTAGACAGGGGGAGGAAGGAGGGAGAGGAGAACAGAGGGAGATAGATGGAGGGAGAGAGAGGGAGTAGAACAGAGGGAGATGGAGGGAGAGAAGGCGCGGGAGAGAGAGATGAGGGGGCGGAAGAAGGGAGAAAGAACAGGGTGGAACAGAGAGATGGAGGGAGAGAAGGAGAGGGAGTAGAACAGAGGGAGGTAGAGGGAGGGAGGTAAGGAAATGGAGCGAGGGAGGGGCAAAGGCAAAAAGAGAGGGAGAGAGGGGGTTTGAATGAGGGAGAGAAAGGGAGAAAGCTACGAAAGGAAAACTGCACAAGGAATGAAAGTTAGATTTCTCATGTTCAGAGCAGCACTGTCAAAAGTATCACGAAAATCAGATACTCGATACTCATTTGAGCGGGTATCGATACTGAGCAAGACCAAATTTTACCTTTTCTGGATTTTAGATTTTTTAATTACAGAACATATATTCATACGTGTTTGCAAGACGTGACATAAAAGGGACTGGACATATTTCATAACTGACTTCAAATAAAGTCATTGATCATTACGTGGGAGGAGCTTAATGTGGGGCGAATCCAGTAAAAAGGACATAATGAGAATTCAAACTCACTCGCTCTACTCGATATACTTTATATATTATATTTAGAGGTCACATAGTTGGATCATTATTTCATATTTTGTTCATTAAAGGCCCTATATTACTCAAAACTGACTCTTGTGAGCTTTAAGTCGTGTTATAACGCTGTTTGAGTAACACTTTATTATTAGTCTGTTACATCTCCAAAGCTCAAAATGCTCTGTTCCACCTTGTGATGTCATGAAGTGGTAGTTTTCAAGTTAACAGGTTGATAAAGATTGGCAATTCCAGGGCTGAAATAATCCAGATGATTCTAATGAAGGTGTTGGAGTTTAAAAACACAGTGGAGCACTTCCTGTATTACCACTGATGACATCACAAGGTGGAACAGAGTGTTTGTTTGAGAGAAGAACACCTAAATCTAAATCTGCAGAGTTTGTGTGTTAAACATGTGAATGAAACAAAACACAACTCCAGGTCTGTTTGTGATGAGGAAACAACATTATAACAGATCATAAAATAGTTTTATAGGAGCCATTTAAATCACAATATTAAAATGAGGTGATGAAATTGTTCCTGTTTAAATCTGCTGCTGCTCCGCCTCTTCAGTCGACTTTGTTCAGTCCAGACTGATCTCTCCATACAGAGAGTTATCAGTCATCACTCCCTCTGTCACTCTCTCCGTCACTCTCTCCATCACTCCCTCCATCTCTCCCTCCATCACTCTCTCCATCACTCCCTCCATCTCTCTCTCCATCACTCCCTCCATCTCTCTCCATCACCATCTCCATCACTCTCTCCATCTCTCCCTCTCTCACTCTCTCCATCACCATCTCCATCACTCTCTCCAACACTCTCTCTATCACCCTCTCCATCACTCTCTCCATCACTCCTCCATCTCTCCCATCCATCTCTCTCTCCATCACTCCCTCCATCACCCTCCCTCCATCACCCTCCATCCATCACCCTCTCCATCACTCTGTCCATCACTCTGTCCATCACTCTGTCCATCACTCTCTCCACTCCATCACACTCTCCATCACCCTCTCTATCACTCTGTCCATCACTCTCTCCATCACTCCCTCCATCATTCCCTCCATCTCTCTCTCCATCACTCCCTCCATCTCTCCCTCCATCACTCCCTCCATCACTCCCTCCATCTCTCCCTCCATCTTTCTCTCCATCACTCCCTCCATCTCTCCCTCCATCTCTCCCTCCATCACTCCCTCCATCTCTCCCTCCATCTCTCCCTCCATCTCTCCCTCCATCTCTCCCTCCATCTCTCCATCTCTCTCTCTCTGAAGGGGAGACTCCACATGTTCTTCATTGTATGATTGTTACTGTGTGAATGACACATCCAGGACAGTTCAGTCACACTCCGGGGGAAGCAGTAGTATCTCCATGGAGACCAGTAGGTGGCAGACCCTCCACCCGAAAAGTTACACAGAGCACCTTTAAATATTTGAGCATATATTTTTGTGTATATCAGAAGTTCAAAAGGAAAATATCAAACTAACTTCACTTGATGGCTGAACGTTGTATGGCATGGCTCACGGCTCCTGAGGGGTTCCTCCAGGCGCCGGTTCAAGGACGGCTCGGAAAAGAAAGGCAGAAGGCAAAGGCTGATGTCGGTTACAGCGCAGACTCTTGGGTATCACTGTGATTAAACCGGCCTTGAAAGAAATGCGCTTTTTTTTTATATATGGCCGTTTCCATGGAGACGCATACTGTCGATATATTGTGAGATTTTTCTTTATTTTCAGGGTCTGATAACAGAACAAACTCAATAAATCAGGCTCCATTTAGCTCACAGACGCCAAGGCCAGAACCGAACCGGAGCAGAGTGGGAAAAATAAGGGTTTTTAATGAAGATACAGATTTATAACAGATTTAAAGGCTCTGAATCTGACTTTTGTCTTAAAAACATGAAAAACACAACTAGTTCACTGGGTTCAAAGTTATTCCTCACTTGCCTTACGCATTGAGAGCATCCTAATTATTCACCACGATGAGTTTATAAGAGCTTTTCACAACTTTCAGAGACCAGAGTGGAGTTTTGCCTTCAAGGTAAACGCAACAACTAGCATGCTAACTGCACAGCTCCTGATGCTCTGACAATAAAACGCTTTATAATTGAATGTAGACAGTATACACCTCACTTATTTTGACCTGATTATATAATATCTGTATACGTCTGTACTGGGGCAAGACACATTACAGGTCCTTTAAAGTTTTATCATGTACAAAAGTAGAATATGTCTTGCTAACAGATATATTGTGACCTCTGTGTGTTTTTATCCAGCACAAACCATGAAGTAAGGCTCCGCTCTGGTCTCTAAGAGTTGTGAAAAGTGCTTATAAACTCATCATGGTGAGTAATTAGGATGCTCTGAATGCATGAGGTAAGTGAGGAATGACTTTGGACGACTGCAAACTGTTTAAAATGAGCTAGTTCTGTTTTTTTTCCTCACATTTTTAAGGCTGTTAAAATCAGGTACAAAGACTTTACAGCTCATGTGTCTTGGTGGCCACCCTATGGAGGAAACCCGTTTTGAGCGCTGTATCCACGATCTTGTCCTGTCGGTAGGTGGGTCATATTTCCATCCGGTGTTGCTTCATTTTTCACCAAACTCTTTCATTGATGATGGTCGAGTCTGACGCTGCTCAAAGCTTCTCCAGCACATCCCAAAGATTCTCAATGGGGTTAAGGTCTGGACTCTGTGGTGAGCCCCATGAATCTCAGCATTGTCATCTTGGAATATGCCCGTTTCATCAGGTAAGAGAAAATCCACTGATGGAATAACCTGGTCATTCAGTATCTTCAGGTGTCAGCTGACCTCATTGTTTGAGCTCAGACTGTTGCTGAACCTAGACCTGACTCGTACCTATAGGCTCGTACGTATTTGCTTAGTTAAATCCATGTGGCGACAGTGTATGAGGACACATCATCTCATACGGGGGCATTTTGGGTTTAACACAAACTGGTGTTAGACGTAGGATCTGGCAACCCAGAAGTTAGGATCTCATTCTGCTTTCTGATTGGATAAACTTACTTAATGGGAAGTATTTTTGTGATTGTGAATAAATCAACATTAAAATTCATTATTTGACTTAATATGTGTGGATTTTTTGTATTGTTACATGCTAGGCTGATAGATTTAAAGCTCTACTCTGGAACTTTGATAGAAAAGCAATAGCAGGTGACGGGCCCTCCACCATGAACATTACATAGTGCACCTTTAATGTATTTATTTTTATGCCATGATATCTCTGTGATGTTTCGTTACGTAATACACAGTAGTAGTAGTAGTAGTAGTAGTAGTAATCTAATATTCTCCGGCCCTGCGGCAGATTATAATCCTATTCTTCATCCTGACTGAGTTTGGAGGTAAAAAAAAAAAAACACCCTCTGGACAATCGTGCGTTCTTCTGCAGGTCGGTGGAGTTCCCCTGTCATCTCCTCACCTCCTCATGGAAATAGATTCATTTTTACACATTTTCTCATTAGCTGTGTCAGAATGTTCCCTCTAGGCTCCGATCCCTCGCGCACCTCGTAAACCTGAACTGTTTGGCGGCCTCTATTGACGTTACTCCGCCCCACCCACTTTTTTCCGTAAAGTGTAAAAGTTTCGACACTAAAATGTTTAATGTTCATGCGCGACAGCAAGTCAGCGCCTCACTGATTCACTGGGAGGCTTTAAAACGGCTCTGTCGCTATAAAACGTATTTTCTGTCAAGATCAGCAGCTCTATACAAAATTATACAACCCAAATGACGATTAAGGGCCACATACAAAAACACAGACAAAGCTGAGGGTCGATTGTGTCACATGGGCCACAAATGGTTCTAAAATTTGACACTCAGCGCTCACTGTCCACTTTTCTTTTCTTTGATAAGCTCATTTTTGCAGAAGGGCTGATAAGATAATAAGAGAGTAGTACAAGGTTGATGTAGCTGAAGTGCGCCATAATTTGGTCACGTTCAGCGGGCCGGATTATTAAGTCCAACGGGCCGTACGTAGCCCCGGGGCCGTAGTTTGCCCACCCCTCCACTAGACCTTTATTCATGCTTACATCTTCAGTGGGACACATGAAGTATTTGATATAGCCTGATTAAAGTAGATTTTCAGAAATGTACAGTAAAAAGTACTGTTTAAGCCAATATGGGCCAGTTCACCCGGAAGCTTGAGGGCCAAGAAAAGTTGGTCTGAGGGCCGCATTTGGTCCCCGGGCCACAGTTTGGTCTGGTTTAAACTCTCTGATAAAACTTGATTTCTGTCATAAATAATGGTCAGATTGGACTGGTATAAGTCTCTGTGGACTAATAAGTGCTTGGCTTGGACTTGTGGGAGGAGCCTTGGACGCGATTGTACTTCTAACAGTTTGAATAGATTACAGGAGAGATCGCTAGATTACTCAAACACGCATGGATGACATCTAAAACCTCTTCAAGCATATTTTTGATGAGGGGCAGCGTTATAACATGGTATAAAATGTCTATTTCACATAATACTCAATAGAAAAGTGTTTGAGAGGTTTTCCCTGCGGTGTTTTACTCACAAACTTGTTCATTTTAAACCGAAACACTGCGCTTACGTGGTGTTGGTTTGGTTCTGGCATGTGCTGTGGACTAGACAGAAATGGGAAAGAATTTCACTCTTGCGCAAATTGAGAGTAAAAGATGAGCTGTAGGAGCTGTCAGTCATCCCTGCTTTTATCTGGTCCTGTTTAAGTGACTGGAGCTAAACAGTTTGGGCCTGGAGCTAGTTTACTACAGGATTCTGCGCCAGTACGAGCATGTTTTTATCCTGTTGGGAAATGTGTCTTCTGCATTTGACCCATCCTTCAAAGTAGGTGGGCCATATCCACAAAAATAATCTGCAATAATGTTATAATTTAATCATTTTGGGATGGACATGGTTGCCAGGTCTGCACTTTCCCACACAACTGTGAGTCACCGCTGAGACCGACCGAGTTGGGAAAAATGTTTAATTGTGTTTTTTTCTGACAAGTGTTGAGACTTATACACATCCTGCAGAAGACTGAAATTTGAGTTGACAAACTAATCCAAGAGTCACATTTCAGAGCATGTTTGTACAGACCTAAACTACAGGGTTAACAGTGTTTATGCAGAAGAAGACCCCATGGACACACGGGGAGGTCATCTGACACAGGGACATTTCAGAACATGTTTGTACAGATGTCTGTGTAATCCCTCACTCGTCCAGGTCTGGTCCATAGTAAAAGCTAAAAGTTAAATCTGTAAACTGGACAAAAAGTTCTAGGAGTGAAGACGTTTGGCTGCTCATCCAAGCCTCCTCTTCACTTCTGGTCAGACTCTGCTGGACACGGCCTTATGTCTGAAGAGAGGGGCTCACTACTCTTCTGTTTGTAGACTAAGTCTATTGAGCTACACTAAGTGTGCACTGTGCCTGAGACCTCAGTACAATCATTCAGCTCTTGTTGGTGCTTCCACACTTACTGGCATCCTGGTTAACTCTTGTTCTCAGAGGAAACAGAGAGGTGTTTGTACAGATCTAAAGGGCCAGTCAGAATAAAACTTTTGTTTTTTGTAAAAGATTATGGTACTAAAATCATAACCTTTGCGATTTGCTTATTATGTCCCCCTCTGGCTCCCTTAGCCCCGCCCCTGCGCTCTCACTCCGGTGTCACTTTTAAAGTTCATTTGTTAAAACACTGGTTCAAACTCAGAGGTCAAAGGTCATGTTTGGTGAGAAACTTCAAAAGCAGCAATTTTACAAAGATCTGTTTTACCCAAAACATAGTTTCATCAGATGCTTCTGACAAATATGTGAAGTTATTTCACTGAGCACAAAGTAGAACATGTAGTACATGAAGTACATGTAGTACATGTAGTACACGTAGTACATGTAGTACGTGTAGTACACACTGTACATGCAGTTTGATTCATTTAAAATAATATGTTAATTTTATATAAAATAATAATATTAATAGCCAACGAAGGTTGGACTCTAACAGCTGAACAATAATAACAAAAAATAAAATGAACTCTGAATGAGGCGACCCCACAGACAGAGCAGAGTCTGAGACCCACCTGAAGGAGTGCACCACCATCGTACACGTACCACAGTTTGAGAAACACTGCTCCAGAGAATAACTAAGAGAAAATGATCAACAAGAGTCAAATCATTTTCACTTTTTTAAACTTCTCTCTTCAGATTTTTCATGGTCATAAAGTTTGAGTTTCATTTGTAATCTGTCCGGCACAACAGACTCGAGCGCTTCCCAACAACCGGAGGGTAACTGGTTCAAATCTAACATCGTGTCTCTGGGCAAGACACTTCACCCACTTTGCCCACTCCAGTCACAATAAGCTGGTTGGCTGCACGGCATCTGGCATAAAATCACAAAAATATTTGTGCTAATTGTTTGTAATGTCCCTGACATAGTTTTAAACCTCTGGGCTGCTCTGATCTCTAAATGACATTGGTTCAGCTCAGGTTGAATCAATGCTCCACTGTGAGTGTGCTCTTTTGATGTGAGGGTACCAACCGTGTTTGTAGTTAACCCTATTACTGAACTACTCAAGGATCAGAGGTGGTCAAGTAAATATCCTGAGAGGGCACAGGCGGGGGCCATGTTTGTGGTTGCTTAGTAACCGAGCACACTGAAGAAGAGGACGAGACGGAGAGGTCATCCAGGTGAGAAGAAAATACAAAACTTTACTCAAAATCACTTCTACAATCACTACTATTATGTATTCACACAGACAAGGAGCTTAAGTGCTTTGCCCAAGAGCACAACAGAGAAGCAAAGTCAACGAGAGATGAATCCCACGAGACAAGATAACATTTTTATATCATTTCTATTATGGCGACAAGGAGGTGAAACAACCAGGAAAAGTTATAAGTCAGATCTGTGCACATATATCATTTTTAGATCTGTTCAAACTGGAGTAGAGCAAAGCCAAACTCTGCAAAAGTAAAATTCTATGCACTGGAGGAGTTTCAGTGGATTTCTGTTCACAATTTGTCAGTGTCGAGTTGATTTTGCCAAAGTAATACTTGGAATCAGATCGAAACACAACTCCCTGGTATCTCCCATCACCGATTCACTGCCATAAACCCACAGGGAGGTTAAACAGGAGCAGGTCTGTGGAGCAGGCCTGCATCTGTAACGACTTTGACACTGGACTGCAGAGAAGAGCTAATGCAGTTAAAGGTAAAGTGTCTGTTCATTTTATTTATATATTCTGAGGGTACATAAAAGCCGTTAAAGGGACGGTGGGAGTCTGGAGAATGTTTAATGTCTGAAACAGATCTGTGCTGGCCCTGATCCAATCAAACTAATGTCGTTACATAAAGGGACGTGAGATCGCCGGTGTAACGCTGACTGCATTTAGAAAGTGAAACTAAACCAAGCTCTCATATTCGGATCATTTTATGTATTTATTTATTTTTACTTTTAGCCATTTTATTATGATGGGACAACATTTGTGTGACTCTCATGAGCTTTAATCCATGTTATAATGTTGTTACCTCCTCAAAAACAGACCTGGACTTGTGTTTTGTTTCATTCACACAAGTTTATTATTAGTCTGTTACATCTCCAAAGCTCAAAATGCTCTGTTCCACCTTGTGATGTCATGAAGTGGTAGTTTTCAAGTTAACAACTCCTTTTAGCTTTAGTTCAGTAGAGATTGGCAATTCCAGAGCTGAAATCATCCAATGATTCTAGTGAAGTTGTGTGGAGTTTAAAAACACAGTGAAGCACTTCCTGTCTTACCACATGATGACATCACAAGGTGGAACAGAGTGTTTTTCACAGGGTTTATATATTAGATTATAATATAGTGTAGATCAGAAAATTGTGTAATATGGGCCATGTAAATTTGACATTATAAGAAAAAAAAATACTGTCTACATTAATTGGATTTTTAAAAAACATATATTTTTTGGCTTTTTTTTTTTTTCAGCTTCTCATATGCTCGAAACCAGTGGTACCGGTCCGTTATGCATTTGCTACCGGGCCGCACAAAAACAGTAAATAATTTATCAGCGACCGGATCTTCTCTGACATAACTTTGGCCCGTCCCTCATGACACATAATAAGCTCGTCTGTAGATATATAATGAAAATCCTGAGAGGAAATCACCACAGAAATCCATTTGACATAACAGTAGTTTATTATATCTGTGCTAGATCTGCTCTTGTCCTGCACAATGTCCTCCCACTGATTCAGCGGTATACTGAGTTTTTTTTTGCACCTAACTTATTATTGCCATATTTATCTGCCACACGTAGAAGGCCGGTCCGTGAAAATATTAAGGTTGGGGACCCCTGACCCCCCCACACGTCCATTTTTCACATTTGCATTGAACAAACTTACATTTTGGGGAAGAACTTCAAAAAGCAGTGCTAGAATAACATCCAAAATATTATAATAATGCTAATGTGCTAGCAGCAAGTAGACGTGCGTGTGATTCAACCCCATCAAATTCACTTCCTATTGAAAACCCGTGGCCCGACTCTGCTGCCGTCAGCCTCGTCAGTCTGACCTTGAATTGTTTGTTTTAACCCGCTCTACATGATCCTGGGTTTTTTGTTTCACTTTTGTCTCTAAATCAATAACCTTGCCAGCAAGACAAATTCTCAAGATTTTTGTGAGTTCACAAACTCTTGAGAATCCGTCTTGTTCAGGTCCAGCTGAAACGTTTGCATATGACAGATCCTGAAACTGACCAATCACAGAGCAGCAACTGTGGTTTGTGTTGCCCCGCCCATCGCTGGTTCTGATCTCTTTCATCGAGAGCCGTCCCACACTGATGTGTAGAACTCTATTCAGCAGGTCTCAGTCTGGAGAGGGCCAGGTTAAATCAAGATATGAACATTAATAAGAGACCAATCAGGCGCCTTCTTTCACAGAGCCGCTCCTGCTAATGTTAGCAACAGGTTTGATTGACAGCTTGGCTAAGGGCCCAACCCTACTAAACCAGGCAAAGTAGCGGGTGAGTACTTTGAACAACCTCTGTCCTGATTGGCTCTTTTGGTTGTGCATCTGCATTTTCAAATATGGACGTTAGTTGCAAATTAGCCGCTATAAGTGCTAGCCCTTATTAGCTGCATGTGGCTGGAGCTGGACGCTGTGGGAGACTCACACTCCCTCAGATCTTTATACAGTCTATGGTTGGTATCTATTTGAGACAGTGGTTTATCATCTGTCTGTATCTTCTTCATTTAGTTTAATATCAAACCCACAGTGTATTACAGATGTCCATTACCCAGAGTGCACTGGGCCCTCAGTAAATCCCAGCTGCTCTTTGGCTCATGGACCTGAGCCAAAACTGACCCCTCCCCATGTACCCTTTTACTGACCCCTCCCTATTTAAGCACATTTATGTTGGAGGACAACATTGTATTTATTCCTGAATTGATTAAAGTCTGTATGGTCTATGTTCATGGAGCTAATAATTGATGCTAAACAATGTGTATTTAATAAAAGTGCCAATCTCTCAGACGTACAGGTGCAGGGTCCAGAGAAAATAATTCATCATCATCATCGTTTTTAGAGTGAGTACTTCTGATGTTTGAGTGGGAGAGTTGACATTGCTCATAGCTGTTGTTACTGTCTCAATTATTCACCAAGATGAGTTTATAAGCTGTTGATTGGTACTAGGTTTGCACTGTGCCTGAGTCATAAATAGCATAATCGTTCAAGCCCCTAATGGCTGCGCTCACACCTACTAGCATCCTGGCTCTATTGTTTTCATTGTTTTGCTTTGGGTCTGAGGATGGAGTTACAGAACAGAGATAGACGATGTGTAAGGCCCCTCTTCCTGTTCAAAGAAGGATGGTCTTTCCTAACAAGACTGGGGTCTCAGTCCGCCGTACATCTCCACCTCAAAGCCACTAACCTCTCCTTTGAAGACAGTGAGGTACAGGTCTTAGCCAAAGAAAAGAAATGGTTTGAGAGGGGAGTTAAAGAGGCAATTTTTGTTAAAGAGGCAATCCATCCCTGAACAGGAATGGGGGTCTTAGACATCACCAGAGATAACTCCATCCTCAGACCCAAAACAAACAATGGAAACAAAGAAAACAATAGGGCGAATCTGACCAAAACTGAAGAAGCGGCTTGGATGAGCAGCAGCACGTCTTCACTCCTACAACTTTTTGTCCAGACAGATTTTATATTTTTCTTTTACTATGGATCAGACCTGGATGAATGAGAGATTACACACGCAGCCTCAAACAGCGCTGAATAAGCCCTGTGTGTACTAAGAACCGCAGCAGGCTCAAACAGCGCTGAATAAGCCCCGTGTGTACTAAGAACCGCAGCAGGCTCAAACAGCGCTGAATAAGCCCCATGGAGGAATCTGGAGGAATCGGACATCTGGGGGGAGTTCAAGTGAGTGTGTATGTGCAGCAGGAGACAACAACAATACAAACTGTCAACAAGTTTTCAAGTGACTGAAATAACTGGATTTTGCTCCACATTTCTACTGATTAGTGGCACAGACCAATGAGGGGCCAAACGAGTCAATGCATCGACATGTGAGGAGCCGTTTCACTGTGAGGAGCCGTGTCGCTGTGAGGAGCCGTTTCACTGTGAGGAGCCGTGTCACTGTGAGGAGCCGTGTCACTGTGAGGAGCCGTACACTGTGAGGAGCCGTATCACTGTGAGGAGCCGTGTCACTGTGAGGAGCCGTGTCACTGTGAGGAGCCGTGTCACTGTGAGGAGCCATGTCACTGAGAGCCCGTGTCACTGTGAGGAGCCGTGTCGCTGTGAGGAGCCGTATCACTGTGAGGAGCCGTGTCACTGTGAGGAGCCGTGTCACTGTGAGGAGCCGTGTCACTGTGAGGAGCCGTGTCACTGTGAGGAGCCGTGTCACTGTGAGGAGCCGTGTCATTGTGAGGAGCCGTTTCACTGTGAGGAGCCGTTTCACTGTGAGGAGCCGTGTCACTGTGAGGAGCCGTGTCACTGTGAGGAGCCGTGTCACTGTGAGGAGCCATATAACTGTGAGGAGCCGTGTCACTGTGAGGAGCCGTGTCACTGTGAGGAGCCGTGTCACTGTGAGGAGCCATCACTGTGAGGAGCCGTGTCACTGTGAGAGAGCCGTGTCACTGTGAGGAGCCGTGTCACTGTGAGGAGCCGTGTCACTGTGAGGAGCCATATCACTGTGAGGAGCCGTGTCACTGTGAGGAGCCGTGTCACTGTGAGGAGCCGTGTCACTGTGAGGAGCCGTGTCACTGTGAGGAGCCATATCACTGTGAGGAGCCGTGTCACTGTGAGGAGCCGTGTCACTGTGAGGAGCCGTTTCACTGTGAGGAGCCGAATCACTGTGAGGAGCCATGTCACTGTGAGGAGCCGTGTCACTGTGAGGAGCCGTGTCGCTGTGAGGAGCCGTTTCACGGTGTGTCACTTTAAGAAAAGTCACATGACAATACATGTCCTGTGTCATGTGATGTGGCTCTTGTAGAGTGAGGTGCACACGGCTCAAGGCTCTGTGTTTTTGTTCATCACCACAAAAGCACAAAAAGCCTTTACTTCTGCGTGGCTCATTCTGCTCAGCCTCGAGAGGAGCTCATTACAAATCTGCTCAAACACTGTTTTATTTTACTGTCATTTTCACATCCATCACCTTGTCCTGCATCACTCATGAACCACTTTATTATATAATAGGCTATTTGCTGTAATGACATAACACTGCACTACGTGTCTGAATGAAAGAGCCCTGCGTTGAAACCAGTAGATGGCGCTGTAGAATATGTGTTACACCTTGATGCGTTATCTACACCTGTCTGATCAGTGCACCGATCTGACCAATACACCTGTCTGACCCTTGCACCTGTCTGACCCCTGCACCTGTCTGACCCCTGCACCTGTCTGACCTCTGCACCTGTCTGACCCCTGCACCTGTCTGACCTCTGCACCTGTCTGACCCCTGCTCCTGTCTGACCCCTGCACCTGTCTGACCCCTGCTCCTTTCTGACCTCTGCACCTGTCTGACCTCTGCACCTGTCACCTGTCTGACCCTGCTCCTGTCTGACCCCTGCACCTGTCTGACCCCTGCTCCTGTCTGACCTCTGCACCTGTCTGACCTCTGCACCTGTCTGACCCCTGCTCCTGTCTGACCCCTGCACCTCTCTGACCCCTGCACCTGTCTGACCCTGCACCTGTCTGACCCCTGCACCTGTCTGACCCCTGCACCTCTGAACCCCTGCTCCTGTCTGACCCCTGCACCTCTCTGACCTCTGCACCTGTCTGACCCTTGCACCTGTCTGACCCCTGCACCTGTCTGACCCCTGCACCTGTCTGACCTCTGCACCTGTCTGACTCCTGCACCTGTCTGACCTCTGCACCTGTCTGACCCCTGCTCCTGTCTGACCCCTGCACCTGTCTGACCCCTGCTCCTTTCTGACCTCTGCACCTGTCTGACCCTCTGCACCTGTCTGACCCTTGCACCTGTCTGACCCCTGCACCTGTCTGACCCCTGCACCTGTCTGACCTCTGCACCTGTCTGACCCCTGCTCCTGTCTGACCCCTGCACCTGTCTGACCTCTGCACCTGTCTGACCCCTGCACCTGTCTGACCCCTGCACCTGTCTGACCCCTGCTCCTGTCTGACCCCTGCACCTGTCTGACCTCTGCACCTGTCTGACCCCTGCACCTGTCTGACCCCTGCTCCTTTCTGACCTCTGCACCTGTCTGACCCCTGCACCTGTCTGACCCCTGCTCCTGTCTGACCCCTGCACCTGTCTGACCCCTGCTCCTGTCTGACCCCTGCACCTGTCTGACCCCTGCTCTGCTGTTGTTAGTATCTCTTCATAAAAGGCACATGCTGTGTTGAGTTTACACATGTGTAGAGTCACATGTCACTCAAACAGACACAAAGATAATTCCAGAAATAGCAACAGCCCTGTGTGTGTGGTTGTGTGTTTGTGTGTTTGTATGTGTGTATGTTTGTATGTTTGTATGTTTGTGTGGTTGTGTGTGTGTATGTTTGTATGGTTGTATTTTTGTATGTTTGTATGTTTGTATGGTTGTGTGGTTGTATAGTTGTGTGGTTGTATGGTTGTGTGGTTGTGTTGTTGTATAGTTGTGTGGTTGTATGGTTGTGTGGTTGTGTTGTTGTGTGTGTGTATGTTTGTATGTATGTGTATGTGTTTGTATGGTTGTATTTTTGTATGTTTGTATGGTTGTGTGGTTGTGTTGTTGTATAGTTGTGTGGTTGTATGTTTGTATGGTTGTGTGATTATATAGTTGTGTGGTTGTGTTGTTGTATAGTTGTGTGGTTGTGTTGTATAGTTGTGTGGCTGTGTTGTATAGTTGTGTGGCTGTGTTGTTGTATGGTTGTGTGGTTGTATAGTTGTATAGTTGTGTGATTGTATAGTTGTATAGTTGTGTGATTGTGTGGTTGTGTTGTTGTATAGTTGTGTGATTGTATAATTGTGTGGTTTTGTGATTGTATAGTTGTATAGTTGTGTGATCGTGTTGTTGTATAGTTGTGTGGTTGTATAGTTGTGTGATTGTATAGTTGTATAGTTGTGTGAGTTGTGTGCTTTTATGCTTTTATGGTTGGAACCTGATGTAACTTTTCTTTCATTTGCATTTTTCCTGCTTGATGCTGAAGTTTTGGCGACTTCAGTGACACTTTTCAGGCATCGAAACATCTTTTAATTATTATCACTGTAACATTTGATTTCGCTCTCAGTTTGATCCATTTTAAACACATTTTAGCCTCGGACTTTTCTGTGTGATTAGTTTGTGGATGAGTTCTCACATTGGATTCTGTCATATAAATAAACTCTTCTGAACACGAACAGATCCAAAAGATTCGAGTCGAAAGTCCCGTCGCTAAAATGTTGTTATTTGTTGTTTGTTCCATGTACACAACTTTTACAGGTCTATAAAGGAGCTGAAATTTCACAATAAAAGCACGAGGACGTCCAGATGCATTTTACGACCCTGACTCTGACTTGTCTCCCCGTGTTCTGGTCCGATTTATCGTTTTATATTTCATTTGTGTAGGTTTAAAGGGCTATAAAAGACTGGATTTTCATAATAAAAGCTCGGCCTGTTTTCACAATAAAAGCTCTGCTCCTGGGATTTTTCGGAGATATGGATTTGTAATGAAAGACTGGCACAAGTCTAGTGCCAAAAAGAGGGAAAGAGGAGGGAAGAGGGGAAGAGATAGAGAGTGAGCAAGAGAGAAAGAGAGAGAGGAAAAAATAGAGAAACAGGCGAGAGAAAGAAGGAAGAGAGAGAGAAAGGCTGGAGGGAAAAAGAGATAGAAGAGAGAGAAGAAGGAGAGAGGCAGAGAGAGAGAACAGTGAGAAAAGGGGGAAGAAAGAAGGAAGAAAGAGGAGAGAGGAGGAGAAAAGGGGGGTGAGAGAGGAAAGAGAGAGAGGAAAAAATAGAGAAAGAGAAGGGAAGAAAGAAGTAAGAGAGACAAAAGAGGAGGAGAGAAAGACTGGAGGGAAAAAGAGATAGAAGAGAAAGGAGAAGGAGAGAAGGGAGAGAGAGAGCAGTGAGACAGAGGGGGAAGAAAAAAAGAGGAGAGAGGAGAGAGAAAGGGGGATGAGGAGAGAGAGAGGAAAGAGAGAGAGAAAGAGTGGGGGGAAGATAGAAAGAAAAGAGACAAGAAGGAGAGAGGGAGAGAGAGAACAGTGAGAAAGAGGGGAAAGAAAGAAAAAAGAGAGGAGAGAGGAGGAGAAAAAGGGGAATGAGAGAGAGAGGAAAGAGAGAGAGAGAGTGGAGGGAACAGGAGAAAGAGAAGAAGAAGAGAGGGAGAGAGAGAACAGTGAGAAAGAGGAGGAAGAGAGAGGTAGAGAGAAAGAGAAGGAAGAGAGAGAGAGGAGAGACAAAGAGGGGGAAGAGAGCAGAAAAGGGAGAGGAAGAGAGATGACAGAGAAAGGGGGGATGAAATGGGAGAGCTAAAGAGAGAGAGGAGAGAGAAGGAAGGATATAGGGAGAGAGAAAGAATGAGGACAGAGAGAAAGAGGCGGCAGAGAGAAAGAGTGGAAGAGAGAAGGAAAAGAAAAACTCTGAGTTATTCATAAACTACAACACAAGGCTCAAGTAGCTCCTACAAACACAGAGGGAAAAGTGAAGGAGGAGCAGCTCGGGGAGAAGCTAAAAAACAGGACAACAGGGAATCTGAGCCTAGAAGGAGAGAGGTTATCATTCCTTATTCAGCTGGTGTATCTGAGGATTTTCAAATAGTATGAACTCCTGCTCTATTTCAAACCTACAAACACTGCAAGAGAGAAACTGGTTCACACAAAGGACAAAAGTGAAGAGAGCAGTGAGCGTCACACTGGAGAAACTAAACACCTGCTCTATAAAAGGATGAACCAACACCATCGCCAGAGCAGCTCAGGACCACAGTCTGCTGTTCATCTCAAAGACACTAACCACTCCTTTGAATATAGTGAGGTACAGATCTTAGCCAAAGAAAAGAAATGGTTTGAGAGGAGAGTTAAAGAGGCAAGTTTTGCTGACAACGCCTCGACAGGATGTTAGACATGTTAGTGCACCCTGCTAGAGGAAGCTGATCACAGAACTTATTTCTGTGATGGACTTTAAGTGGACAGAGCCTTGTGAATAAACACCCGCTCACTTCCCCTGTAGCACCGGTCTTTTCTTTCACCTGTGGTTAAAATACACAAAGAGAACTGTACACGGAGGAGATGTGGTGGTGGAGAAGCTTTTGGAAGATTGAGTCCTACAGAGGCAGAAGAGACTGTCGCTGATAGTATGATCCCAGCACTTTTTTTTGCCCAATTTCAAGAACTTTTACTGTCACAGCGTAGGCAGCCTGAGGTCGGCCTGAGGTCGGCCTGAGGTCGGCCTGAGGTCGGCCTGAGGTCCGCCTGAGGTCGGACTGAGGTCCGCCTGAGGTCCGCCTGAGGTCCGCCTGAGGTCCGCCTGAGGTCGACTGAGGTCGGCCAGAGGTCTGCCTGTCGGCCTGAGGTCTGAGGTCGGCCTGAGGTCGGACTGAGGTCCGCCTGAGGTCCGCCTGAGGTCGGACTGAGGTCAGACTGAGGTCGGCCAGAGGTCTGCCTGAGGTCGGCCTGAGGTCGGACTGAGGTCCGCCTGAGGTCAGACTGAGGTCGGCCAGAGGTCGGACTGAGGTCGGACTGAGGTCGAACTGAGGTCGGCCTGAGGTCGGACTGAGGTCGAACTGAGGTCGGCCTGAGGTCGAACTGAGGTCGGCCTGAGGTCGTAGTCAGTGTAATTAGCTCCTCCGGATATAATCCAGTGTCCCCCAGAAATCTGACCAGAACTGAAGAAGCAGCAAAACGTCTTCACTCTGAAACTTTTTGTCCAGTTGACAGAAAAATGTTTTGTCTTACCATGGATCATACTTGGACGAGTGAGGGATTAGACAGATGCAGGAGAGAGAGACAAAAAGAGAGGGGGAGAGGTTTGAGAGGAGATAGAAGATAGAAAAAAGATTTTTAAAATGTCCTGGGAGGAGAGGGGCCAGGGAGGAACTGAGGGTGGAGGAGGACGACAGAAAGAGGTGAGAGGGGGGCAATTGAAAAAAGAGACAAGAAGAGAGGTGTGAGAGGAGATAGTAACTGCAGAGGAGGTCAGGTTAGAAGAAAAGGAGCGGAGGGAGGAAAGAGGGAGATAGAGAGATAGAGAAGAGGAGAGGGCAGAGGGCAGAGGAGCTAGGACATGATTTTTAAAAAAATGTCCCAGGAAAAGAAACGAGAGAGAAGAGGAAGAGGGGTTTGAGAGAGAGAGGAAAGAGAGGAGATCGAAACTGTGGAGGAGTTTAGTTTTTTTTTAAATGTCCTGGGAGAAGAAAGGAGAGAAAGAAAGTGAGGAGAGAAAGAGAGTTTACATTTAGCTGTAAGCTTCTGTTTGATGCTCCGCCCACAAGCCCACGTCACCCAGGCTCCCCACAGAAGTAAATAACCCCTCTTTAATACCCCACAGAAGTAAAATACCTCCTCTTTAAAGTGATTTGGATTTTAAATAAAACATATTTGTGTATACTCTGTTACTGTTATACTTATATTTGTTACAACATATACGTCGGTGATGTCCATGATTCTGAAGTACTGCAGAGTCTCCCTCACTGTTATTCCAGCTCTGCAAATCCTCTGGGCCCAACGGAAAACACAGGCACTTGTTTCTATTTTAAATCGTGTCTAATGAGAGTCTGTTCTGATTAGGTGCATGTTGTTCATGAGAAGCAGATGACAGTGTTGTGTAACCGGCGTCTGCCAAATTATGAATCGAATCACCAAAACTTCAAATCAGGCGTTGGATCCGACACAGGCCCAGCTGTGTCTCACACACAGACGTCACTCATGTTTAAAATGATGAGAATTATACACAGCAGTTTAGAGCTGATTTGACTGTTTTTGTAGTTAGATTATTGTTGACAGGTTTAAAGAGGGGGTATTTACTTCTATGGGGTATTAAAGAGGAGGTATTTACTTCTATGGGGTATTAAAGAGGGGGTATTTACTTCTATGGGGTATTAAAGAGGGGCTATTTACTTCTATGGGGTATTAAAGAGGGGGTATTTACTTCTATGGGGTATTAAAGAGGGGGTATTTACTTCTATGGGGTATTAAAGAGGAGGTATTACAGTTCTATGGGGTATTAAAGAGGAGGTATTTACTTCTATGGGGTATTAAAGAGGGGTTATTTACTTTCTATGGGGTATTAAAGAGGAGCTATTTACTTCTATGGGGCATTAAAGAGGAGGTATTTACTTCTATGGGTATTAAAGAGGGGCTATTTTAAAGAGGAGGTACTTCTATGGGGTATTAAGAGGGGGTATTTACTTCTATGGGGTATTAAAGAGGGGGGTATTTACTTCTATGGGGTATTAAAGAGGAGGTATTACAGTTCTATGGGGTATTAAAGAGGAGGGTATTTACTTCTATGGGGTATTAAAGGGGGGTATTTACTTCTATGGGGTATTAAAGAGGGGCTATTTAAAGAGGAGGTATTTTACTACTTCTATGGGGCATTAAAGAGGAGTATTTTACTTCTATGGGGTATTAAAGAGGGGGTATTTACTTCTATGGGGTATTAAAGAGGGGCTATTTACTTCTATGGGGCATTAAAGAGGAGGCATTTACTTCTATGGGGTATTAAAGAGGGGGTATTTACTTCTATGGGGTATTAAAGAGGAGGTATTTACTTCTATGGGGTATTAAAGAGGAGGTATTTACTTCTATGGGGTATTAAAGAGGAGGTATTTACTTCTATGGGGTATTAAAGAGGAGGTATTTACTTCTATGGGGTATTAAAGAGGAGGTATTTACTTCTATGGGTATTAAAGAGGAGGTATTTACTTCTATGGGGTATTAAAGAGGAGGTATTTACTTCTATGGGGTATTAAAGAGGAGGTATTTACTTCTATGGGGTATTAAAGAGGAGGTATTTACTTCTATGGGGTATTAAAGAGGAAATGGTATTTACTCTATTTATGGTATTAAAGAGGGGCTTTTGTGGAGAGGCAGGTTTGCTCACAGTAAGAGTGTATGTTTAATATTTGGACATTGACTTAGTGCTTTATTTACAAGCTTAATGCTGTACAATGGAACGTCTTAGCTACTAATATGACTCTGGGAATTGAACTATGAACCCTGTGGTAATGGGGCGTAATCTAATTCTTAAATAACTCACCTCCATGAGAACAAACCAGCTTTAATTTATCTGCGTCCAGGCTCTAAAAATAACAGCTTTTAAATGATAAATGTCCCAATCATGAGATGTTTTTGCAACTCAACCTGGAATAACCTCACTCACACCAGGTCAGAGCTTTGGACCGAGGTTTAGTCCAGATTCAGTCAGCGTTTAGTCCTGGTTTAGTTGTGGTTTAGCCTTGGTTCAGATCAGGTTCAGATCCAGTTTAGTCTAAAACTAGTTCAGTCATGGTTCAGTCCTGGTTTAGTCCTGGTTTGGTCCGGGTTTAGTCCTAGTTTACTCTTGGTTCAGGCCTATTTCAGTCGTGATTTAGTACTGCTTTAGTTTTGGTTTAGCCCTGATTTTGTTCTGGCTCAGTCCCGATTGAGTCTTGGTCTAGTCCCGGTTTACCCTGGTTCGGTCCTGGCTCAGCCCGGGTACAATTCTGGTTTACTCGTGATTTAGTCTTGGTCTAGTCCTGGTTTAACTCTGGTTCAGTCCTAGTTTTGCCCTGGTTTAGTCCTGGTTCAGTTCTGATTTCGACCTGGTTTAGTCCTGGTTTAGTCCTGATTTAGTCCTGGTTTAGTCCTGATTTAGTCATGGTTTAGTCCTGGTTTAGTCCTGATTTAGTCCTGGTTTAGTCCTGGTTTAGTCCTGGTTTAGTCCTGGTTTAGTCCTGGTTTAATCCTGGTTTAGTCCTGGTTTAGTCCTGATTTAGTCCTGGTTTAATCCTGGTTTAGTCCTGGTTTAGTCCTGGTTTAGTCCTGGTTTTAATCCTGGTTTAGTCCTGGTTTAGTCCTGGTTTTATCCTGGTTTAGTCCTGGTTCAGTTTCTGAGTTCGACCTGGTTTAGTCCTGGTTTAGTCCTGGTTTAGTCCTGGTTTAATCCTGGTTTAGTCCTGGTTTAGTCCTGGTTTAGTCCTGGTTTAGTCCTGGTTCAGTTCTGAGTTCGACCTGGTTTAGTCCTGGTTTAGTCCTGGTTTAGTCTTGGTTTAATCCTGGTTTAGTCCTGGTTTAATCCTGGTTTAGTCCTGGTTTAGTCCTGGTTTAGTCCTGGTTTAATCCTGGTTTAGTCCTGGTTTAATCCTGGTTTAGTCCTGGTTTAGTCCTGGTTTAGTCCTGGTTTAGTCCTGGTTCAGTTCTGAGTTCGACCTGGTTTAGTCCTGGTTTAGTCCTGGTTTAATCCTGGTTTAGTCCTGGTTTAATCCTGGTTTAGTCCTGGTTTAGTCCTGGTTTAGTCCTGGTTTAATCCTGGTTTAGTCCTGGTTTAGTCCTGGTTTAGTCCTGGTTTAATCCTGGTTTAGTCCTGATTTAGTCCTGGTTTAGTCCTGATTTAGTCCTGGTTTAGTCCTGATTTAGTCCTGGTTTAGTCCTGGTTTAGTCCTGATTTAGTCCTGGTTTAGTCCTGATTTAGTCCTGGTTTAGTCCTGATTTAGTCCTGGTTTAGTCCTGGTTTAGTCCTGGTTTAGTCCTGGTTTAGTCTTTAAAAACTGTGCTAAACTATGCTGTGCATAGTGCGGGACTACAGATGGAAAATAGCCCTCGGGCTAATTCTGGCACATTTACATGTAAATGTTTATTAATGTGCAGTGTCCCTGAAATAAATAAATAAGTAAAATAAACTGTTGCCGGTGGATAGTGATGAGTCAGTTTGTGAGAGATGGGCTCTAGTTAGACCCTCCTGTCACGGCTCTGTCTTATCTGATTTATAGTTGAGCAGATATTTTTTTGTATATTTATCCAAGTCGCCCTGATAGACTGTAACCCTCAGCCTCTCTCCCGGTGCTTTCATAACCTCGTGTGAAATGTGAGTCAGTGCCGGTGTCTTCAGGGTAAACGGTGCTGTGTGTGTGTGGATGCCTGTGTTTTGACTGGTGTGGGTGCTTGTGTCTCTTGATAAACGTTTTTGGTCTCATGATATATGAAGTGAGCTTTGGAGGAGCGTGTGGGCAGAGTCAGAGGAGGTGAATCTGATACGGCCCTCATCCTCGCTATCGACAAAACATCTGCACACAGCCCTGGTACAGACCACAGATCGTGCATTATTTAAAGTAAAACTTAAAACCAAATCCACTTTTTTCTATTAAACTGTGTGTATGTTGTTTTAATAGATTTATCTGCTGCTCCCATTTATCTAACTGTGTGCTGCCTTCAGTGACCTCTGGAGTTCCAAGTACTATGTGACATCACACAGGACTGCCCTGATTAATGCCAGGTGCTTCTTGGCGCAGGAGTTTGAAGTGTGGACACCTGTTAGACCAATCACACTGTTTCTTATAACCCCAGACCCCGCCCCCTCTCCCGCCTTTAGTCCCCCAGACCCCGCCCCCTCCTCCCCCCTAACTCTCCCCTTTTGTCCTCCAGACCCCACCCCCCCTCCTCCCCCCTAACTCTCCCCTTTAGTCCTCCAGACCCCTCCCCTCCTCCCCCCTCGCTCTCCCCTTTAGTCCTCCAGACCCCACCCCTCCTCCCCCTCGCTCTCCCCTTTAGTCCTCCAGACCCCGCCCCTCCTCCCCCCTCACTCTCCCCTTTAATCCCCCAGACCCCGCCCCTCCTCCTCCCTCGCTCTCGCCTTTAGTCCTCCAGACCCCGCCCCTCCTCCCCCCTCGCTCTCCCCTTTTCGTCCTCCAGACGCCACCCCCCCCGCCCCTCGCTCTCCCCTTTAGTCCTGCAGACCCCTCCCCTCCTCCCCCCTCCCTCACTCCCTCCTTTGCAGTCCTGCAGACCCCTCCCCTCCCTCCCCCCTCACCCCCCCTCCCCTTTAGTCTTGCAGACCCCTCCCCTCCTACCCCCATCACTCTCCCCTTTAATCCCCCAGACCCCCCCCCTCCTCCCCCCCTCGCTCTCCCCCCTTAGTCCTATTTGACCTGGAGGAGGGTATGTTTTAACTCTATTTCCATAGAAGCGTGCAGGTGATTTACCACCTCCAGAAAGTTACGTGGTGTTACTTTAAAGGCGCTGTACCTGATTTGTACTATTTTAAAAGATGAAAAACAGAACTAATTCACTTTAAACAGTTTGCAGTGGTCCAAAGTTATTCCTCATTTACCTTATGCATTCAGCGTATCCTAATTACTCACCATGATGTGTTTATAAGCACTTTTCACAACTTTCCAAGACCAGAGCAGAGTTTTCGCGTGGTGCTTAAGATAAGAACAACTAGCATGCTAACACACACTTCCTGATTCTTGTACAATAAAACGCTTTATACCAGGGGTGTCCAAACTTTTTTCACAGAGGGCCACGTACTGAAACATATTTGAAGCAGAGCCACAAACCAGTGTCGATACAGGGAGTCAAGTGATGCATTTAACACAGGTTTGACATTTGCGCCGTTAATAAGACTTAGAAGATTATTTGTAGGTCTGTGTCACAATACAGTGTGATGTTATTCAGGTTGTAGAGGTAGAATTGCTTCAATTTGTACTAAAAAATACTTCCTGATCAATTGGCCCAGTTTAGGAGGAGGCGTGAGGGCCAACACAAATTGGTCTGAGGGCCGCATTTGGCCCCTGGGCCGTAGTTTGGACAGCCCTGCTTTATACTTAGATACAGACAGTACACAGCTGACGTATTTTGACCTCAGGAGCTGCTTATACAATATATCTGTTTGGGACCAGACAAAATGTGCTCGAATACATGGGAAAGAAGCCCTTTAAAGCATATTTAATATTGTAATGGCCCAGATAAGTGCTCCGGGGCTCCTGACAGCTCTGAATGGCTTTGACGAATGGGCCAGACGCAGATGACAAATCCAAGCCATTTCCTCTCCTCTGTTTAAGCTCCTGCTGCTGAGGCCTGCTGCTTTATGTCCCTCTAATGTACTCCTAATGAGGTGCCGCTGTTGTTTACGTTTGCATACTTTTATTAGCCCCATAAACCTGCTAATGCTCCCCCACTGAAACGAGATACTGCGCCGCGGTGCCAGATTTACATTAAGACCGTTTAAAGCTCGCACATAAAAGGCTTCACCAAACGTAGGGCTGCTCTGAGCGACGCTGTGAGGTCAGACACATGAAACGCACATGGCTCGTTACAGCAGCTCGTTTTCAGATTACATGTTACACTATGGGGCTGGTGCTAACTCAAAGCAGAGACTCTTAACTCTATAGGAGTTTACGGAGCCGGATTACAGTAATGAATTGTAATGGGAATAGATTCTACTGTGTCCAAACGCCGGTGCAGAAGCAATTTGAGAGATTTATAAAACGGTACAAAGACTTTACAGGCCATATATTAAGCATTACTGGACACCATACCTGATTTTTACTGTTTTAAACGTGAAAAAAGTTCATTTTAAATGGTTCGCAGCGGTCCAAAGTTATTACTCACATACCCTATGTATTCAGAGCATCCTCATTATTCACCATGACGGATTTATAAGCACAACTCGGCCAGAACGAGAGTTTTAAAGTGTATGCTAATGTGCACTTCCTGTCATCAAGTTGAGTCGTTTTCAGACTTGACGTTACCGGACAAAAAAAAAAGTCGTCACCTGGATTTAACTAAGCAAATAGATACGAGTCTAGAGGTACGAGTCAGATCTAGGCTCAGCAACAGTCTGAGCTCAAAGAATGAGGTCAGCTGACACCTGAAGATACTGAATGACCAGGTTATTCCATCAGTGGATTTTTTCTTCCTGATGACACGAGCATATTCCAAGATGAAAATGCCGAGATTCATGGGGCTTAAATAGTGAAATAGTGACAGTGGTTCAGGAGCAGGAGACATCATTTTCACACATGGATTGTCCTCCACAGAGTCCAGACCTTAACCCCATTGAGGATCTTTGGGATGTGCTGGAGAAGCTTTGTGCAGCATCAGACTCGACCATCATCAATGCAAGATCTTGGTGAAAAATGAAGCGACACTGGATGGAAAAAATCTTGTGACATTGCAGAAGCGAAATCGAGTGTGTGACCTTTTTATTTGACTAGGCAGTGTATTTTTGACAGTGTAAGTTGTGGTTCCTCTTCCCACTGTGAGTAACTCTACAACTGACAAAAGCTTTATGTCGACAATATGAAATGATTTGCATTTGTGTGAGTTTGCAGCCCCTTCAGATATAATTTAGTTTGTTTCATTTTTGATGTTTGCAATGAACTTGATTTTTACTGTCTGAAAAACGCGAGAAACTGTCACGATCCATGTGGTTTCTGCTCCCTGTTTTGCCCCTGTCTTGCTTCTTCCCCTCCGCTACCTGCCGGAGCCGGACCTGGGCTGGCTCCGGTGCTCACCTGGATCTCATCATCTCACCACCTGCTGCCGGATAAGAGGAGCCAGAGCCAGACACTCGGTTGCAGATCGTCCGCGTGTCAATGTCACTACCTTGCTCCTTACTTTTTGTATTTTAGCTCGCTGTAACTTTGCTCACCCAGTGTTTTTGCTACTCACCAGATCCTGCTCCCTGGATCCGACTCTGCTCCCTCGCCCTGGTACAGTGTGCCTCGTTTGTCTCTGCTCACCTCGACACTGGACCCTGCCTCGCACCCTGCTCCTCGTCCCGGTTCTGCTCGCCCTGTTCCCGTGGCCGCACTCCTCGTTCCCGGACCCTGGATTCAGACCATCCTAATTATTCACCACGATGAGTTTATAAGAGCTTTTCACACCAAAGAGACCAGACTGGAGTTTTGTCATCGGATATGCTAACAACAACAACTAGCATGCTAACCGCACACTTCTCGGACAATCAAACGCTTTATAATTAGCTGACTGACAGAAGGTGAGCCAAAGTAATTCAGTCCAGACCCGTCGTCTGAGGAGTGGGGCACTTCAAACATGGTCACAGACATGAGGTGTTGAGTTTTTTAGAGTCTGGTGAAGGTGTAGAACAGGAGGGTAAACTGCTTTGATCCTCTTTAGGGCCACACACGAGCACCACACTAAAAAAAACATGGAGCGACAGCGGCTCACAGGTCAGAGCAGGGGTCCGCTCACCTGAAGGTTGGATGATCCATTTCTGCACTGACCCAGGTCTGTTTTTGTGTCCTTAGGCAAGATACTTTGACACACCTAGATCGCTTATTGAATGTGGTGTGGGCGTGAGTGGCAGACAGCGCAGATTGAAAGCCTCATTTCTGGCAGTCTGTCCCAGGGCAGCTGTGGCTACAATAGTAACTTCTTCTTTTTCTTCTTCTTCTTTTTCTTCCATCTCCTTCTTCTTCTTCTTCTTCTTCTTCTTCTTCTTCTTCTTCTTCTTCTTCTTCTTCTTCTTCTTCTTTTTCTTCTTCCTTTTCCTTTTTCTTCTTCTTCTTTCTCTCTTCTTCTTCTTCCTTCTCCTTCTCTTCTCCTTCTTCTTCCTTCTTCTTTCTTCCTCTTCTTCTTCTTCTCTTCTCTCTTTCTTCTTCTTCTTCTTTTCTTCTTCTTCTTCTTCTCTTCTCCTTTTTCTCCTTTCTTCTTCTTCTTCCTTCTTTCTTCCTTCTTCTTCTTTCTTCTTCTCTTCTCCGTCTTCCTTCCTTCTTCTTCTTCCTTCTTCTTCTTCCTTCTCCTTCTTCTCTCTTCTCTTTTCTCCTTCTTCTTCTTCTTCTTCTCCTTCTTTTTCCTTCTTCTTCTCCTTCTTTCTTCTTCCTTCTTCTCCTTCTTCTTCTTCTCTTCTTCTCCTTCTTCTTCTTTCTTCTTCCTTCTTTCTTCTCCTTCTCCTTCTCCTTCTCTTCTTCTTCCTTCTCCTTCTTCTTCCTTCTTCTTCTTTTCTCCTTCTTCCTTCTTCTTCTCCTTCTTTTTCTTCTTCTTCTTCTTCTTTCTCTTCTTCTTCTTCTTCCTTCTCCTTCTTCTTTTTCACTTCAGTCTCTTCCTTCGCTCCAAATCACATCAGGTATGTGAAGTCAGCTACATCCCTAGAGTATAGTTTTGTATCAAGTTTTTGTAGCTTTTGTATGGAGAATTTTCACGTGGGAGCCTGGGTGACGTGGGTTTGTGGGCGGATCTTCAGGCGTTTTTTTTTAATTGAGGCAACGACGTTATAACGCGGTAGCGATTTTGCATCATACCTCCTCTTTAAGGTTAGAGCCGGGGCAGGAGTTACGGATTTAAATGTGAGAAAACAGGGCTGTGGGAACATAAACACACTAAGACCTGTCACTAAAAGAAATGATCAGGAAAAAGCATGGAATCGTGTGTTCTGTTCTGACTGTGGAATGATGTGTTTTTGCAGAGCTCCTCCTTGTGCACCTGCTTCTCCTCCTCATTAACCATCATCATTATTAATATTATTCTCCATATTATTGTGAGCGTTAGAACAAAGGCTCTGGATCTCACACACCCATTCATTCAGCTCTCTCTGACCTCCGCAGCTGCTTCTCGCTCAAATTAAAGCTGTTTTCTGAGACTATACTTGGTCAGATCAGCCCAAAGACTCACTCAACAACAATAAACATTCCTTAGACTAATATCATACCTTTTACACTGTGTTATTCATTAATTATTCATACTCGGGTGTCTGACTTGTCCTGGTTTGGTCCTGGTTTGGTCCCAGTCCTGTATGCATATAGACTCAGTTTGGTCTTGTTCTGGTCCTGGTTTAGTCCTGTTTTAGACAAATACATTTAAGAGAAGTAGTATTAATAATGCTTTGGATTCATATAATACCTTTCAAGACACCCAAAGCGCTTGTTGCATCATTCAGTCACTCCACACTCGGTGGTGGTAAGTTAACATTGTAGCCACAGCTGCCCTGGGACAGACTGATAGAAGTGAGGCTGCCAATATGCGCCAATGGCTCCTCTGACCAACACCATAGCACACACACGAGCACCATATTCATACTAGTCAAGGTGGGTGAAGTGTCTTGCTTAACCCTATAGTGTCGAATGCTATTGTTGCCGATATACTCACGGTTGCGGACTTTACATCACCGTAACCAATTGTGGCCAAATCTCTAATGTATATATACATATAAATACATATATATATGTTCTGGCCCAGTCCTGGTCCAGAACCCACTCCTTCTGTGTCAAATTTCCCAGTTATAGACCATTATAGCTCGCCAGATTTTTTTCTTTTTTTAGCCATAAAAATCATGTTACAGGAAGTATCAGCATTTTTTTTTTTCCACACATAACTATCTCTATTTTACATATCCATCCTTTTTTTCCTTTGATGCATCAAATAAACCATTGGAAGAATGATGATTGGGCATCTTTGAGGGATTAAATTTACATGATAGTACAATTGGTTGTGGAGTTACAGTAATGGAAAGTCCACAACTGCCAGTCTATCAGTGACAGCATCCAACGCTACAGGGTTAAAAACACAGCAGTTTCCACTAGACCAGAGGTGCCCAAACTTTTTTATCGAGGGCCACATCTCAAAACATATTCAAAGCGAAGGGCCACAGACCGGTGATCAATACAGTGTGGTGCTTTAAACACAGACTTTGACAGAGCCGCTGTGGATTAATAAGACTTGAAACACATTCATTTTAGGTCTGTGTCACACTGTGATGTGATATTTGAGGATATAGTGGTAGAAATAGTTTAATTTGCTGTTAAAAGTACAGCTTATGATCAATTGGTCCGGTTCAGCAGGAGGGCTGAGGGCGAATAAAAACTGGTCTGAGGGCCGCATTTGGCCCCCGGGCCGTAGTTTGAACACGCCTTCACTAGAGCCACTGCTGTCCCCCTTGTAGCACCTGGTATTCCCAAAATTCTCCCATCCAACTACTAACCAGGCCCAGCCCTGATTAACTTCGACGATGACACCACGGAACATTTCAGACGTGCTTCAACGTGCATTCCATGGCGATAAGAAGGTCGCAGATCCCGTCCGACATAACTGAACTCATATCGTTTATCAGGTATTAGAAAGTTTATATATACAGTCTACGCTTACGACTGACCATAAGGAGGGTTTGAATAGGGCCAGGGACAGATCGCTAAATTTCTCAAACATGCATGGATGATTGTAATCTTTCCTCACAAATGGACAAAGTCGTGCAGTGGACACACGGCTTAAATTTGAAAAATACTGTATATTCTGAGGTCAATGGTTTATGTGAATTTGAGATTTTCAGTGACTTCCTTGTGACCTTTGACTCATCAGAAAAGTGACTAAACTGTGGCACATTTCAACACTTTCAGTTCTATTGTTTTTGGAAAAAATGTGGAAATTCTGGTTTGACATTTTTTAAAGTGTTTCCCTTGGTTCAGAGTTTGACTAAAGTTAGAACCGTTTTTTGAAATTCTCTGCATTCACTCCTGTCTGTCTCAGGTCATTTTACGTCCACCAGACTTTTAACCAAAGTATCTCACCCAAACCATGAACCATGACATCATTTCAGCTGATCCTGGTTTTGTTGGATGTTATAAGACTATTTACTGGGAAATGTTGTATAGTTGGTGATGTTTCATACAAAATTGCTGCTGGATGAATAACACTTACAAGTTAACTGTGTTTTGATGTAAATAAATACTTTTTTTTTCAATTTAGCAGGTACTGAAAGCCAAAAACTGACAAAGGTGGATCCGTGCATCTCTACTTACTTTTCTCTGACTGCTGTCTTCTTCACTGTGTCAGAGATGCTGGCACAGCGCCCCCCTCTGGTGCTGTTTATGCAACTTTTATGGTACCTCAGGCCTGCTAAGGTATTTTCCCTCGCACAAGTACAATATACTACAAGAAATACCCAGGCAAAGAGTCAAAAGAACTCAAAGAAAAAGTGAACATTTAAATACTTTTAGATTGGATCCAGAATACACACTTCACAAATACTTTATAAAGATGTGAGTCTGGTCCCTGGTGAATCTCCTCGAGTTCATATGGGCGTGATTGACAGGTGGATTAGCCAATCAGGGGCATGCATGGTTTGTCCGTATCAGAACAAATATGGCTGCTTATGAGAAAAAAAATAAAGAGAAAATATCACAAAACACTGAAATTTAATGCAGATTTCAGCAGAATCAAGTGAATGAAACACTAGACTCACAAGGAGAGAAATGTAATTTTGTTTATAAATGATGAGTGACCAATGAGCTCCTTTGTTTCACATGTGTCACTGAAATGAAGAAATCTGATTGGATCATGTTTGGCTTTGGCTTGAGGTGCGACAATAGACTGTATATATAAATGGACATAGCTAACCTGCTAGCCGGAACTTTCCAAATAGGAAGTGAGCATAGGCGCACTTCCAGCTCTATGGCTCCAATTCACTTTACACTAAAAATCTGTGACCTCTCTCTCTGTAGCTGCTGCTGTCAGACTCGTCATTTTGGTCTTAAAATGTTCGTATTAACCCGCTCTACAAGATCCTGGTATTTTTATTTCACTATTTTGTCAGCTCTCCATGCGCTCCAATCCGAGAGTGCGTGTACTTCCAGCGTCCTGCGGAGCACCACCCCGTTCAAGGGCTTCTTGGAGCATGTCCCATCAGTTCAAAGTTCTCTGGTCATGGATTAAACCTGAGATAAACCAAGAAAATCAGGTGCCTTCTTTCCCTGAGGTCGCTTCCTCTAGTGTTAGGGTGTCATTGACAGCGTTGCGGGAGGAAAGGAGGAAAGGGGCATCGCCTTCAACTGCCTCACTCCGAATTGGCTCTTTGGTTGCTATTATATCCACACTCGGAATTCCTAATGTGGAATTCTGCTCCAGATTGACCCATATAACTTTTTTGTTCCTGTCTTTAAAGAATAAGAAGCTTGGCGCAGAGTAGTGTGATTCCCCTCGTGTGGACAGTCCAGACTGATCCGGTCCGATCCAAACGGCTGAAGCAGATCAGATCTTTCCTTCACGCGTTCATGAATCTGAGGCTGTGTTTCGGGCACAAAGGGGGCTTTCTCTGGGCGCATCGTTCTGGTTCAAATTTGTTTTAGGAAAAAGTCAAATAAGTCAACAGGCCCACTCAGAAAACAGGAATCACATGTCGACACAGCATAAAATCTATAAACTGTGTGAGGATAATTGAAAATGATTACACACATTAAAGATTTACTATGTAGCTTTTCCCGGCTTAGATCACTGTGTACTGTTGTGTCCTTTGGCAAGACACTCACCTTGACTATGTATGAATGAGGAGATGCTGTTTTTTGCCTGGAATGTTTCATAATATGGCGTTAAATGATCTCTATCTTGCATTTATCCAGTTGTCAAATGTTTTTACTGTTAAAGAGATTGAAAAACTGCATTCTTACTATGAGTCGGCTCAGGCAAAAATATCAATACCGAAAATTTTAAAATGATTTATTATAAAAATGATGTGTCTGCCAAGGTGAATGTCGTCATAGTAGAGACGTTTCAATGCATTTTAATACAAATTCATTGTTGATGGTATTGGATCAATATCGTGATACTTGCCGTAATGTTACGTAAGTATCAGAGCTAAAAAACTCACTACTATAGCTAGTCAGTAGCTATAGTATTAACCTGGTTTTGACTCGGTTTTGTTTTATTCAGAACTTGGTTTAGTCTTTGTTTAGCCCTGGTTCAAAGCCTTATAGTCCTGGTTTAGACCTGCTTTAGTCCTGCTTTAGTCCGGCTTTAGTCCTGGTTTAGTCCTGGTTAGGTCTGCTTTAGTCCTGGTTTAGACCTGCTTTAGTTCTGGTTTAGTCCTGGTTAGTGTGCTTTAGTCCTGGTTTAGTCCTGCTTTAGTCCTGGTTTAGTCTTGGTTTAGTCTTGCTTTAGTCCTGCTTTAGTCCTGCTTTAGTCCTGGTTTAGTCCTGGTTTAGTCCTGCTTTAGTCCTGGTTTAGTCTTGCTTTAGTCTTGCTTTAATCCTGCTTTACTCCTGATTTAGTCCTGGTTTAGTCCTGCTTTAGTCCTGGTTTAATCTTGCTTTAGTCCTGGTTTAGTCCTGGTTCAGTCCTGCTTTAGTCCTGGTTCAGTCCTGCTTTAGTCCTGCTTTAGTCCTGGTTCAGTCCTGCTTTAGTCCTGGTTCAGTCCTGCTTTAGTCCTGGTTCAGTCCTGCTTTAGTCCTGCTTTAGTCCTGGTTCAGTCCTGCTTTAGTCCTGGTTCAGTCCTGCTTTAGTCCTGGTTCAGTCCCGCTTTAGTCCTGCTTTAGTCCCGGTTCAGTCCTGCTTTAGTCCCGGTTCAGTCCTGGTTTAGTCCTGGTTCAGTCCTGGTTCAGTCCTGGTTCAGTCCTGGTTCAGTCCTGCTTTAGTCATGGTTCAGTCCTGCTTCAGTCCTGCTTTAATCCTGGTTCAGTCAGATTCACAGTGAAACAGCCTGTTTTTCCTTCATATCAGATAATGGTTTGTGTCCATGATCTTTATAGAGTCCAGTTTCGTCTCCAGTTTAACTGCTCCTCTGAGGATCTGGGCTCAGACTGGTTTGTTAATAATTAATGGGACCATGTATTTCTGAAGAACCCGCTGCAGTCTACTGTAAATCAGCATGACACTTAAACTACATGCATTATGTTATTTTCTGATCTGTGTTACTAAAATTCATTAGAATCATTTGGATGATTTCAGCCCTGGAATTGCCAACATTATAATGAGGTTTAAATCTCAAGTTTGTGTAATATAGTACCTTTAAAGTGCACATGGCAGCTTAGACTTGTAATTTCCTTAAAACACGGCTAAAATCACTATATTTAAAGCAACAGTTTGTAACACTTTTGCCAAAAAAATAAACAAAAAATAGACTGAATCCTAACTGTGAGCAGGCTCGCATCTCCACAGACCTGACCCGTATTTTCCCTAGAAGTTGTTCTTTTGGCTATAATCTTCCACATCACGGCATAAAACAATATCTCCATGGACAATGTTCCGAAGTAGAAGATTTTAATTTTCTATTTCCAAGGAGCCATGCAGGTGACGTGCCACCCCCAGAAAGTGACATACTGTACCTTTAAGTTTTTTACATTTTGGTGAAGTTCATAGTTTAACTTCCTGGTTGGACACAGGCAGCAGATATGACACATGTAGCAGTAAATCTACAACAGTTTATGAAGGAAATAATAAATCCAGACCAATAAAATAGAGGGCAACACTTTTGTTTTGTTAAAGGGAGGTTTAAATTTCAAAATGGCTTCCGTGCTCATAAATTTGATGGTACAGGGACTCATTTCCACTTCCTGTGTTTTTGTACTGTGATGATATAAATGATACTTATCTGATGTAAAACTATGATAAATATTTAGCATAGGAACTCTCCACCAAACCAAGTCAGAATAAGACAAACACGAAATGCACTTGTCAAAATCTCATTTAGGTTTGAAGAGGGAGTGAACCATTGTTTAAGTGTGTACTTTATTTCTTGGCTCAGTTACTCAACAATTACTTTGGGAACATACTCTGATTAGTACTTTGACATCAACAAAAGATTAAATTATTATTCTTAAGATGGCAGCCGTAACTTAGTGACCGAGTGTGAAGCGGCTGGGATGAGAATCGGCTCCTCCAGATGTGACGTCATGGTTCTCGATCAGAAAAAAAGGTGATTTTCTCCGGGTGGGTGGTAAGTCGAAAGGCAAAGCTCTTGATTTACTCGTCAGTCTACGTTCCTACTCTCACCTGTGGTCATGAGCTTTGGGTAATGACCGAAAAGAGAACATCGAGGAAACAGTTGGGTGGAGGCGCCAGGGAAGACCCAGGACACGGTGGAGGGACTGTGTCTCTCGGCTGGCCTGGGAACGCCTCGCGGTCGCACCAGAGGACCAGGAGGATGTGTCTGGGGTGGGGGAAGTCTGGGAGTCCCTGCTCAGACTGCTGCCCCCACGACCCAGCCCTGGATAAGCGGAAGAAAATGGATGGCTGTTTCTCTTTCTTTGTCATATTCACCAGTTTTGATTTTCAGTTACAGTTAGTCAGTCAGTTTTCAGTTAGACATTTTTTTTTAATCATTGCCATTTAATCATAGGCTGTATATATATAAATGCATAAAGTACACACTTAAACAACGGTTCACTCCCTCTTCAAACCTAAATGAGATTTTGACAAGTGCATTTCGTGTTTGTCTTATTCTGACTTGGTTTGGTGGAGAGTTCCTATGCTAAATATTTATCATAGTTTTATATCAGATAAGTATCATTTATATCATCACAGTACAAAAACACAGGAAGTGGAAATGAGTCCCTGTACCATCAAATTTATGAGCACGGAAGCCATTTTGAAATTTAAACCTCCCTTTAACAAAACAAAAGTGTTGCCCTCTATTTTATTGGTCTGGATTTATTATTTCCTTCATAAACTGTTGTAGATTTACTGCTACATGTGTCATATCTGCTGCCTGTGTCCAACCAGGAAGTTAAACTATGAACTTCACCAAAATGTAAAAACTTAAAGGTACAGTATGTCACTTTCTGGGGGTGGCACGTCACCTGCATGGCTCCTTGGAAATAGAAAATTAAAATCTTCTACTTCGGAACTTTGTCCATGGAGATATTGTTTTATGCCATGATGTGGAATATTATAGCCAAAAGAACAACCTCTAGGGAAAATAAGAGTCAGGTCTGTGGAGATGCGAGCCTGCTCACAGTTAGCGTTAACAACAGTTTTGATTGACAGTGTTCCTAGGCACCCGGATTGGCTGTTTGGTTGCTATGATACTCACAGTCAGAATTCCTGACATGGAACTCGGCTCCAGATTGGCCCCTATAACAGCTCCAGCCTCGACGAGCTTCATTTGACTGGAGCCGAACGCTGTGGGTGACGTCACACTCACTTAGTCCACTTCTTTAACATAAAAAAGACTCAAAGTTCTTCCTCCTACAGCCCTCTACACATTACAGGTCAGATTTTGGCTTTCATATGTGATTCTGAATCCACCTCGCTCTTCATGTTCGTGGTGTCAGCGCGACTCCGAGCTGCTCCGTCATATCGTAACCACAAAACATCGCCACGGCAACAGGCAATAAAACAGAGCATCAGGGGCAGACGGACTGATGGACACAGAGGTGCAAGATACAAACTAAGGAAATAGTGAATATTATCCATCTATACAATGTGTCCTACGCAAATAATGGCTCCCAGTCCATGAAACAGCTCTATAAACCAGTTTGAAGAGTTCTGTAAAGGTAAAAAAAAGTGAGAGTAGATCCTCACGGTGTCTGTTTGCATCCACACAGCGAGGATCGGGCTGAAGCTGCCGCAGATCAGAGATTGTGACTCTACTTCCTGTGTAGTTTATCTCCAGGCTTCTGTGCATTAAAAGCATTTATCTAAACTACTGCACCACATTTCACAAATAATAATAACACAGTTTTGACTTGTATCTAAACTAGAATGGAAAACTGATTAAAACAGCTTGGAACAGCTACAGTTTGGCTCAGAAATGTCTGCAGATGAGCCTAATTCTGATTCACCTAGGCCCTGATTAGCTCAACAGAATCTCACCTGGTTCCGGTCTCCGTCAGGATGTCGACTCTGAGCGAAGCCTGATGCTGGACTATTAAAGGATTTTTACTCTAGACAGAAAACAGCTGATACGATGTGCACCGGGTTGTTGGTTCCACATTTTTAGCTTGCGGTGTGCGGTCTCTTCGCTGCAGTCTTTAAAGTCTGAGACGATTCTCCTCGTGTTTGTGGTTGGCATTATTTTTCACACATAAAAAAAAAAGTTTAAGCTTGAAAAGTCCTGTGGCGTGTGGCGATGTGTGGCAGGTTTTAATCTTTTACTGACAGAGGATTGGCTGTGGACCTCTCCATTAAAAAACACCCAGGCTCATCAGTGAACATTACAAATTGTACAACTGCCCCAATGGAAAGACACTTTAATTCTGCCTATATAATTAAAGATTCACTATGTAACTTGTCTGTGGGAGGTTACATCACCTGCTTGTCACAGTAGAAATGTCATTGTTTTATCTGTGAAAGGGCTCTTCTCTCCACAGACCTGACACGTGACTTACCTGGTCTGGCGGACGTATGTCGACTATGGGGACAGATAAGCTTAATGCCATATTTGGAACATTCAAACCAAAGCAGCATCTCCATAGACACGAGCAGACAGCGAACCCTCATCCAAAAATGTCACAGAGTGCACCTTTAATAAGATAAAAGTAGCTGTTAACTTGAAAACTACCACTTCATGACATCACAAGGTGGAACATTTGTACACAGACTATTAATAAAAGGAAACCCAAACAAGTGTGAATGAAACAAAACACAACTCCAGGTCTGTTTTTTAGGAGGTAACGACATTAAACAACATAATGAGACGTCTTAAAGCTCACACGAGTCCATTTTGTGTAATATCTTTAAGATGTGAAGTACTGAACCCTGTGTAATCTAGTAATAAACCAAATGATATTACAGTGTTTTAAAGCACTCTGGTCCATCTGGAGGTAAATGTGCATCTGCTCTTTACTTCTTCACTTATCAGTTTGTTTCCTCCTGTCTGTTTCTCTGTCTCTTCTCCTCTGGCTCTGCTCCTCTGCCTCTGCTCCTCTAGCTCTACTCCTTTGGGTCTGCTCCTCTGTTTCTGCTCCTCAGACTCTGCTCCTCTGGCTCTGCTCCTCTGACTCTGCTCCTCTGGCTCTGCTCCTCTGACTCGGCTCCTCTGTCTCTGCTCCTCTGGCTCTGCTCCTCTGACTCTGCTCCTCTGACTCTGCTCCTCTGGCTCTGCTCCTCTGACTCTGCTCCTCTGGCTCTGCTCCTCTGACTCGGCTCCTTTGGGTCTGCTCCTCTGGCTCTGCTCCTCTGACTCTGCTCCTCTGGCTCTGCTCCTCTGACTCTGCTCCTCTGGCTCTGCTCCTCTGACTCTGCTCCTCTGACTCTGCTCCTCTGGCTCTGCTCCTCTGACTCTGCTCCTCTGTCTCTGCTCCTCTGGCTCTGCTCCTCTGGCTCTGCTCCTTTGGGTCTGCTCCTCTGACTCTGCTCCTCTGACTCTGCTCCTCTGCTCCTGTCTGCTCCTGTGTGCTCCCGTCTCCCCTCCCTGCGCACACATGGATCATATGACGCCTCACTTCCTAAATGGACTATATCTGTGCATCGACTTCACATTAGAAACTCAATTGGGAATCGATCAGACGTTCTGGCTGCGCTAAAAAGCACAGATCAGTTTCTGTGTCGTCTGCGTGCAAGAAGACTCGAATGTAAAGGTTAACCACTCTGCCACACAGGGAGAACATGCACGCTCCACTCAGAGAGATCAGGAGTCTGACCCACAACCTCCTCACTTGGGGGGGAGGAGACGGGACAACCACTCTGCCACAGTTATGGTTCACATTATGGTCATTTGTCTTGGAGCCTAAAGCCCACGTCACATCATGTTATTCTGCTCGAGTAAACGTCTGTAACATGCGACCGGCCCGACACGCACACGCCAGCTCCACACGACACGCACACGCCAGCTCCACACGACACGCACACGCCAGCTCCACACGACACGCACACGCCAGCTCCACACGACACGCACACGCCAGCTCCACTGACGTTACTGAGGTTGAGCCACTCTTAAAGGTTCTGTGTTACGCAAAACTGACTCTCGTGAGCTTTAAGTCATGTTATAATGTTGTTACTTCATCAAAAACAGACCTGAAATCGTGTTTTGTTTCATTTGCTGAGTCTGAGTGATCCTGGTTCATTCGTCTGTTACATCTCCTAAGCTCAAAATGCTCTGTTCCACCTTGTGATGTCATGAAGTGGTAGTTTTCAAGTTAACAGCTCCTTTTACATTTTAGTTCAGTAGAGATGAACAGTTCCAGGGCTGAAATCATCCAAATGATTCTAGTGAAGGTGTCTGGAGTTTAAAAAGGTGGAACAGAGTGTTTTAAGTTTGAGAGAAGAACTCAGTCTAAATTTGCAGGGTTTGTGTGAACGAAACGAAACACAACTCCAGGTCTGTTTGTGATGAGGAAGCAACAATAGAACATCAGAAAATAGTGTGATATGGGCCCTTTAATAAACTATTTGTTCATTATGAATTAAGTCTTTCTTTATGCCTTATTAAGGCTAAGATGTAGTTATTATAAGGTGTTGTCAAGGCTATAGCTATAATAGTTTCACACTAGTTGAGTGAGTGAGTTTATGAAGAAAGTTTAAAAAGAGTTAAAAATTAAAGGGAGTGGCCTGTTATTGATGACATAGAAAAAGAAAGAGATATTTAAATTAATTATTTAATTTCACAAAATTAAAGTGTTTTCAATCATAGATGTTATTCTTCAGATAACAGTGATCATGTAAATTAGAAAAGCTCTGGACACATATTTGGAGGAGGATCCTCTTGCCTGTCTCCATGGAAATGCTTTTACTTTGATGTTCCACAGACAAACAAGCGACTGGCACCAAGAGCTGAGGTTTAAGCTCTCAGGGCTATTTCCTGTATTTTTGTATTTTTCTTTTCAACTTTTTCCCCCACAAACTGACACTTAACTGATGTAAAACTATGATAAATATTTAAAACAGGTTCTGCCCCATCAAACAAAGTCAGAATTAGAAAAACATGAAAACCTGCCAGATGAACTTTAACCTTTGGGCACTTAACAACAGCATGACTCAAGAAAGGATTTAAAATCCATTATTCAGCTTTGTGAAAGTCTAGTACACACCACAAACCAGGTCTAAACCAGGACTAAACCAGGACTAAACCAGGACTAAACCAGGACTAAACCAGGTCTAAACCAGGTCTAAACCAGGTCTAAACCAGGACTAAACCAGGTCTAAACCAGGTCTAAACCAGGTCTAAACCAGGACTAAACCAGGTCTAAACCAGGTCTAAACCAGGACTAAACCAGGACTAAACCAGGACTAAACCAGGTCTAAACCAGGACTAAACCAGGTCTAAACCAGGACTAAACCAGGTCTAAACCAGGTCTAAACAAGGACTAAACCAGGTCTAAACCAGGTCTAAACCAGGTCTAAACCAGGTCTAAACCAGGTCAAACTCCTGCTACTGAAAGACACTTGTTGAAAAATCACATAAAAACATTATGAATATTCTCTTTCAGTTTGTGACAGTGACTTTATTGTACAGAGGTTTACACCAGTCATTCTGACAACTGTGACATTTGATTAAATAAATATGATCGTTTAAAATACAGCTACATTTTTGTCATATTTGTGTGAGTCTTCAGAGTTTTGCTTGTATTTCAGCGCAGTACAAATATCTAACTCGGCTCTTTATCCAGTCTGAGTTTGCATGTTCTCCCTGTGCTCCTGTGGCAGAGTGGTTAGCTTGTCTCCTATACAATCCCACATTGTCCTGATTCAAACTCTGGCGTATAAGACTATCTAAACAGAAGCATGATGATGAAAAACACTGGTGAGGCCCATCGGCAGACACACAGGAAGTACTCTGCACCTCCTCTGCTCCAATCTCATTATTTCACAATCAATCAATGCTCCCTGGAGCCCTCCCAGGAATTAGCCCGAGCCTCAAATTTGTCTTGATGGCGTTTCGTCCTTAAAAATCAACAAATGCTATAACACGCTCCATATGTCCTGCTGAAAAGTAGGACAATGTGAAGAGATGCCTACAATATACTCATGTTCGAGTACCGTTACTTCAAAATAATAGTACTGTAATGCATATAAAGTAGTTGTCCAAGAAATTATTAAAGTGTAAAAGTCATCATCTTTGGCCACAGAAACATAGAGAAAGTGTCAGCTCCAGTCTCTCTCTAAAACCTTCAAATCAGGCTAGAAATTTAAGAGTAATAATGGACTCAGACTTGAACTTTAACAGACACATCAAATCAATAACATCTGCAGCTTTTTACCATCTAAAAACTTTGCAAAACTCAAAGTTATAATGTCAAAGCCAGACTTAGAGAGACTTATCCTGCATTTGTCTCCAGTAGGTTCGATACTGTCCTGCTCACTGACTTCTCCAAACGAGCCTTAAGAAGCTGCAGTACATCCAGAACACTGCTGCTCAGGTCCTGACTAGAACCAGGAAGTACTTCACACATGTGTCCTGTGCTCAGGTCTCTGGCTCCTGTGGCTCAGAGAATAAACTTTAAAGCAGCTCTGTGTGAACAAGTCTCTCCATGAACCAGCACCAAAGAACATCTCCCACATGTTAGAGCCACATGAACCATCTCACACTCTGAGGACTTCAGGGACCCAACTTCTGCTGGTCCCAGAGTCAGGACTAAACATGGAGAGTCAGTGTTTCAGTTTTATGCAGCTAAAACCTGGAACAGTCCTGAAGATGTGAGATATTTTCAATCTGCACTTTTCTGTTTTAATGTTAATTCTATGATGATTATTTATGTTGATTTGTGTGATTCTGTAAAGCACTTTGAATTACTTTGTGTACGAATTGTGCTGTACAGATAAACTTGCCTTGCACTAAAAAGTATTTGGGAAAAGTACTACTCAAATAAAAGTAACTTCCCCAATTCAGATATTGTCACGAATGTGGTGTAAAGGTCTCAAGTACCAATAAAGGTGCCAAAAACAGGATTTATTACAAAAACGGAAAACAGAGCCAGAAAAACAGGCGCAACACAAAACAGGAACACAACCGAAGACGGGGCAAAGAGAAGATAACAGAAGACAAGGATCCAGCAACAGAACAGGGCATATTGACAGGATAGAAAGGCTGCCCCCCTGACTGGCAACGAGGAACAGGTGCGGAGCCAATCAGGGAGGCAGCGACCAAAAGCAGGGACGAACAGGGCTGGATCCGGAGCAGGAGCAGGAACCAGGGAACAGGACCCACCAGCGGGGCAGAAGAGAGGGGAAGGGGACAGAACCTCCCCGTGGGACAAGCAGGCAGGTCAGAGGCACGGCAGGGTCAGAGGCAGGCAGTTCACAGCCCCCGGTGGGACAGCAGAACAGGACCATCACAGATATATTGTATAAGCAGCTCTTGAGGTCAGAATAAGTCCGCTGTGAACTGTCTGCGTCTAATTATAAAGTCTGAGAAGTGAATTATGGTCTGAGAAGTAGGGAGTGCACGGTTAGCATGCTAGTTGTCGTTTGCATCACTGTGATATCAAAACTTGTCTGCGGACTGCGTCTGTTGTTGTGTGTGCATGTGTGTGTGTAAAGTGCTTTGAAGGTGAAAAGTGTTATATAAAAATTGACCCTTCACCAAAAGCGCTTATAAACTCATCCCGGTGAGTGATGAGGATGTTCTGAATGCATACGGTGAGTGAGGAGTAACTCTGCAAACTGTTTAAAATGAACTAGTTTTGTTTTTCATGTTTTAAAGGAAGTAAAAATCAAGTTCTGTGCCATTAAATAAAGAAAAAATCAGATTTTTTCAAAGGACAGACATAAAAATGAGCCAAACTAAATCATATTTGACAGAGCTGCGAGAAACATAAATGTTCAAATCATTTCATATTGTTACATAAAGCTCAGGTCACTTTAGACTAGAAGAGGAACCGCAACTTTTACTCGAGTAAGAGTACTGTTACACTGTACTATATATTACTCGAGTAAAAGTCTATGGTTTGAAAATTACCCTGAGAATTGTAATTTCATAACATTTTAACATTTTTTTTTTTTTTTTAATTCTGCCCTGAGAACAGCCCTGGCGCAGCGGTGAAGACGTCTGGAGGCACAGTTATGTTGTTTAATGAGAGGAAATTGAAATTGAAAGTAATCGAATCAATAAAAAGTTTGGACATTTACAGAGGCTCATGACTTAAATAGATTTAGATACAAATTTCACATGATTCGAGAGGAGAAGGTCACTGCAGCTTCTGTCGGTCTGCTGGAGGAGGTCAAAGGTCAAAGGGCACACGGCAGGTTTTCATGTTTTTCTAATTCTGACCTGGTTTGGTGGATGTGCCTGTGCTGAATATTTGTCATAGTTTTACTTCAGTTACGTGTCAGTTGAAAAAAGTTGAGGAACAGCAGCTCTACCAGACGTGCAACAGGACAAAGTAAAAGTAGTGCAGTTTTTACGTATCTGCACTTTAAAACTGATACTTTTTACTTTTACTTCACTATATTTGAGAGCTGTATCTGTACTTTCTACTCCACTACATTTTGCACAGGACTGGAAAGTAAAAGTATGTTTTATTATAGTTTGAGACCCGCTGAAAAGTCTGAGGGTTTATTTTTAACATGTTCATAATTTGAGCAAAAAACACAAATAAAAAAAAAATTTATAAAAAAAAAAAAAAAAAGATTGATTCAGTTGTTTCAAAATTCAGCTCAAATCTTTATCAAAATCACTACATTTTAAACTTTATTAACTTTCTCAGAATCTATGTGAAATACTTTTACTTTTTACATTTTTACACTTGAAGTACATTTTTAAATAGATGCTTTAATACTTTTAGATTTTTTCATGTGATACTTTTACTTTTACTTGAGTATTTTTTTTCCTCTGGTATCTGTACTTTTACTTAAGTAACAAAACAGAGTACTTCTTCCACCACTGACTTGTCCCAGCGGTAAATGAGCAGGTGTGAAATACATCGATGAGGTACAAAGTGGTCCGTGTCACCATGGTAACGTGACCCTGATGTCTTTTCTTTCTCAGTCAGTATTATCATTCTGTTCATCTTCAGGTCTTAGGTCTGGCCTGTCTGAGCTGCGTCTCGCTCCTCCTTGTGTGAATGTAAAATAAGTTTAATGCCATACTGTGTAACACGTCCGGTATCATCTCCATGGAGACTAACAGGTGTCGTTCTCTTCCAGAAAAGTTACATAATGCGCTTTTAATGTTGTTCGACCAACCAAATCATAAATGCAACACAAGTGAAGACCTTTTCAAACTAAAAGAAGTGAAATGCAACACACCTGCCTCAATGAAACGGAGAATATTTTGTGCTAAAGTGAATTTGTAAAATGTCTGCAGCCGCCACGTCCCACACGCACTTCCTCTGATGGTACAAACAAACTGCACATGTGTGATCCATCATCTTTGGACTGGTCTCAAGGCCCATATCAGTGTTATAATATTGTGTCCTCATCACAAACATTTTTGTTTCCTTCGCACATGTTCAACACACAAACTCTGCAGATTTAGGCTGAGTTTGTCCCGTAAACTGAAAACACTCTGTTCCACCTAGTGATGTCATCATGTGGTAACACAGGAAGTGCTCCACTGTGTTTTATCATTTGGATGATTTCAGTCCTGGAATTTAAAATGTCTTCTAAACAAAAGGTAAAAGGAGCTGTTAACTTGAAAACTACCACTTCATGACATCACAAGGTGGAACAGAGCATTTTGAGCTTTGGAGATTTAGACTAATAATAAAGTGTTACTCAAACATGTGTAAATGAAACAAAACACATCTCCAGGTCTGTTTTTGAGGAGGGAACAACATTATGACATGGTTAAAAGCTCAGAGTCCATTTTACTTCAGGAGGACCATAGATCAACACTCCCCCAGATACTTCCTCAAGGAGTTAAACTCTGTGTTCACATCTTTTATACCTAAGCTGAGTGGAAACCCCTGTAAAAGACCCTGAGGACTTGAAGTATCCATCAAGAAAGCATGGAGCAGCTGCAGAGAAACTTAAAACCAGGGAAAGCCTCGGGCTCTGATAATATTCCATAAATTAAGAATAACTGTCTTGTTTAAGAGCACTCTGCAGGAAGGAGCAGTTCATAAAGACTGGGCTGAGGCAGCAAGTTCCCCTTTTTTTTTTTCAAAAGGAGATGTGGATACAGCTTCAACCACAGGCCTGCCTCCCTCACATGTACATGGTCCAAGGTAACGGAGCACATCCAAACACATTTTGAAACACCCAGAGAGGCATAACATCCTGGTGATTCTCCAGCACGGCTTTCAACGCATGAGATCATGAGATCATGCCTCACCCAGCTGCTTCTGACCTTTGACCCTCTAATTTAAGCTCATGATTAAACTCATCAGACAGACATCACAGTCTCAGACTTCTGTCAGGCCTTTGACATCGTCCCACACCGGAGGCTCTTAGAGAAGCTGTCACCAGGGTTAACAGGATTCAGCGACCCAACCCGCACAAGAATGTGTCATACTGTATTTATGAAAGAGCCGCAGAACAATGATGTCTAGATATGGAAATCTGTCACCGAAATTCAGGATTACCATTAAGATTGTTCTAAAATCTGTTTATTTTACAAGGGAAATAGCTCTGGCCAAACCCGCAGACAATATTTTTCACCCATGACAACTTATACGTGGTTTTCCATGAGAAAATCACGTACCTGGCAACCCTGGCTGTCACACTTTGGGATCACTGGTCCCTAGACATAGTTACCTTAGAAACAACACCGCAGGGCACCATACTCGGGCCATTACTGTTTATACCTACCTCTACACCCAAGCCAAGGCACTACTATCCAAGTCATTCCTGGACAGCATCATCGTGGGTATAGCCCTAGACAGATTTACCTCAGAAACCAAGAGACCAAGTGTCCTGCAGGGTACCGTACTCAGGCCATTAGTGTTTTTTTTTTTTTTACCTCTACACACAGGCCAAGGCACTAGATCAGGATGATAGATCAGGATGTGCTCCATGCCTCACAAAAGTTGTCAGATTCATGGGGTATGTCTTTTAATCCAGCTAAATGCACTTCAACAGACTCTTATCGCTCAGTAACACAATGCATGGGATTTTATACATTATGTAATAGAGATGAAGTGACGAGAGAAGGTTTGGTTCTTGAAAGGTTTGAGAAGAAGAAGAGAAGGTCTGGTTCTTGAAAGAGCCAGTCTCGAGTCTCATCTCATCTTGTGGAAATTCATTGGTCATTGGTGTGATGCGGAGAATGGAGTTTTTAGGATTAGGACGATTGCACTTTAATGTTCTATCAAAGGTCGAGAAGGGGAACATTTTTCATTATAATCTTTTGTGGTTCGTGCTTTTGGACCAGTGTCTTTGCTCCAGGTTTAGGAGCAGAGTGAGAGAACCTGCATCATTCATATCATGTTTCTGATTACACCAGTTGTAATTGTTTGGAGCAACCTGTAATTATGATTTATAATAAACCGTTTTGAGTGACAGGTGAGCTTGAACAAAAGCCAGGTGACGGGAGAGGAAAAGGTTTCACTTGCGTCATTTACTGAATAAAAGATCAGACGATATGACAAATTGTAGGTCCTAGATTACACAAAACTGACTCTTGCGAGCTTTAAGTCATGGTAGTACAAGAATATTTTAATTCTGTCAAGTGGACACACAATTTGGCTGCTCATCCAAGCCGCTTCTTCAGTTCTGGTCAGATTACAGGTGGACACAGCCTTATTACTGTCTGAAGGGACGAGCTACTCTGAGGAACTGTGCCAGAGTCAGAGCATAATCATTTAAGCCCTTAATGGATGCTCTCACACCTATTAGCAAACTCGCTATTAGCATACTGTCCAGCCCTGTTGCTTTCCTGGTTTTGGTTAGATCTGAGGATCCTGCAGATGATGTCTAAGACCCACATTCACGTTCAAAGATGGATTGTTTTTCCTAACATAAATTGCCTCCATTTCTTTTCTTTGGCTAAGATCTGTACCTACCTGCACTATCTTCAACAGAGTGATTCGTTTAGTTTGGTTTTGAGATACAGATGCATAGCAGACTGGGGTCCCGAAGAGCTTTAACCCGAAAACAGTTATCTTTTGTTTCATTCACACATGTTTGAGTAACTCTTATTGTTCAAATGTCCTGTTCCACCTTGTGATGTCATGTAGCGGTAGCTCCTTTTTACTCCTTTTACACTCAGTAGAGATTGGCAATTCCATGGCTCAAATCATCCAAATGTTTCTAGTGAATGGAGTGTATGAAAAAACACAGTGGAGCACTTCCTGTAAAACCACTTGATGACATCACAAGGTGGAACCGAGCCTAAATATGCAGTCACGTCTTGCCGTTTCTGCCTCTCTGGTCTTTTACCGAACCAGTGACCCTCTCGTGTTGTGGCGTAAACTCCATTGAGCTGAGAACTGTGCGTCATTCGTAGATCTAGGCCAGTGGAAGACCGAGTACGAGTAAAGCTTAAAATACAGGGGACTATTAATCTAAAAACGCCGCGAGCTAAGATGTGTTTTTAGCCCATGTCTTATAAAAGTGTCAGATGGCGTAGCACAGATGAGCCTTATACAGCCCCCTGCAGTCTTATCAATGGAGCGGATTACAGATGAATGCAGCGATCTGTTCGGAGCCCCGTTCGTGTGTCTGAGTGAAGGCATTCTGTTGTTGTGCCCACCCGTCTGCCCCGAGCGCTGATGCAAAACAAGCTAACCTTTTCAAATGTGATCCTCATGATGAAGAGACGTGTGAATCAGAACTGTGTTTGTGCAGCGGGATCCACGGCTACGCACGGAGAACCAGGACACAGCCCGGAGAGGCACAGAGGAATATTCAGAAAATGTACTTTTAGAAGAACTGTATGTAGCCCGCGCTCTGACTGTTTAAAAAAAAAAAAAAAGTACTACGATCACAACTGAACCTACTACCAGAGATTTGTGAGGTTCTGATTTCAAATTCCATCAGTATCACTTCTCTGCGTCCCCAGATATGAGGTAAATATGTTCAAATCAAATATAACTACTGCAACGCTGGTTTATTCTTAAGTATAAAAAAAAAAGTATAAAAAAACACTGGACATGATGGCCCATTTATTAACGCTATAATTTAATGTCCTGGAGCTGGAGGACATGTCTGGGGTGAGGGAAGTCTGGGGGGTCCCTGCTCTGACTCCTGCGCCCGCGACCCGGCCCCAGATAAGCGGAAGAAAATGGAATGATTGGATAATTTGATGTTTCGGTTTTCAAGATTTTTATCCAATCAGAAATCAGAATGAGCCTCACATGACTCTCACATTTGGGTTGCCAGTTTCAATGCTGAAATCCATCCATCCATCCATTTTCTTTCGCTTATCCAGGGCCGGGTCGCGGGGGCAGCAGTCTAAGCAGGGACTCCCAGACTTCCCTCACCCCAGACACGTCCTCCAGCTCCTCCCGGTGGGACTCCAGGGCGCTCATGGTCCCTGCGGAGTGTCCCTGGGTCTTTCCTCCCGGTGGGACATGCCCAGAACACCTCCCTAGAAGCTGAAATCCAGTTGGTTCAAACCTAAAATGCCTTTCTCTGATCTGAATGATCTCTACCTCAACTCCAGCACCATGAAGCAGTGCTAGTGAAGCCTCTGCAGCTCAGTGAGTGAATTCTGGAGGTTCTTTCACATGAGACCTGTCCATAAACTGCGAATGAGACTCACTTGTCTGTGTCTCTTTCTGCAGGTTCAGGCTCTGGACCTTTTTTTTTGTCTCATTCTCAGTGTCACATGTGAACACTGTTTATGGAATGTTGAGATATTTATGGAATTTAAACTCATTCTTACCGTTCCTTTAAGAGTCGTGAGTCATTTGCATTATCGTCCATGTGCCGCGCTCCAGAGCTGCTTACTCATCCAGTGTTCACACGCTCTCATGAGTCATGGCATTTGAATATTAACACTGGGTAGGGTTAATATTATGAACATCCACGAGAGGAGACAGGATCACCACGCTGCCACGGTAACACAGAAAAGACATGCAGGAGTCTAACCCACAACCTCTTTAGGCCTCTCCTGATTGAAACATGGTAATAGACTGTAAATGCACTTTGATTTGATCCGTAACTAAACTCATCATCACTGACCTTCACGGACGTAACCAGAGCTGTCAATCATTCCACCTTAACTAACATGTGACCAATCAGAGTGGTTATCCCGTCTCCTCCTCTCAGTAAGGAGGTTGCGGGTTAAACTCCTGATCCCTCCGGTGCTAGCGCTTTCCTCAAATGTTCCTCAATATGGCATGAAACGTATTTGTCTTGTATTCTTTCAGTTCCAGGTGGATTTAGTATAAAACGATACCTTGGAAAAACTGCGGTGAAACATTCCAGGAAAAGGAAAAGCTTCTCCGTGAAGACCAGCAGGTAGCAGGGCGCTCCATCAGAGAGAACTGTAATCATGTAGTTCCAGTATATTTGTAAATAGTCTCGTGAGAATGTGTCTAATCTAAACCACATTGAGGCTACCTGCAGTTAAATGTGACCCAGAACACAAATATATAAACAGTCCAACACTGGAGATCAGACACGGTCCAACTATGAAACCACAAAGTCCTCTGAAGCTCGTTAAACAGTGAAAACGCAGAAGTCGTTAACTGTTTATGTGTAACATGATCTGCTCACAGGCACAAAAACAGCACAAGTGTGGAGTGTGGATTTAACACAACAAACCCGAAGGACAAACGTGCGGTTCAGCCTGGTAGTCCGCTCTTTTTGGTCCAGTTAGAGCAGTTTGTTCTGTCCACTGTGGTGTCCTGGGTTTGGGCTGTAGTGCTGTGTTGCCAGGTATGTCATTTTCCTGCTGAGCTGAGTGAGTTATTTGGGTGAAAAATATGAACAACATTGTCCTTGGGTTTGGTCAGAGCTCTTTTCCACCTAGAATTTTAAATCTTTAGATCCAAACCATAGACTGTATATATAAATGGATGTAGCTAACCTGTTAGCCGTCGTATTCCAAACAGCAAGTGAGCGCGGGCACACTTCTGTCTCCATTGACTCTGGCTGGATCTTAAAATGTTCGTATTAACCCGCTCTACACGATTGTGATATTTTTATTTCGCTATTGTGTCTGTAAATCAAGATCAAGAATAAAATCAAGAACATTAAAACAGACAGATCAGGCGCCTTCTTTTCCCGCGGTTGCTTACGCTAGCGTTAGCAAACCGAACACTATGGGTATGCTCAGTTAGTGCACTTCTTTATACAGTCTATAAGAAGACAGGAGGCGGGGCTGTGTGTGAGCAGGGGGAGGAGCTGTGCTGTGTGTTGAGGGGAGGGGCTGTGTGGGGGGAGGGGGAGGAGCTGTGTGTTACGGGGGTGGGGCTGTGTGTGTGAGTAGGTGGGGCTGTGTGTTGAGGGGTAGGGCTGTGTGGGGGGAGGAGCTGGGGGGGGGGTCTGTGTGTTGTTGGGGGGGGTGGGGCTGTGTGTTGAGGGGGTGGGGCTGTGTGTTGAGAAGGTGGGGCTGTGTTACCAGAAGAACGACACTTTCAGAAATACAGTGGAAAATACAGACATGGGTTTGGGGCGTTTTTGGGTTTTTTTTGGACACTCTTGTGCAGTTTGGGTGAAGCCTGGCGACCTCGACCCCTGTAGTGCTATTTAAAAGTCTTATATAATAATTAAAATTTGTTTAGGTGTTAGTGACTCCTGTTTCAACTCTAAGTCTGAACTCTAAGTCTGTAATGATGACGATGACGGTTCAGGTTTAGTTTAACCTTCTGGTCAGAGGAAGCGTCGCTGAAGCCATTTATGGTGTGATGTAAAGTCTATGAGTTTTTTTCTCAGTCGCGTTAAAAATTAATAAATATGTAAAGATGACAGGGAGCTGCGGGTGGATGTCACGGACGACATGTTAAATAGTTCACAAATGAAGAGAAAACACCACCCGGAGGACCATTCTGCCTTTAGAAAGATGTGGCTTTGTGTGATGGTGATAATGCCAATCCTGACATAATAAAATGTTAAATTATATACTGGGGGATCCTTTTTTCGTTTATTAGGTGATGCTTATTTCGTCAATAAGGTGGGAAAAACTGAAATCTTGCATCCATACGTGTTGGGTAAGAATAAAATGTGACTTAAGCACCAACAGTAAAAACAGGTTGAGTGTTTATACGAGCAGTGACACGGGTGAGTGATACGAGCTGATTCATATCTAGAACAGTCCGATTGTTCTGCAGAGTTCTTTTGTGGTTGCAGATCCTTGTTTATAGAAGGCTCCGGTTCTTCAGGCTGCGCTGCCAAAACCATTTCTTTGTAATCCGCTGTAATCTCACGCAGATTACCGCTCAAATCCAAACTTCTCAGAGGGCTTGTGTGTGTTTGCTCTGGCTCACGGGGAACAGGGGAAACATTGAAAAATATGATCAATTTGTGACAGGCGCCTTGTTCACATGCACACCAAAATCTGTCAATCAAACCTGTCGCTAACGGTAGTGGGAGCGACCTTAAGGAAATAAGGCGCCTGATTTGTCTGTTATTAATGTTCATAGCTTGATTTACAGGGAAAATAGAAAAATAAAACCCCCAGGATCAAGTAGAGCGGGTTAATACGAACATTTTAAGATGAAAATGGCGAGGCTCACTGCAGCAGTTACGGAGAGAGGGGCCACAGATTTTCAATAGAAAGTGAACTGGAGCCAGAGATGACGATGAAGCCAGCAACACGCTTACTTCCTATTTGGAACACGGCGGCTAGCAGGTTAGATATGTCCATTTATATGCACTGTCTGGCCAAAAATGAAGTCGCCACGAACAAAAAAAAAAAGGTCACACACTCTAATATTTCATTGTTCCACCTTTAGATTTGATTACGGCACATTCTCAGGTAGTCAGCTGACCTCATTCTTTGAACTCAGACTGTTGCTGAGCCTAGACCTGACTCGTACCTATAGACTCGTATCTATTTGCTTAGTTAAATCCAGGTGGCGACTTTTTTTTTGGCCCAGCAGTGTACATATAGTCTGTGCATTAAACCTCCATGGAGACAAAGAGATAAAGTACCAGGCCAAGCTCCAGGTCAAATCTGGAGAGGCAGCCCCGCTCACAGAAAGAACGCATGTTTTTCAAGGTGTTTTAAAAAAATGTTTCATGTAGATTATTACCATTACAATAATGCATCAAAAATCTAGACTGCCTGACTGTAAAATATTAGTTTTATTTCATCAAATGCAACAAAGCCTGCAGACATTAAAGAGGATTTATTATGCAAAATGGAGTTTTTGGAGCTTTCTATGTTATAACATTGTTTCCTCATCAAAAACATGCCTGAATAGGTTTGAGAAGTCATCCATGCATGTACAGGGTGACACTTTTAAATCTTCAGTAGCTCCTATAATTCTTAAGTTATACTCACCAAATTTTAGCAGTAGATAAACTGAACCTTCTGAGATTTTTGGCAATATATACGGTTATAATTGTTCACTTACACTTGAACTTATCACTACTTAAACTAGGGCAAGTAAAAATGACCTAATTAAAAAATATATATGTTTTTTAAGTGTCCACCATTTTCAGTTTCACACTGAATAGCTCGATCGAACACACTTTACATAATATTTGAAGCATTTCTGGGCTTATGGCTCTAATTTGATCCTTGATATTATGTTTTAAGTAATTTATTGTCTGAGGTTTATTCACAAACACCTTTTCTTTAAGATAATCCCACAGGAAGAAATCAGGACTAGTCAGGTCTGTGGAGATCACATACTGCCCCCTGTCTTTGAAAAGCACTTATTATTCCTTTAATGACATTTACACTTGGGGCATCTCTGGTATTAAAATGTCGACGGTAACACCGCTCGGTTTCTGAATTTGACCCATGTGACTCAAAGTACCACTGCACAATGAGGGTTCATTCCTCGGTGCTACATTTGCTCATATTAATGTTGGAAGAGTAGATCTAAATGCTCTGAAAAAATAAAATAAAAATATTTAGAAACAAAAGAGTTATGAGTTTTTTTCAACTGTCAGTGACTTTTGGGCCACTTTGCATTATAGTGATCTCTCCCAGGCTCTATTTGAAACTTCCTTACAATTAGCTGTAAGATTCTGTTCGATGCTCCGCCCACAAGTCTACGTCACCCAGGCTTCGACATTACAATTCTCTATAAAAACCACAAAAAAATATGATAAAAGGTAGCTATAAAAGGTAATACGGTGAGCTGAATATGTCATGTGTTAGCAGTTAATACCCCATAGAAGTGTAACACAGCGCGTCATTTGTGGAAGGGTCTAGCTCAGTTGATAAAGCGTTTGTCCGAGGTCGGCGGTTCGAATCCCGCTCTCGACATGAACATCATCGGTAGAGCGGCCCGATCCACTGACCCACAAGTCGCAAATTCCAGCTCCCACAAATGAATACTGTCGTTGTGTCCTTGGGCAAGACACTCAACCGTCCTCGCCCCCAGTGTCTGTGTGCAGCGGTGTGTGAATGGGGTGAGTGGTTTCTTGATGTAAAGCGCTTTGAGCCTTGAAGGTGGAAAAGGGAGCGAACACGTGCGGGTCATTCAGCTCAGCTCTTAATGCCGAAGGTGAGCGAGGGCAGATCTATTTAAAGACTCGGCACAAACAGCACATTTCGCCCTGGTTTTATGAAGTTGCTCGCTGAACTTTATTGTGATCTAAATTACCGGCATTACAGCAAACTGTCATCACGCCCACGATTCTGATTCTGCGAAAGGATTTCACATCTCTAATCTGTGAATCACACCCACTCAGACCACGCACGAGGCCAGTGTGACGTTACAACTGTGTCCTTCCCGTCATGCCGTACTCTCATAATGTCATACATGAACAGCTTATATCTTTATCACGCAGTTTTGAAAAAGACCTAACACTGATACTAATGACAAGGGCGTTTTTATTACAGTTTAAGGCCTATAATTACGTCCACTTAACTGATCACAGCTTATAAAATCATATTAAATGAACAGTTTATACCAAAATTACGGTCAACGAGCCAGATGAAGATTGATGACTCTTTAAAACGTGAAATAATTTACATACGAGTTCACCTGTACATGCGCAGAGACACAGGGAGGACGTGTCGCTGAAATGTTCTCCAGCAGAGACCAAACTCTAAAGGCTTCTCTTTTAATCCAGGGTTGTTAGTCTCCATGTGTCGAAGCAGTTTTGAAGGTTTCATTGCCTCGTTCGCTTTTCGCAGAGCGGACTCAGCGAGCGAGACTCACCTGTAGCGACAAGCCCATATTTTAAGTAGTCCTCCTGATGTTGTCTGTTAAATTGATCTTTCTTTTTCTTGGAGGTCGTAGGCTCCTCTTCTGGCTCCTCAGTTTGGCCTTTTCCTCTTTGCAAAAAAGACAAAGAGGCCAAAGTTACGTCGGAGAAGATCCGGTTGCTGATAGATTTTTCACTGTTTTATAATAACTAAGTGACGACATCAGGCCGAGTTACAGGTCGGGTCTGCGGTGTGGCAAGCCTGCTCCCAGAAAAACTGAATAAACGCAAGATAAACACGTTAATCATGCCATACTGTGAACATTCCCTGCATAACATAATATCTCCATTGTGAGGTATTTTGTAGCAGAGCAGCACTACATCAAACTGGTATCTTGATTTACTCTCGCTAAAGAAAATAACACGTGCCCAACAGTGGATATGGATTGCGTGGGGGGGTCACCGGGACGTTTACGAGACCAGCGTGGGAGATTACAAGGACTGTGGACGAGAAGATAACAACGGCTATGCTCTGGTCATGGAATGTGTGACCCCCCCACTCTGAAAGGGTCGTAAAACAGTCACCATTGTACAACTTTGCCTGAAGTTTCTTAATGTGTAACACCGCGCAGACCAGAAGAAGACCCGCCTCACAAACACTATAAAAGCTGTCAACAGGCACATCTCAGGACTCTCTTCTATCCTTTCTGGAGAATCCTTTGCTTCATTGTTCACTTTACCTGTGTGAAACTCATTCTGCTTCTTCTCCTTCTGACTCTTCTTTGACGCTTACACCAGAAACCAACATTTCTCACACCGTGGAGACAAAATGGTAAATACATGACTGTCCTCTCAAAGTTTATGTCGAGAGCGGGAATCGAACCACCGACCGAATCCAGCTGTCAATCACGCCCATCTGCAAACAGAGACCAGACTTATATCTTCATAAAGTATTTGAGAAGTGAGTGTATATTCTGGATCCCAAGCAATTACACACCCACTTAACAAAACAAGCTTTCCCAACTTAAAAACAGTAAAATAAATCATAAAATCCACCATGGCATGCAACATGTGGGGAGCTTTATTTTATCAACCCCGGTGCTTCTATAACGGCTTTTTCTTCCAATATCAACAAAATGGAGCACGCAGGTACACAGCGGTTTGAAAACTCCTCTCGTAAAGTATTTGAACTATGAGTTTATCTTAAAGGATGGGTCAGGATACTATGTTTTTAATCCAAATTCACGCTGCAGCTCAGATACAGACAAAAAATGTGAATTCCGATCCAACCAACACAATAAAATGGCCACAGAGCCGCAGAGCCAGGAGGGTGCAGTGAAAGACATACATTAGATACACGATTTGAACCAAGAGAGACGTGTGAAGGAATAATGGGGGGAATAAAGGACATGGAGATGCTGAAGAGGTGGATGGTTCTGACTGTACGGTATATATAAATGGACATAGCGAACCTGCTGGCCACCGCATCCCAAATATGAAGCGTCAAGCATGATTTTTTTTGTTTTATTACTTTACTCTTAAACCTTGTGTTAAATACTGTGTGTCTTAAACATTGAGGTGAACTTGTTTCTCAGTAAGAATGCGACACATGCTTATTTTAACCCTGGACAGCCCACGGGGTCAAATTTGGCTGCAGTTAATTGCTGCTACCCAAAATGAACAAACAAACAAAAAAAAAGTCAAATTTCAATTAAAAAAATTTAAAAAGCCCAGAGTGCCACTTCTGACCCCTGCATAGAGCTATGTAGTGGATGAATATTGAACTAAAACGAGCCAAAATGAGTGGTAGTGACAAGATGGCCGACCACATGCTGTTTTGTTGAGCTGGAAAACTACCCAAAGAAAATCGTCTTCTCAGCAAACGAGCGGTTGGTAAAATTCTGTTTTTTTGTTTTTTTTTTTGTTAATCTTTTTAGTAATAGCTTGCAGAATGTATAGAAGTATGTTTTATATTCTTTTTTGATAAAATAACGAGCCCAATGGGTCAAATTTGGCCCTGATCCCAAATTAGGGAATAAAGGTTTAAAATAGAAAAAAGTAGATGTTTCAGTGTTTAGTGAACTCATAGCAATAATTTAATGCAATGTTCACAATTTTCCAAAGAAGAAAAGGGATCTTGGGATCTACAGGGTTAAGATGTTGTCATGATCCATGTTCCGCTGCCCATGTTTTCCCTGCCTCCTGTGTTCTCCTCTCTCCCGCCCTGCTCCTCCTGCACACACCTGTTTCTCATCAGCCTCATCACCTGCACCTGCTGGGTATATAAGGACCAGGTCTTCTGATGTGCGGTGCTAGAACGTCCGCATGCCAATACTCCTGCATCCTGCATCCTGCATCCTGCCCGTCTCTGCTCCGCTGGCTCTGCCTCCGCCCTGGACCGTGCTTCCCGCCTGGTACTGTGTGTCTCGCCTCTCACCTTTGTCTCCCTGCTCACTGGGCTCCGGCTCCCGTCCTGCACCTGGCTCCGCTCGGATTTACCTGCTCTGTTTGAACTTTATTATTCACGTTGTAAATAAACACTGTTAAACTGCCCCGAGTGCCGCATTTTTGGTCCGCCTCACAACCCCCGTTATAACAGAACGTTCTAGCCAAAATGGACCAAGCAGACTCGGGGGCGGATCCGGCTCTGCGCCAGGCTTTTTCGCACCATGGCGTGTTACATGAACAATCAATCCAGGAGTTACTAAGCTTTAATCAGACTTTGACGCAGCAGCTGTCACAACTTACTAATCAGGTGACGGCGCTCCTCGCTGCACCTCCAGCTGCTCCTGTTGCGGCCCCGGCCAGTGCCGCGGCTCTGCCGTGCTCCCCGGAATCTAGGGGCACGGACCCGGATTCCTACTCGGGACAGCCGAGCCTCTGCCGTGGATTCCTATTTCAGTGCTCATCGATGTGTTCTGCAGTGCCCCACCCGCTTCATGTCAGACGCCGCCAGGATACGGTATGTCTGTGGATTACTCCGGGGTAGGGCACTACAATGGGCGGAGGCACGTTTTGCTAAAGACTCTCTTGTGAATGAGACTTTTGATGACTTTGTGGCCGCGTTTAAGCTGGTGTTCGACCACCGCCGCATTACCAGGCTGACGCGGCTTCCCGCCTGTTAACGCTCACTCAGGGAACGCGCGCTCTGTCGCGGACTATACCATTGACTTTTGGGACTAGCGCGGCAGAGCTGGACTGGACAGATAGCGCGCTCCGAGCGGCTTTCCTGAACGGATTAAATGGACGATTAAAGGACGAGTTGGTTTCCCGTGACGAGCCTTCGGATTTAAAATCATTAGTGACACTTGCAAACCGGATAGACCAGAGACTCCAGACCCGCCGGAGCGAGAGACGCCCGCTCGCCAGTCCGGGACGTTGCTCGCCCCTTCTCGCTGCCTCCCGAGGAGCCTATGCAGCTCGGCCGGACACCCAGTCTCCCGAGGAGCGACTGCGCCGCCGCCCCGCCTCGCTGGTGAATGCCTCTATTGCGGCGAACGGGGGCACTTCATCGCCGTCTGCCCAGTCCGGCCAAAAGGGGGCGCCCGCCAGTAGCCTTGGGAGTACTGGTGGGCCAGCCTCAGATCCCAGCCCGTAAAAATCGGATTCTAATGGACGCTGTATTGTGTTTTAATTCGGACTCTTTGCATGTCTCTGCTCTTGTTGATTCGGGGGCCGAGGAGGACTTTATGGACCAGTGCTTAGCAGACCAGTGTGGAATTAAACTCGAGACCCTCCAACAGCCACTTACCGCCTTGTCACTTAATGGACAATTACTTGCCAGGGTGACACATGTGACGGAGCCGGTGACCCTTGTTTTATCCGGAAATCACCGTGAGTCCCGCCGGTTCCACATCCTTACCTCCTCCTCCTCACCACTTGTCCTCGGCTTCCCCTGGCTCCGGACTCATAATCCAATCATCGACTGGGCCCGGGGAAGTATTTCTGGGTGGAGCCCATCCTGCCATGCTCTTTGTCTGCGATCCGCCTTGTCACCCGCAGGGGGTGCCAGCTCTCCTTCGGAGCCTCTCCCGGATCTTCCTAGCCTTTCGTCTGTGCCAGAGGAATACCACGATCTCCGGGAGGTTTTCAGTAAGAGTCGGGCTCTCTCTCTTCCTCCCCATCGTCCCTACGATTGTGCGATTGACCTTCAACTGGGTGCTCCACTTCCCTCCAGCCGCCTTTACAACATTTCGAGACCCGAACGAGAGACAATGGAGAACTACATCCGTGAATCCCTGGCCGCCGGCATCATCCGCCCGTCGTCCTCACCGGTGGGTGCAGGCTTCTTCTTTGTCTCTAAGAAGGATAAGACTTTACGCCCCTGTATTGACTACAGGGGCTGAACAATATCACGATCAAAAATAAATATCCCCTCCCTCTGCTTGACTCCGCCTTCACTCCGCTGCATGGGTCTACCATCTTCACCAAACTTGATTTAAGGAACGCCTACCATTTAGTGCGAATCAGAGAGGGGGATGAATGGAAAACGGCGTTCAAGACCCCCCTGGGACACTTTGAATACTTGGTAATGCCTTTCGGACTAACCAACGCCCCTGCTGTGTTCCAAGCCCTGATAAACGATGTGCTCCGTGACTTCCTGAATCGCTTTGTCTTTGTCTATCTTGACGACATCCTGATTTTTTCCCAGTCCCCTGAGGAACACCGGCACCATGTCCGTCTGGTACTCCAGCGGCTTCTTGAAAACAAACTCTATGTTAAGGCAGAGAAATGTGAATTTCATACTGATGAAGTTAGTTTTCTGGGCTTCATTGTGGGGAGGGGCCAAGTAAAGCCAGACCCTGAGAAGGTTAGAGCTGTGGCGGATTGGCCGGTTCCCGCTAACCGGAAACAGCTCCAGAGATTCATTGGCTTTGCCAACTTTTTACAGGAGGTTTATCAGAGACTTTAGTCGGGTCGTTTCTCCACTAACCAAGCTCACCTCTCCCTCTTTGCAGTTCAACTGGTCCGCCGAAGCTCAGTCCGCCTTCAACAGACTGAAGGACTTGTTCACCTCCGCTCCCATCCTACACCAGCCTGACCCCTCACGCCAATTCGTGGTCGAGGTGGATGCTTCGGACACGGGAGTTGGAGCCGTCCTCTCCCAGAGGTTTGACCCCCACAATCGTCTTCACCCCTGTGCTTTTTTTTTCTCGACGTTTGTCTCCAGCCGAGGTCAATTACGATGTGGGGGACCGGGAGCTCCTGGCGGTCAAGCTAGCTCTAGAGGAGTGGCGGCACTGGCTTGAAGGGGCAGAACAACCATTCCTCGTCTGGACCGACCATAAGAACCTGGCTTACATCCAGTCAGCGAAGCGACTCAACTCACGCCAGGCTCGCTGGACTCTGTTCTTTAGTCGGTTCAACTTCGTCCTCACCTATCGCCCTGGCTCCCGTAACGTTAAGCCTGACGCCCTGTCCCGCCAGTTCGCCTCTGAGGAGAGCCCTACCGCCCCAGAGACCATCCTTCCTCCCTCTCGCATCGTGGCCGCGGTCCATTGGGAGGTCGAGGACCTAGTCCGGAGGGCCCAAGTAGATCATCCAGATCCAGGTAACGGCCCACCTGGAAAAACTCTTTGTTCCTGATCCTGTCCGTTCGCAGGTGCTTGAGTTCGGCCACAGTTCCAGGTTCGCCTGTCACCCCGTGTGTAAACCGCTCCCTGTCACTCCTGAGACGGTACTTCTGGTGGCCGACTATGGACAGGGACACTCGCGCTTTCGTCTCGGCTTGCCAGGTATGTGCCAGGGCGAAAACATCCCACTCACCTCCTTCTGGTCTTCTGAACCCCCTTGCAGTCCCGAAAAACGTCCCTGGTCCCACGTGGCGGTGGACTTTGTTGCCGGCCTTCCTCCCTCACATGGGAACACTGTGATCCTCACGGTGGTCGACCGGTTTTCCAAGGCTGCCCACTTTATCGCCCTGCCCAAGCTCCCGACCGCCAAAGAGACCGCCGAACAACTCACCCTACACGTCTTCCGCCTCCATGGAATACCTCTGGACATCGTCTCAGACCGTGGCACCCAGTTCACGTCTCAGGTGTGGCGCGCCTTCTGCCAAGGTCTGGGTGCCACGGTCAGCCTCACCTCCGGATTCCATCCACAGTCCAACGGGCAGACTGAGAGAGCCAACCAGGATCTTGAGACATCACTCAGATGCGTGGTCTCCGCCAACCCCTCGTCCTGGAGTGCTCATCTACCATGGATTGAGTACGCGCATAACTCCTTGGTCAGTTCTTCCACCGGCATCTCCCCGTTTCAAGCCTCCCTGGGTTATCAGCCACCTCTCTTCCCGTCAGAGGAGCAAGACCTAGCCGTCCCGTCTGTTCAGCACCATCTACAGCGTTGCCGACGGGTATGGAGAAAGACCAGGGCTGCACTCCTCCGGGCGGGAACTCGGATGAAGAAGACGGCGGATCGACGTCGCACTCCTGCTCCCCAGTACCAGCCAGGGCAGATGGTCTGGCTGTCTTCCAAGACAATCCCACTCAAGACAGACTCACGCAAGCTGTCCCCTCGGTTCCTGGGGCCGTTTAAAGTAACCAAAATAATCAATCCATCTGCCATCCAACTACAGCTTCCCCCGTCTCTCAGAATCCATCCGACTTTCCACGTCTCACAAGTCAAGCCAGTCCACACCAGTGATCTTTGCCCTCCGGCCGAGCCCCCTCCGCCCGCCCGGCTGGTGGACGGTCATCCGGCCTTCACCGTCCACCGTCTCATTGACGTCCGCCGACGTGGTCGCGGTCTTCAGTATCTCGTGGACTGGGAGGGATACGGTCCCGAGGAACGTTCATGGGTGCCCCGGGCACGCATCCTGGATCCAGAGATGGTGCGGGACTTTCACCGTGCCCATCCCGAGAAACCTGGTGGTCCACCAGGAGGTGGACCTTAGGGGGGGGGGGGGTACTGTCATGATCCATGTTCCGCTGCCCATGTTTTCCCCTGCCTCCTGTGTTTCTCCTCTCTCCCGCCCTGCTCCTCCTGCACACACCTGTTTCTCATCAGCCTCATCACCTGCACCTGCTGGGTATATAAGGACCAGGTCTTCTGATGTGCGGTGCTAGAACGTCCGCATGCCAATACTCCTGCATCCTGCATCCTGCATCCTGCCCGTCTCTGCTCCGCTGGCTCTGCCTCCGCCCTGGACCGTGCTTCCCGCCTGGTACTGTGTGTCTCGCCTCTCACCTTTGTCTCCCTGCTCACTGGGCTCCGGCTCCCGTCCTGCACCTGGCTCCGCTCGGATTTACCTGCTCTGTTTGAACTTTATTATTCACGTTGTAAATAAACACTGTTAAACTGCCCCGAGTGCCGCATTTTTGGTCCGCCTCACAACCCCCGTTATAACAGATGTCTACACTAGAATCTGCTGCGTCGATTATATGATGCGGGTATTCATCTTTCGGTTGATAGGAGGCCTTGTAATATGTCTTTTCAGTGGCTGCAAGCATCTTTCAGTGACGTATTCTACCTTCCTGTGAACAGTATATCCATTTATGACCTTGTACAGACAGTATGTACAATGAGTCAAGTCTTTTACAGATCGCTCCTTTCTCGGGCTATAAGTACCGGAAAAACTCGCTTTAAATGTAACACGTGCCTGCTGTCTGTAACCTTCATTCATCTGATCAGATAAAACTTCGTTCGACTCTCTACCTGGTCTGGAATCTCTTCCTTCACAATTACAGGGGCGCTTCTGATTCCATCTTCTCCAATTCACTTTCTATTGAAAAACCGTCACCCCTCTCTTTGTAACTGCTGCTGTCAGACTCTCATTTCGGTCTTAAAATGTTTGTATTAACCCGCTCTACATGATCCTGGTGTTTTTTAACCCGGCTCCAGATTACACGCCTATAACTGCTCCAGCCTCGAGGAGCTTCATTTGACTGGAGCCGAACGCCGTGGGTGACGTCACTTAGTCCACTTCTTTATACAGACTATGAAGGAGCAGGACTATTCAGTTTAATTCATTTTTGCATAACCCTAAATCACAAAAAAAGCCATTGATCCCGTGTGTATTTATATGAATGTACTGACTCGTGATTGGCTGATAGACACCAGCTGACATGGACGTTAATGCGAAGCTAAACTAAACCACACACCGAGTATCGAGAAACACCACAAACCAAGTCTCCAAAGCCGACTGGCCCATAAAAGAGTCTGAATACCCTCTACGAGCCGCCATCATCTGACTGGCTCTAATATGGGCGTGGTCATTACTTACTGACAAACGTGTCTTTACCAAGGATTTAACAACGTATTCTTAGCTGAGTTGCACTGGCAAAATTACCCACAATGCAGATGGGGGTTCTGTGCACATAAACCCCACGCTTGAGAATAGGCAGTTAGGTCCATAGCATTAAAATAAATAAATAAATAAATATTGATATGAATACATTTTATTTATAATGCACGCTTCATTCCATAGAATCTCTACAATAAAACAAGAACTTTAAACCAATACTAAATTCCTAAATGCTAAAAACAGCAACAATAAGATTTTCTAAAATAAAAAGGTCTTTAGATTAGCTTTAAAAAAGTCCAGGCTCTGTGTGGCTCTCAGCTGAGGCAGGGAGGCAGGTCCAGAGTCGTGGTGCAGCTGAACAGAAGGCTCAGTCCCCCATTGTACGAAGCCTCGTGGAGGGGACCTGAAGGAGCCACCTGAAGATCTGAAGGTGCCAGTTGATGCATTTATGGGTCAGCAGAAGGATTTTGTATTCAATCCGGGACGAAACAGGGAGCCAGCGCAGTGAGGTGATATGTTCAAATCTTCTGACTGATTCTGGCGGCGCTGTTTTGGATGTATTGTCCTTTTTGAACGTTCTTGGCAGGAATCCCAACAAAAAGTCCATTCCAACGCAATCAAACGTCGAGGAGATAAAAGGCGTGGACAAGTTTCTCTGCATCTGGGAGGTTTAGAAGTGCGCTGAGTTTGGAGATGTTTCGTAGATGGTAAAACGATGTCTCGCACAGGTGTTTTATGTGGTTCCTGAAAGTCAACTGTGGATCCAACCGAACCCCCAGGTTAGTGACTGAAGAGAGTGACGACCTGACCATCAAAATCGAACCGTGATATAGGAAAGGAGCAGATCTTGATGAGTTCTGTGTTACCAAATAAATGTTAAGCCTCTTTTTCCACACTTTTTTTTTTCATTTAAAGCTGTACTATATGTAAGTTGAATGTTGGAGGTCCACCACCTTCTTGGGATGTTTTCGGCTTTAATGTTCCACAGCATCTACCGTATCTACCTAGAGACAAACCGGTGACACTACCAGTCCAAGCTACAGGTCAGATCTGCGGAGAGGCAACCAAGCTCACAGACTGTATGGTTTTCGCTCTAAAACTAGCAATAAAACACCTAAAATAAAACACAGAGAAGTACCATACTGCAGAACATTAAAAGAATAGCAATAGGATGGATGGATGGATGGATGGATGCATTTCCCCATCAGAAAAGTTAAGTACTGCACCTTCTTTGATAAAGTAATGGGGATTTCACCAATCTCCGAACACGTGCACCTTTTGTCTTTTCGTTTTGCGTGTCGTCGGTCACGGTAGCCTTCGGCCATCGAGATAAGTACCATCTTCACAGCAGTATTCCCTCATCAGAGCACAAACATATGGTAGCAACTTGTTAAAACAGATTTCTATGCTATTAAAACCTGAGCGCTGTGTAATGGACTGTTATCTGGTCTCTAATGATGATCAGTGAAGCCTGAGTCATTCGTGTCTTTGTGTTCAAATGGCATTTTTACTTTTTGTGAAACGACAGAAGAAGAAGAAGCACTGAAGCCAAACAAGTGAGTCAAGTTTAACTACTGTTTTCATAAGCTCGCACTCACTGAATAAACATTGGTAAGTTACAATCACAAATGTACTTCTCCGGTTGGGCAGATGAGGTAAAGAAACAGATGTACAGAACATTTCAAAGCTTTTAGTCACGGTGTAAAATAAACATAGATGTGCTTTGGTTCATTATGTATTTGTTCGAAAGTGATGTACTTAAGTAAAGTACAGATACCTAAAACTTTAACTTTTTTTTTGCAGTGGATACTTTTTACTTTTACTTCACAACATCTGAGAGCAGTATCTGTACTTTCTACTCCACTACACTTTTAACTGGACTGGAAAGTAAAGTAAAAAGTACGTTTCATGTGATTTGATGGGATATTTTGACCGTATCCGTGGTAACATCCTGACTAAAAGATGTCTAAAGTTTTCGAGTTCAAGCTGAAACAAGAATAAATACACAAAAAATGAAGAAATAGATTTGTATTGTTACTGTTGACCAAATTATGTATCATTTTAAACAATATCATTACATTTACACTACAGCACTTGAGTGAAATACTTTTGCTTATGTAAAAGTATCACATGAAAAAAAACCAAAAAACTACTTGAGTACTTTTCACATCTGTATCTGTACTTTTACTTAAGAAACAAAACTAAGTACTTCATCCACCACTGATCCTGAATATTTGGTCTCCCTCCCAAAGTTTGAAACACCTCTTGATGTCATCAGGTGGACTCTCTGACGTGCTCCTCTGTGTTCTTAAAGTCCATATATGTGTGTATATATGTACAGGACTACAGATGGAAACTAGCTATGAGCTACAGTCTGGTACAAACATATGTGCCACTGTGCATAATGCAATTGTACAATGTTCTTTTAAACCAATGAACGAAATGAAATATCTTTAAAAGTAGAATTGTACTTTTTACCTTTAAGACCCTCTTTTGACGTGGGCTGTGGAGGTGATGTTTTCCTGGTTCTGCTCCTCTGAATAGCCCTCTGACAGCAGCTCTGAGGTCCACACTCTGAGCTCCACACTTTGAGGTTCATACTCTGAGGCTCCATACTCTGAGGTCCACACTCTGTGCTCCACACTCTGTGCTCCACACTCTGTGCTCCACACTCTGAGGTCCACACTCTGAGCTCCACACTCTGAGCTCCACACTCTGTGCTCCACACTCTGAGCTCCGCACTCTGAGGTCCACACTCTGAGGTCTACACTCTGAGGTCTACACTCTGAGGTCCATATTCTGAGGTCCACATGCTGAGCTCCGCACTCTGAGTCTAAATAAACATCTCAGAGTTACAGGACAGCCCTGCCTCTTCCCCTGTGACTTCAGCAGATCCAAAACATCTGCGTGACACATGCACTGAAACTGTTCAGTGTCATGTGCTAAAGGACTAAACCATTTTGAAGGCAACAGAGGCTCAGGCTACTCACTCATCCTAAAGGTTAGAGGTTCAATTCCCCCTTGGACCAAGTTCTGTCATTGTGTCCTTAGACCCAGTGTGAATGTGATGCATCTGTGAGTGATTAGTGGCTGGAGATGGTTGAGGTTTTCAGCCTCACTTCCGTCAGTCTGCCCCAGGGCAGCTCACTGCCACAGAGTGTGGAGTGAATGAATAATTACAGTGTAGAGCTCTGAAAGGCCTGTAGAACACTTTACAAGTGCAGTATTCATCCTTTAAAGTGTAGTATTCATCCTTTAAAATGTAGTACACAGATTTTAAAGTGTAGTATACACCTTTTAATGTGTAGCATTCATCCTTTAAAGTGTAGTACACAGCCTTTAAAGTGTAACATTTACCCTTTAAAGTGTAATATTTACCCTTTAAAGTGTAATATTTACCCTTTAAAGGGTAGTATTCACTCTTTAAAACGTAGTATTCACCCTTTAAAGTGTAGTACACAGCCTTTAAAGTGTAGTATTCTTCCTTTAAAGCATCATATTCACCCTTTAAAGTTTATTATTCACCCTTTAATCATCCTTTCATCAGATGTCATCACTGTTGGACCTGCAGGTCCCAGACCCTCCAGCACAAAAGTAAATGGTTCCATTTAGACCTTTAAGTGCATTAAATAACAGCTCCTATTGTCTTTGGAGGCACTTCTTTAGGCGTAATTAAAGGGCAGAAATGATGCATGTTCTTTCAGTGTCCAGGTTTCTTCTTGTTTTCTCTTTAAATCTAATCCTGCACTGTTGGGTTGCTGATCACATTTCATGGGAGCCATGACAGTTTGAGTATGTGTACTACTCAAATCAGAGTCCTGCACACATCAGTCTGGTGTTCACTAAAAGCAGGTTAGTTAGTGTAACCAACCTGCATTTATACCAACCACATGAGGTTAGCATAAACGTCCAAGCCTATGTATACTTCTTTCTTTCAGTGTATAATTCCACAGTGATAGTGACACATCCTCACGAGGCTCGTTTAACGAGCGTTGTGTATTCATTGTGTATTTGTCGTGTATTTGTGGTGTATTCTTCGTGTATTTGAAGTCGCCGTCGCTCTCTCTCCTCTGGACACTATTTTATTTGCAAACGTCTGAACACAAAAGCTTCTCTGGGTGTTCCTGCTTCACTTAGACTTCAGAGCTCGGCCGCTGCCGCTTTCACACCATGGACGGCTTTAGACGCTCATTTCAAAAGAGAAACTGAATACGGCCTGAAGGAAAAGTGACAATAAACAAACACAATGGGACAGTGCAGCTCTTTGCGTGAGTGACACGGGAGACGCCTGCTCTGTGTCAGCTCTGTCACAGCCTTCTGCAGCTGACCCACACTGATAACACTCCATTCAGCTCGTCTGCTCAGCCTCATGTGTCAAATATATCCACTCTACTCACCTATAACTATATGAAATAAGGACATTTATACACATTTTTAATTACATTTTATTTAATTTGTTCATACAGTGGTTTGAATTGTTTTGATTTTTTTTTTCTAGTGGCAATACTAAAAATCTTGTCTTTAGAGAGGGTCTACCTTAAAGACCCAGTATGTAACTTTTTATTTATTTATTTATTTATTGCCAAAAAATCGACTAAAATAAAAGCATGTTTTTTCATTATGGGTGTGTTTATTGCACTGAAAAACATCCAAAAACATGTGTCCTTACTGTGAGTGGGCTTGCATCTCCACAAACCTCACTCATATCTGGCCTGCGGAAGAGCATCATCCTGCTCGTTTCCATGGTAATGGTTCCATGGTTGTTCTTTTTGGCCATAATCTTCCACAGTATGGTATAAATCATATATATCTCCATGGACAATGTTCCCAAGTATGGTTTCCATGTATTTTCATAGAAATACAGGACCTCACAGCCAATAATCTCACATCAAAAAACCCTCACAGCCAATAAGCTCACAACACAAAACCTTCATAGCCAATCAGCTCTCAATACAAAACTCCTACAACCAATGAGCTCTCAGTACAAAATCCTGACACCCAATCAGCTTTCAGCACAAAACCTTCAGAGCCAATCAGCTCACAGCACAAAAGGGTCACAGCCAATCAGCTCTCAGTACAAAACTCCTCACAGCCAATCAGCTTTCAGCACAAAACCCTCACAGCCAATCATGTCTCAAGACAAAACTTTAAGGCAATCAGGTCTTAGCACAAAACTCCTACAGCCAATCAACTCTCAGCACAAAACTCCTACAGCCAATCAGCTCTCAAGACAAAACTCCTACAGCCAATCAGCTCTCAAGATAAAACTCACAGCTAATCAGCTCACAGCACAAACCACTGATCTGAAAAACGTGACCATGTGACCCAAACAAATTAGACTCGTGTCCATGCGCCAAGCCCCTTCAGTCTCCGGGGAGTTATACTCTTCTGTTTGAAAAGTCTCAGACTCTCAGGGAACTAACTTTGGCTCATAAACTTTGATGTAAATGAGCTTAAATGTATTCACTGTTTGTTTATATGGTGCAGTTCTGAAGAATTACTTTGAATTTTGGCTCAAGTTTGTGTGAAAATATTCCACAATTACATGGATCAAATGGGCCATAAAATGAGCAAAGACCAGGACTAGAACAGGACTAAACCAGGTCTAAACCGGGTCTAAACCAGGACTAGAACAGGACTAAACCAGGTCTAAACCAGGTCTAAACCAGGACTAGAACAGGACTAAACTAGGACTAAACCAGGACTAGAACAGGACTAAACCAGGTCTAAACCAGGTCTAAACCAGGACTAGAACAGGACTAAACCAGGTCTAAACCAGGTCTAAACCAGGACTAGAACAGGACTAAACCAGGTCTAAACCGGGTCTAAACCAGGACTAGAACAGGACTAAACCAGGTCTAAACCAGGTCTAAACCAGGACTAGAACAGGACTAAACCAGGTCTAAACCAGGACTAGAACAGGACTAAACCAGGTCTAAACCAGGTCTAAACCAGGACTAGAGAACAGGACTAAACCAGGTCTAAACCAGGTCTAAACAGGACTAGAACAGGACTAAACCAGGTCTAAACCAGGTCTAAACCAGGACTAGAACAGGACTAAACCAGGTCTAAACCAGGTCTAAACCAGGACTAGAACAGGACTAGAACCAGGACTAAACCAGGTCTAAACCAGGACTAGACCAGGACTAAACCAGGTCTAAACCGGGTCTAAACGAGATCTAAACCAGGACTAGAACAGGACTAAACCAGGTCTAAACCAGGTCTAAACCAGGTCTAAACCAGGACTAGAACAGGACTAGAACAGGACTAAACCAGGTCTAAACCAGGACTAGAACAGGACTAAACCAGGTCTAAACCGGGTCTAAACCAGGACTAGAACAGGACTAAACCAGGACTAAGCCAGGACTAAACCAGGTCTAAACCAGGTCTAAATCAGCACTAAACCAGGACTAAACCAGGTCTAAACCAGGTCTAAACCAGGACTAGAACTGGACCAAATCAAGTCTACAATCATGAGGCTTTTCAGTGTTTTCAGCTGCGTTCTGGGCCCAACTCAAACTCAAACACGAGTGTTTTTCTCGTTATGAGAGGATACTTTCATCACTTTTTCATCAGCACTTCTTAGAGCTTTTAACCAGGTCCTAACAGGTCCGCCTGACCCTTGACCCTCTGAAGTTGTATTCAGAGTGATTCATGATTGAGTATTCTTTATTCCCCTGTATCGAAGGCGTCAGTTCCTCCACACATCTCTTAAACAGTGGTGCTTGTAGGATTTTGCAGTGTTGCGTAACCATTTTGGCACAAAAGTGAAAAACAAAATCTGTTACTTTCTACAGTGATCGATATCCATCCACAGGGAGCGCCTCACAACAGAGCGATGACGGGTTTGCTGATGTACTGTAGGGCTGGGAGAGAACCGGCGGTGTAGTTTTTAACCAGAAAAGAGCTGATTTTTTTTAATTTTTTATTAAGTTGTTTTAGAGCAATATTTCAGGTTTTAAATGTCCAAAATATGAAATAATACTCACAGTTTAGCTTCTTAAACAGTACATTTGACTGTAGTGCAGGGGTGTCAAGCACATTTTCACCGGGGGCCACATCAGCAAAATGGCTGCCCTCAAAGTGCCAGCTGTAAAATAAATCTAAATAAACTACTTTTTTAACTTTTTAATTAACTGTTTCTGTATTTATTACTTATTAAAGTCACAAATATTGCATATCCATTTACCTAGATGTAAAAATATGACTGTGTAACTTCATATCTTCTAATAAAACTACATTTTAAGACCATCATACCTTTTAATTTACCCAGTCGAGGGCCGCATAAAATGATGTGGAGGGCCACATTTGGCCCACGGGCCTTGAGTTTGAAACATGTGCTGTAGTGTATTGTAAACAGATGTGGTATTGTAAATTGTACTTTTCCAGCAGAGGACGTTGAGCACCACCTCTGATGGATCCTTTTTAAGTTTATTTTAAAAATCTACAAAAATATCTCTTGAATGTCTTTTGAATAATGTGTTTATGTTCCTTTCGGTAGGAGGCGCGATCACGGCTGCCTCAGTCAAACAGGAAGCAGAAACGCGATCCTCCTTTGAATGAAAGGGGCCGGTGAGTGATTCTTCCCCAAACAAGAGCTCGTATGAAGGCCTGGTTTGTGCTGCGGACACACATGTCTGGTCCCTCCCACAGAGACCATTCAGGTGCTCAGCTTGACCTGAAGTGACACGGCTACTCCTGACCACAAAGAGTCTCACCTGAGCGAGATTTAACCCAGGGAAAAGTTTAAAAAGACAATACAAAAAAAAACAATACAAAAGTCAAATATGTGATTGTAAAAATACTTTTTTTCCAAATCCAGGAGAAGTGTCTTGCCCAAGGACACAGCATGAATGCACTGATGGGAATGGGGATCGGACCATCATCTCTAGATCGTAAAGCTGCACTCTGCAACTTTTCCATAGAAACGCTATTGCTTTGCCTAAAATGTTCCATTGTATGTCATTAAACTTATGTCTTGCTTTTATTCATTCAAGTGGTTTGACTGACTTGTAACTTGGGGGCGCCTTGTCTACATGAGTTTAATGCCATCTCCATCTCCATTTTCTTCTGCTTACCCGGAACCGGGTCACGGGTGTAGCAGTCTGAGCAGGGACTTCCAGACTCTCCCAAAACACGTCCTCCAGCTCCTCTGGTGGCACCCCAAGGTGTTCCCAGGCCAGCCGAGAGACATAGTCCCTCCACCGTGTCCTGGGTCTTCCCTGGGGTCTCCTCCCAGTGAGACATGCCCGGAAGAGACCCCAGGCATGTCTTACCTCATGACCATAGGTGAAGGTAGGAATGTAGATTGACCGGTAAATCTAGAGCTTTGTCTTTCAATTCAGCTCATTCTACAACACAACAGTCCGACAAAGCCGCCGCATCACTGCAGACGCTGCACTGACCCGCCTGTCAATCTCACGTTCCATCCTTTCCTCACTCATGAACAAAACCCCGAGATACTTGAACTCCTCCACTTGAGGCAGAGACTCCCAACCCACCCGGAGAGGACAAACCACCTTTTTCCGGTTGAGAACCATGGCCTCGGATTTGGAGGAGTTGATTTTCATCCCCATCATTTCACACTTAGCTGCAAACTGCCCCAGTGCTGCAGGTCCTGGCTCGAAGAAGCCATCAGGACAACATCATCTGCAAACAGCAGAGATGAGACCCTGTGGAAACCAGACCCCCTCCGGCCCCTGACTGCGCCTAGAAAGTCTGTCCATAAATATAATGAACAGAACCGATGACAAGGGACAGCCCTGGTGGAGTCCACATGTACTGGGAACAGGTCTGACTTACTGCCGGCAATGTGAACACAGCTCCGCTCCGGTCGTACAGGGAACGGACAGCCCTTAGCAGAGGGCCCCATACTCCCAGAGCATCCCCCAAGGGACACCACGAGGGACATGGTCCCATGAATCCTGAAGCACTTGATGGAGAGTATGGAGCTTCACTCTGACACAAACCGCTCCGGGTCAGAGACGCCTCTAGTTTAACTTGTACAAACATCCACAGTGTCCGTTTTGTCCGTTTCATCATGTTTAGAAGCAAAAAAAACAAAACAACAGCGCCTAGAATGCGCCGCATTAACACGCTTCGTTTACTCGGTAAAGTCGGTCTGTTTACGGAAAATCTCGGCATGTCACACACGTGCTCCGCTGCTCATTGGCTGTGAGGAGAAAACGTCACTAAACGTGTGTGATGTGATTGGTTGATTCTACTCGGGGGAGAGTCGGGCGTAAACTTTCAGTCACATGTAGCACTGATTCGCTGTTTGCGGCTCCAGTGACACAACCTCCACCTTATTGAACAACACTGTGTCAATCAGAAGAAAACACGTGTGTTTAGCTCTGAGGAAGAAAGGCCGTGTCCCAATTTGTCACATGCACCATTCGATGCACTGTTCGAAGTGCAGGATGAAGTACCTCCTGACTTAAATGCGCCTTAAGGGCACTTTGGTGAATTTTTGGTGAATTGAGACACGGCCAAAGTCGGCGCTGTCTTAAGTTTATTGTGCCTAAAATCGACCAAAGAAATGCAAAAAAGTGACAGACCAGATTTCGCGTGTGGAATACTTTCCTGCAGCAGATTGAACATGGAGGATCTGACTTATTTTGTGGACATGATTTCTTCAGTGGGTTATATTCTCTGGACCTGTAGGAACGAATGAGACCAACTTTGTGGAATATGTTGATGTTTGACAGAATCAGAGCCTCAGAGGTGAGTGAAGTCCAAATCCACATTTTTGGCTTTTCTGTAAAAATGTCTTTCCTGTCAGGACTGTGGTGATTCCAGGTGGAAATTATTTGCATATATGAAAAGAGGAGATGTAACTTTCATCTGATGTGTAGATTGTTTGCGTGGGTGACACAGAAGTACATGTACATTCCTGTAGAGTTGTAAAGTAGGCCCGGGCCATCAGAACGTTAACAAATTAATAATTTTCGCGATAATATCGTGAATCGCGATTTATTTTGGTCACAATAATCGTTAGTCTAAATTTTATATCGTCCCATCCCTAGTGTGGAGGTGAGGCCGACTATATCTAGCCGGTAACGCTCAACCTCCCACACAAGCTCAGGCTCCTTGGCCCCACGTCGCTCCTTCGGGCTGAGCTGGGGAAGGGCCCGGCCACCAGGCACTTGCTGGTGAGCACCCACCCCAGGCCTGGCTCTGTGGTGGGGCCCCAGTAAGTCCAGTCCGGGCGACATAGCTGACCTCGGTGTATTGCTCATCATGAAAGGCCTCTGAACCTTTCTTGGTCTGACCTGTCCCCTGGGACCTGTTTGCCACCGGTGACCCTACCGGAGGCATGAAGCCCCCGACAACATCATTCGGGTACTCAAACCCTTCCACCGCGTTAATGTGGCGGTTTGGGGAGGAGAGTTTAATGCCATACTGTGGAATGTTTTAAGCAAATCTCAATTTGTAAAGTAGAGGAGCAGAGGACAGGGTCAGAGCAGCAGAGGAGAGGGTCAAATGGAGGAGAGCGTCAGAGGGTCAGAGGGTCAGATAAGTGTTACACATGCAGCTTGTAGATTGAGCGACATACAGAACATGTTTCCGTGGGAAAAGATTTCAAACATAATGATTTTCTAACTTTATCCAAAGTGGGACTTTCCCTCACAATTAATCCACTTTTCTCCCAAATCTGCTCCAAAAATACACATTTCCCTCCAGATACATTTGTTAAAGCAGCACAATATGGATATCAGAGGGAGCAGTGCCCTGGACCCGATGCCCCGCCACTGTACATGATAATCACTGACCCCGTGACCTTTGAACTTCCTCTGCAGCGCACGTGTCATAATCCTGAGACGAGTTCAGTGACTCTAAAAACAATGAAAAAAGTCCCAGGCCAATGTAAAGATATGAAACAGCACAGGTCTGCTCCCTCCCTCTGGAAATGAAGAAGAGGAGAAGAGAGAGAGAAGAGGGGAGAGGAGGGGAGGAGAGGGAGGAGATGGAGATGGACAGAGGGAAGAGGGAGAGAGGGGAGGAGGGAGGAGAAGGAGGAGGAGATGGACAGATGGACAGAGGGAGAGGAGAGGGAGGGGAGGAGAAGGAGGAGATGGACAGAGGGGAGAGGAGGGGGAGGAGGAGGAGATGGACAGAGGGAAGAGAGGAGAGGAGGGGAGGAGAAGGAGGAGATGGACAGAGGGGAGAGGAGGGGAGGAGAAGGAGGAGATGGACAGAGGGGAGAGGAGGGGAGGAGAAGGAGGAGATGGACAGAGGGAGGAAGAGGAGGAGAGGGGAGAGGAGGGGAGGAGAAGGAGGAGATGGACAGAGGGGAGGAGGAGGGGAGAAGAAGAGAGGAGAGAGGAGGGGAAATGGAGGAGAGGAGGAAATGGAGGGGAAAAGGGGAGAGGAGGGGTGGAGAAAAGGGAGAAGAAGAGGAGATGGAGAGAGGAAAGAAGGGAGAGGAGGGGAAGAGAAGGAGGAGATGGGCAGAGGGAAGAGGGGAGAGGAGGGGAGGAGAAGGAGGAGATGGACAGAGGGGAGAGGGGAGAGGAGGGGAGGAGAAGGAGGAGATGGACAGAGGGAAGAGAGGAGAGAGGAGGAAGAGAAGGCGGAGATGGACAGAGGGAAGAGGGTAGAGGAGGGGAGGAGAAGAAGAGGAGATGGACAGAGGAAAGAGAGGAGAGGAGGGGAGGAGAAGGAGGAAATGGAAAGAGGGAAGAGAGGAGAGAAAAGGAAGAGAAGGAGGGGATAGAGAGAGAGAAGAGGGGAGTGGAGAGAAGGAGAAGAAGAGGAGATGAAGAGATGGAAGATGGGAGAGGAGGGGAGAAGAAGAAGGAGAAGAGGAAATGGAAAGAGGGAAAAGGGGAGAGGAGGGCAGAGGAGGGGTGGAGAAAAGGGAGAAGAAGAGGAGATGGAGAGTGGAAAGAAGGGAGAGGAGGGGAGGAGAAGGAGGAAAGAGGAGATGAGAGAGGGGGAGAGGAAGGGGGGAGGAGAAGGAGGAAGGAGATGAGAGAGAGGTGGTGAGAAGAGAGAAAGAGAAGGGGAGGATAGAGAAAAAGAGAGAAAGGGACAGAAGAGCTGTGGATGAGAGGAGGGTAGAGAGAAGCAGGGTAATGAGAGAGGAGAGAGAGAAGAAAGAGTGGAGGGAGAGAACGAGGAGGAGGATAGAGAAAGAGGAGAGAAGGGGAAAAGGAGGAGAGAAGGGGAGGAGAGACGTGTATGGGGAAAAGAAGATGGATAGAACTTAAAAGGTAATTACATGGAAGTGGGCGGAGCTGAATGCAGGTGTGAGGTCAAAGGTCTCGCTCTTTCCTCTTTTCTTCTCTATAACTCTCTCTCATTATCTATCACCACCTCTTTCTCTCCTCTCTCTTTCTCCCTTCTTACATTCTCTTTACGTCCTGCGCTCTACCACCCCATTTCTATCTCTCTCTTTCCCTTTTTCCTTCTCTTTACACCTCTCTTGCTTCTCTCCTTCCTCCCCACGTCACTCACTCTCTCTTTCTCCCTACTCATCCCCCTGTCCTTCACCTCTCTCCCTCTTTTGTGTTTTTCTCTCCTCGTCTACTCCTCCTCCTCCTTTTCTCATTTATCTCCTTCACCTCCCTCCTCTGTCTCTCTCTTCTCTTTCATTTTCTTTTTGCTGTTTTTGGAGGCTCTTTCTGACCCTGTGATCTGACCACCCTCACACACTCTCGTGATGGATGGCACTGTCAACCTCAAGGAGAGAAAGAAAGAGAGACAGAGGAAGAGAGGGTGCGGAAGAGAGGAAGGGAGGGAGAGAGAGAGAAGATGGAAAGATGGAGAGAGGAGGAGAGAGAGCTGCTGCTGTTGCATGTACTGAAAATTAATTCAAGCAATTTCAGCAACGGGAGAAACAATAGAGAGAAAAAGAGGGAGAGTGAAAAAGAGAGAGAGAGAGACAGAGAGAGAGGGACAGAGAGAGAGAGAGAGAGAGAGAGAGAGAGAGAGAGAGAGAGAGAGAGAGAAAGAGAAGAGAGAGAAAGAGGGGGAGGCAAACAGAGATAGACAGAGAGAATGAGAGAGAGACTTAGAGAGAAAGAGCCACAGAGACAGAGAGAGAGAATGCGAAAGAGAGAGAGAGTAAGACAGAGAGAGAGAGAGAGAGAAGAGAAAAAAACAGAGACAGAGAGAGAGAGAGAGAGAGAGAAGAACAGACAGAGAGCGAGTGAGAGACAGAGAGAAAGACATGGATGGAAAGAGAGACAAGGAGAGAGAGAGAGGGAGACAGAGAGAGACAGAGAAAGACAGACAGGGAGAGAAAGAGACACAGAGAAATATAAAGAAAAAGAGAGAGAGAAACTGAGAGAGAAAGATAGAAAGGAGAGACAGAGAAAGAAGGAGAGAGCCAGAAAGAGAGAAGGAGAAACAAAGAGAGACAGAGAGAGGGCGAGAGAGAGAGAGAGAGAGAGAGAGAGAAACAGAGAGAAACAGAGAGAGAGAGAAAGCTGAGTCTTCATTCTACTCAGTCTACTCAGTAAGTCTACACCATGTATGCTAGTGCTAGTACTAATGCTAGTGCTAGTACTAATGCTAGTGCTAGTGTGAGTCTGTGATGACGAGGATTGCACATTTTCAAGTGTACATTTAACTCCTCTCTTCCCTCTCTAGTTAATGCTAGTGCTAGTCTCTGTCTATTCTAAAGCTCGCTCTCCTCTTCTGTCTTTCACTACCCTAAGTGTAATCTGTCTCCTAACCTAGTGCTCTTACCTCATGCTACAGTGCTAAGTACTAACGTCTCTCTAGTCTTAGTCTGATGAGTTTCTCTTTTCTGCTCCCAGTCGCTCTCCTTAACTCTCTCTCCTCCCCTCTCTTACCCTCTCCCTCTTGTTCTCTCCTCTCCTCTCCCTCTCTCTTCTGCTCTCTACTCCTCTCTCTCCTATCTGTCTCCTCTAACCCCTCTCTCCTCTCACCACTCGACTCCTCTCCCTCCTCTTCTCCCTCCTACCTTCTCTCTCTTCCTCTCCCTCCTCCTTCTTCTATCTTTCTCCTCTCTTCCCTTCCTCCTCTCCCTCCTTCCTCTCTTCTCTCCTCTCCCCCTCTCGCTCTCCCTCTCTCGCTGTTATTGTAAATGAGCAACTGCAACAAAATCATTTCTTTAAAATGATTGATCAAATATGTCTGTCTATCTCCCCTCATCTCTCTTCTCATCTCTCTCCTGCTCTGTTCTCTGGTGGCTCTGCCTCTCCTTCTTCCTCAAAAGATTCTTTCCCTCCCTCTTCCTCCTTATCTCTCTCTTCGTCTCTGCATTGGTCCTCAGCCCTCCCTCTGGGTCGGCACTTGGTAGGGGCGTCGGCGCTGGTCCTTTCACAGGAGCATTAGAAGCCGGGCTGACACCCATCTCCTCTCCTGGTGTCGCCCCTCTTATTTCACTTTTCCATCCCTCAGGCCCCTCTTCTTCCTTCCCCTCCTGTCCCTGAAGAGCCGCTGCTGCATTGGGATCACATTGGACATAGGGAGGGCAGAGGGAAGGGCGTTAGGAGCGAGGGAGGGGGAGAAGACGGACAGGAGAGATTAGAGCTCGGGTGAGACCCACGGGGGAGATGGTGTCGCCCATTAGACACGGAGCAGAGACACAGGGGCACCCCACCTGTGACTGAAGAGCTGTGCTGATTCCCACACGGAGAGAGGGAGGAGAGAGGGAGGGGAGAGTTAGGAGAGAGGGGAGGGGAGAAGGAGGAGAGAGAGAGAGAGGAGAGGAGAAGGGAGGCCAGAGAGAGAAGGAGGAGAGAGAGAGAGGGAGCGGAGAGGGAGGGGAGAGAGAGAGGGAGGAGAGAGGGAGGGGAGAGGGAGGAGAGAGGGAGAGAGAGAGGGAGGAGAGAGGGGGGAGGAGAGGGATGGAGACAGAGAAGGAGGGAGAGAGAGAGGGAGGAGAGAGAGAGCGGAGAGGGAGGGGAGAGTCAGAGAGAGAGGGGGGAGAAGGAGGAGAGAGGGAGGAGAGCGGGAGAGGAGAGGGAGGGGAGAAGAAGGAGGAGAGAGAGAGAAGGAGGAGAGAGGGAGAGAGAGAGAGAAAGGAGAGGGAGGAGGAGGGAGGATACAGGAGGAGAGAGGGAGGGAGGAGATAGGGAGGAGGAGGAGAGAGGACAGGGAGGAGAGAGAGAGGACAGGGGGGATGGAGGAGAGGGAGGAGCGAGAGGAGAGAGAGAGGGAGAGAGAGAGGGAGGAGAGAGGGAGGAGACAGAAGGGAGAGAGAGAGAAGGAGGGCGAGGAGAGGGAGGAGAGAGAGGAGGGGAGAGGGAGAGAGAGGTGGAGGAGAGAGAGAGAGGGAGAGAGAGGGAGAGGAGAGGAGGGGAGAGAGGGAGAGGAGAGAGAGGGAGGAAGAGGGGGGGGGAGAGGGAGGGGAGAGAGGGAGGAGAGAGGGAGAGGAGAGGGAGAGGGAGGGAGGAGGAGATTGAGGGAGGGAGAGAGAGGAGGAGAGAGAGAGGAGAGAGGGAGAGGAGTCAGGAGGGAACGGAGGAGGGAGAGGAGAAGGAGGAGAGAGAGAGGAGGAGAGAGGGAGGGAGGAGGGGAGGAGAGAGAGGTGAGAGAGAGAGAGGAAAGAGAGAGGGAGGGAGAGAGGGAATGAAGGAGGGGGAGAGAGAGGTGAGAGAGAGAGAGAAAGAGAGGGAGAACAGAGAGGGGAATGAAGGAGGGGGGAGAGAGGTGAGAGAGAAAGGGAGTCAGGACGGAGAGGGAGTGGAGAAAGGGAGGACAGAGAGAGAGAGGGAGGAGAGAGGGAGTGGAGAGAGGTGAAAGCAAGAGAAAGGGAAAGCAGAGAGGGGAAAGGGAGGGAGAGAAAGAGAAAAGGAGAGAGGACAGAGAGGGAGTGGGGAAAGGGAGGAGAAATGAGAGAGGGAGGAAGGAGAGCAGAGAGAGAAAGAGAGAGACACAAGAAATGGGAGAGGAGAGAGAGAAAGGGAAGGGAGGGCGAAAGAGGGCAGATGGAGAGAGGTAGAGGAAGGGGAGATGGAGATGTAGAGAGAGGAGAGAGATGGAGAGAAAGAGTGGGAGAACAGGTAGCTGCAGAAAGAGAGAAAGTTGATTTAGCAAAAAAATAAAACAGCTCTTTTGCTTAAAGCTGCATTACTCAACTTTTTCTCTAAAATCAGTAAATTCTGTTTTCCCTCCAGGAAGTTTGTGGTGAAAGCAAAACTTTACGACTGAAATCACACGACTTCACACCTTCAGCTTCATCTGATTTGAAAATATTTAATTTGTGGCAAACTTGTAAAAAAGAGCCGTGTGAGTCGCTGTGAGGCCGTCCACAAAAACTTTACTACAAGAAATGTAGTAAAGTACTGTACTTAAGGAATGGATACTTTTTACTTTTACTACATTTGGGAGCAGGTATCTATACTTTATACTCCACTACATTTTTTAGCCTGACTAAAAAGTAAAAGTATTTTTTATTATTTCTTGAGACCTGCTGAAAGGCTGAGGGTTTATTTTTTTTATCAACTTCATAATTTGACCAAACAAAATAATAAAATAATAAAACCAGATAAAAAATAAAAAATAAAAAATAAAAAAAAAATAGATTTTCAAAATTCAGCAAAAATCTTTATCACTACTACTACTTTAATACTTTTACTTAAGTAGATGTTTTTTCATGTGATACTTTTATCACCACTATTATTTTCATGTGAATATTTTTTTTTGCTGTACTTTTATTTAAATAACAAAATGGAGTACTTCTTCCACCGCTGAGGCCCACGTACCTCCTCCTTTCACAGTTTGAAAATCAGGTACCACAGTTTTTTTTAAAGTATCACCTAAAGACGACACATTTCCGCTGTACCTAATAATACGAGAGTAATACCAGACACAGGGGAGTAGGGACGACTGGATGGTCTCGCCACTTTCCCATTTCCATCCCTCCTTTTCACATACAGCCTAACTCCTATGGGGACTACTGCACTGATACATCCTCACTTTTACATTTACTTTGAAATGAGTTTTATTGAGTCACATATGGACAAAGGTACTTGGATGAACCATGTGTACTCTCTGCTTCACTCAACAAGAACAAGGAGTCAAGACCACAGGACCGCTACTACACCGATGCTAATATCGTACAGTATCTGGCCGCTCTCCTCTGACTCTGCTCCTGTCTGCTCCTCTATCTCTTCTCCTCTGTCATCATGCTATAAATGTGTTTGTAGGGAGTGAACATGATGATTTTAAGAATAACATATAAGATTAAAGAGTAAATGAAGAGCAGATGTTAAATAGTACAGCGTGTGTCGTAGCAGGTTGACCCGTCTCCAGCTCGGAGACACTTTCATGCTGCGGATGTGTGGACCTGGTTTATCTCTGTAATCATTGAAGTTATCCACATGAAGTAACAACTGGCGCAAAGTTCAGTGTCTTCCCTGTCAACACAAATTAATTAAAATGAAACTAAACGAAAGTGTGAGGTCTGAATTGCTTAACAATACTAAGGGTGTTCCACAGGGGTCAGTTTTAGGACCTTTTCTTTTCTATTTATGAACAATATGCTTGAACAAGTCTCACTTTAACTGCTACACCGATGATAATATTGTACAGTATCTGGCCACTCTCCTTTGTCTCTGCTCCTCTGACTCTGCTCCTCTGACTCTGCTCCTCTGACTCTGCTCCTCTGGCTCTGCTCCTCTGACTCTGCTCCTCTGACTCTGCTCCTCTGGCTCTGCTCCTCTGGACTCTGCTCCTCTGGCTCTGCTCCTCTGGCTCTGCTCTCTGGACTCTGCTCCTCTGACTCTGCTCCTCTGGCTCTGCTCCTCTGACTCTGCTCCTCTATCTCTGCTCCTCTGACTCTGCTCTCTCTGGTTCTGCTCCTCTGACTCTCCTCCTCTGACTCTGCTCCTCTGGCTCTGCTCCTCTGGCTCTGCTCCCCTGCTTCTCTATCTTTGCTCCTCTGACTCTGCTCCTCTGGCTCTGCTCCTCTTTCTCTGCCCTCTTTCTCTGCTCCTCTGACTCTGCTCCTCTGACTCTGCCCCTCTTTCTCTGCTCCTCTGTCTCTGCTCCTCTGACTCTGCTCCTCTGACTCTGCTCCTCTTTCTCTGCCCCTCTTTCTCTGCTCCTCTGGCTCTGCTCCTCTGGCTCTGCTCCTCTGACTCTGCTCCTCTGACTCTGCTCCTCTATCTCTGCTCCTCTGACACTGCTCCTCTGACTCTGCTCCTCTATGGCTCTGCTCCTCTGACTCTGCTCCTCTGACTCTGCTCCTCTGGCTCTGCTCCTCTGGCTCTCTGACTCTGCTCCTCTGCTCTCTGCTCCTCTGACATCTGCTGTCTCTCGGCTCTCTGGCTCTGCTCCTCTGACTCTGGGCTCTGCTCCTCTTTCTTGCTCCTCTTTCTCTCCTCCTCTGACTCTGCTCCTCTGACTCTGCTCCTCTGTCTTTGCTCCTCTGACTCTGCTCCTGTCTCTCTTGTGTAATACTGTTCTTTAAATGCTGTGCGTGAATATTTAGGATGATTTTAGCGTTGCATTCTTGTGAACTATCTGTAGTAGGATCAGTTTTCTGTGGTTGCATTTGGCTCCGGGACAAAACCCAAAACTCCATAGAAGGCCCACCTCTGAAGACATGAAATCTTCTCATGTCAATCAGAGATAAGATCGGCCTATGAAACATCTGAAGCATGCAGTTTGAAGGCTCTGCTCCTCAAGTGTGGTGTGAGGGGAGCTTCCACCGGAATAACAAAATCTAGTGTTTTACAATGCTGGTGAACATGTTCAGACAGATTTGACTAGTACAACTACTACTACTACTAATTTTCCTTCTCCTCCACATTGCAGAACATGTTTGTGCAGATTGAAACTACAGCGTTAGCAGTTTGTATGCAGAATAAGACATTAGAGTTAAACTGGGACTGTCCCGGGTCAATAGATGCCCCCTGTTGACCCGGGACAGTCCCAGTTTTGAACCCTGTGTCCCCTGTCAAAGCAGATGTATCCAAAACCAGTGAATTGTTCCTGGTTTTATACATGAAATGTCCCAATCGTCCCTATTTTTGACCAATCTGATCCCTGCCAACCGTAAAGAGAATATATTGTCATTTGTTTAGCTAAAATACAGAAAAAAACTTGCTTGAAAATGGCAAAAAACTGCACCAATGGAAGCCGCTTAGATTAAGAATGGACATTGTTACATGTTCTTTTCATAATTTTATTCATAGCAACCATAGACTGTATAAAGAAGTGGACTAAGTGAGTGTGACGTCACCCATAGCGTCAAATGAAGCTCATCGAGGCTAACGGTTGTAGCGGCCAATTTGAAGCCAAGATCCATATTTGTAATTCCGTCCGTGAGTATCATAGCAACCAAAGAGCCAATCCGGAGCGAGGTTGTTGAAGGTAACGCCCCTTCCCGCCCGCACCACTGGTTTAGCATGGCGCAAGCGCTTAGCAACGCTGTCAATCAAACCTGTTGCTAACGTTAGCGGGAGCGACTTCCGGGACAGAAGGCGCCTGATTCGTCTGTTATTAATGTTCATATCTGGAATCCAAAAATAGGGAAATAAAAAGACCAGGATCGTGTGAAGTGGGTTAATACGAACATTTAAAACCAAAATGACAAAGTGTGGTGTGAGGGGAGCTTCCATGCGAATAACAAAACTAGTTTGAAGTGTTTTACAATGCCGGTGGACATGTTCAGACAGATTTTACTAGTACAACTTTTACTACTACTAATTCTCCTGCTCCTCCTCCTCCTTCTCCTCTTACTCCTACTAAGTCTTCTGCTCCTACTACTAGCTATGTTTCATTCACACATGTTTGAGTAACCCTTTATTTTTCGTCTGTCTACATCTCCAAAGCTCAAAATGCTCTGTTCCACCTTGTGATGTCATGAAGTTTTCAATAGCTGCGTGTTATGTAGAGACTGGGAATTATGTAGAGACTGGGAATTCCCGAGCTGAAATCATCCAAATGATTCTAGTGAAAGTGTACAGAGTTTAAAAACCAGCACTTCCTGTATGGAAGCCTTCACCTTATGCTCACACGTCTATGCTATCGGGAACGAGGTGGGTAGCAGCTCACCTATGTCCATTTATATCTACAGTGTATGAGACCAACAATCCCAACAAATATAACGTTCTAGGTGATTTTTTTCCCCCAGTTGTAGCTAGTAATACATAACTTTAAGAAAATATACCTTGTTTCTCCTGTAGAAGAAGTCACGCGTGGTGCATGATGGGATATAGCAGTGCGCGAAGTCTGCACGCTTCATTCACGATCAATCTCCACGGAAACGCAGGGCACATTTTGGAATGGGACGGATCTTGTCGCGCCAGAAGTGACGTGAGTTCCCTCCAAATGCAGCCGACGAACCATCGAATTGAGACACGGCCAACATATGTAAAAGGACATAGCTAACACGCTAGCCGTTGTGTTCCGTGGCTACATTTTCAGCTCCAAATTCGCTGCTAGCCTCAGTTAGCTTCATTTGACTGGAGCGAGTCTATGAGATACGCCACATTCACTTAGTCCACGTCTTTGTACAGTCTGTGGAGATACTTCAAAAACTACAGCCTTTGTGATTTCCAACCACATTCAACTGAAATCACAAACTTCAGACCAAACAAAAGCCGTAAACACGTGGATCCATTTTTATAGTTTATTCATGTCTGTTAAATGCTGTTTACATTTGTACAAAAATACAGGTTACAGTAGAGCTTCTGCAGAGTCCAACAGGAGGAGGGCGTGTGGATCTCTCAGGCCCAAAGCCACTGTCCACACGAGCAGGGCTGAGGGCGATCATTCGCTCCATCGCTTTAAGGTCATCACAAAGGAGGCGGCCATTTTGTTTGGTTCACAGTTTCGATTGGTGGAAAAGAAATGTCATTTGGAACTCATTTAAAACCCCTGTCTTAAAACTCAAACGTTTGTTATCTAAGAGAAAAAAAAAAAATGGGGGAAACCTGGGATGCCATTGCGTTGTTTAATTTATAAATGTGAAAAAAAAAAAAAAAGACCCAAAACTCCAATTTTTGACGACTGAAACATGGGTGATAACTTTCACTTAAAGGGTCTGAAGCAAAAATCTACAAACACGTCAAAGCTGGACCCTGATTAAAGGTACACTGCGGAACTTTTTGGTCTGCCACCTGCTTGACATTTGCCCTTTGCCTTGCCTGGAATGTTCCACAGTATGGCATTAAACATATGCATTTTCGAATACCAGTACACCTGCATTCTTCCTGAGAGCGGGATCGCCTCTCCACAGATCTGACATGCAACTTTGCTTGTCTCCACCAATATAGACACATTTAACGCCATACAGTGAAACAATCAAGTCAAGTAATGACATCTCCATGGAAACAAGCAGCAGAAAAGACCCGCAGTGCACATTTAAATATATTATGCTACCTTTTTTTTTTTTTTTTTTCCATTTTAATATTTTATGTAAAAAAAAAAAAAAAAAAAAAAAAAAAAGAAGTAAAAAGTATATATTTAAATAGGTAACTAAAAACCTAAATAATTTTTTTTGGATAATTTGAAAATAAAATATTAAAATGGAAAATGTGATGCAATGTATTGAAATAGGGCCAAAATTAAAATTATTACTATGAATTGTACCTATGGAGATTTCCTTTTTACTCTGTTTGAGCCGATATTAGCTGAGTTTTCCAGTATTTCTTGAAATCTTTGTGATAACATCAGTGTTCTCCTCTGGCCCTAAACTTGATCTGATTGACACACAATGCTCGACTGGTTTACACTAACACAGGAGGGCCGCACAACTCAGGACTTTCAAACTGCATTATGTCTCGTTTCCTCAGTTTATGGATCATTTACAACTTAAAACAGTTGCTTTAGTTTTAATTGACACAAAGCAACCTGGGATACACTGCAAAAAAAATTGTAACGATCTGATTTTGAGTAACTTCTTTTGCATGTTGCTATGGCGACAGGTTGATGTGCGGCTCTATTGGCGACTGGTCTGTTTTGGAGACTGGTTCTAGCGCAGAGGTGCCCAAACTTTTTAAATCTCAAAACATATTTAAATGGGAGGGCCACAGACCGGTGCTTTATACACAGCTTTGACAGAGCGGCTGGTCTGAGGGGCCGCACTGAGGGCCCCACGCCGCAGTTTGGACCCCCCTGCTCTAGTGAGTGGAGTCTGCTGTTGTTCTGCTCTTGTTTGGTCGTGGATTACGGCCTACACTACACTACAATATTTCCATACTTTTTCAATTTATCGGAATTTATCAGTCATTTAAAATAAAAAGTACATATTTGGAAACCTGTCGAAATATGAATGTAAAAAAAAAATCTATATTAAAATCAATGGTGGGAACTCAAGTCATTTTAATGTGATTGAATTAGCTTTAATTTGATTTAATTTGCTTTAATTGAGGCCACATTTTAATTTGAATTATGTTATTATACCGTTGAGCTCTTCTTTGTGTGAGCTTAGAAGCCGTTCATTGTAGACACTTCCGATTTATATTAAATGAACTCAGCTGCAGAAGGAAATAAAACATATTTCTGTCAAACGCGTGTTTCATTTAAAGGTGCGTTACGAGACTTTTCTGATCCGGCATAAACATCGCTGGTAGAGCCGACACATCCGTTCGATCTCGCCTCCCGCAAGTGAAAACTGTTGTTGCGCCCATGGGCAAGACACTTAACCCGCCTCATACCCCGGAGTCTGAGTACACTGGAGTATCAATCAGTTAATCGTTTATTTAAAAGGCCCTGTACCTGATTTTTTTCCCCCAGATATTTGAGCCAAAATGTGCCTTGCCTCAGTACAGATATATGGTATGTGCTTATAAATTCATCATGGTGAGTAATTAAGATGTTCTGAATGCATAAGGTTAGCGAGGAATAAACTTTGAACCACTGCAAACTGTTTAAAATGAACTAGCTCTATTTTTCAGGTTTTTAAGACGGTAAAAATCAGGTACAGCGCCTTTTACTAACACTACCCCAAATGATCAATATGTCATTTATTTCCTGGATGAAAAACTGTAAGTCTTCGGATCTTATCTTGATTTTTTTTTTTATGTCAGATGCCCTTCCTGCCATAGGATCTGCCCAGAGACACAACAATAGCATGTCCTCTGCAACATTCGAACCTGTGACCCTCTGGTTTTGTTGCGAATGCTCAACCAATACACCACAGTCTACAAGACAGAATTTGAAATAAAATATTCCTTGTGCTTGGTTTGTATTTAAAGTTTCACTCTGTAACTTTTCTAGTGGAGAGTCTGACACCTTTCTTATCTCCATGGCGTTGTTACAGTCTGCCAGGAAAGTTCCGTAACGTGGCATTAAACTGATCTATCCGCACGGAGACACGGCCGGCTCACGTCGCCAGTCAGATCTGTGGAGATGCAAGCCCGCTCACATTAAGATTGCTTTTCAAAGTTTATTCAGGGACAATTAAAAAAAACTTGTAATTGAATAAATGCAAGATTGAACAGTTAAACGACATAGCAAAACCGCTCCATGGAGACGAGCAAGCGGGCGACCCTCCACCAGAAAAAAGTTACACGGTGCGTCTTTAATCTTTCATTACAATGGCATTATTAGCTTCTTCTTCTGGGTTTTTATTTCCGGCCAAAGCACCAACTAATGTGTCAGATTGTCCAGAACACAAAACATATTTATAAAGTTCATCGCCCAAAGCCACAGCCCTCGGGATCCTCCATAAATAAGCAGTCACTTAATCTAAAAATAACTATATATGATTTATTTATTTATTTAATGCTATTTGGTTTTATACGCTCTCTTTTTACATTTTTTTTTTTCATATTTAGTTTCAAATGACAACGAACAGTTTTGCCGTCTGCACAAGTACAAAAAGAAAAGGAAGAAAAAAAAGGCATGTTGAGGCTGCCGACGTCAGACTCACAAACACATGGTTCAAGTCTGCGCTGGTTTTTCAGGATTTGGAGGAGCAAACGGGAGCGTGAGGAGTTATACTGAAGCTTTGAAAGAAGTCTGTTTATTATTAGGTTTGTAAATGTCAGCTACTGTTCAGTAAATTAAGATGTAAGGTTGACTCAAAGGGCCTGTACCTGATTTTTTACTTAAAAGTCAAATTGCTTCTGCCCCAGTACAAATAGAAGCAGTTCTAATGCTGCGTTCAGACCGGGACGGCAAAAATTAGTCAGACGCCTCTAGTTGGACGCCTGGAGTGGGATGCCTCTAGTGAGACACCTCTTGTGGGATGCCTCTAGGGGGACGCCTCGAGTTGGACACCTCTAGTTTTACGCCTCAAGTTGGACGCCTCGAGTTGGACGACTCGAGTTGGACGGCTCTAGTTAGACGCCTCTAGTGGGACGCCTTAGTAGGACGCGTCTAGTTGTACACCTCTAGTTGGGTGCCTCGAGTCGGACGCCTCAAGTTGGACACTTCGAGTTGGACACCTCTAGTTAGACACCTCTAGTGGGACGCCTCAAGTTGGACACTTCGAGTTGGACACCTCGAGTTGGACACCTCTAGTTGGACACCTCGAGCTGGACGCCTCTAGTTAGACACCTCTAGTGGGACACCTCTAGTGGGACACCTCTAGTAGGACGCGTCTAGTGGACACCTCCTATTGGTTGGACACCTCTAGTTGGACACCTCGAGTGGACACCTCTAGTGGGACACCTCTAGTAAGACGCCTCGGGTTGGACACCTCGAGTTGGACACCTCTAGTCGGACACCTTTGCATTTGAGGGCAGACTTCTCCAACGAGCGCCATGGACACCGCAGATGCATGTCGGAGTAAAATACTTTGGTCTTTGGATGTTTTATTTTCCTGGATGTTTCTGATGTCCCGGAATGACCGCACCATTAGGGTCAAAATGAGGTCGCTGTGAGCTGTTTTTATCCTCTGTGAACCAGGAAATAAGTCTAAGTCTGCTGTTAGTGTGACGGCTGTTTGAGCTTTACCCTGAAATCAAAATCTAAATACATTTGGGGCTGCGAACAGTTTAAAATGAACTAGTTTTGGTTCACACATTTTTGAAACAGTAAAAAATCGGCTACAGCGCCTTTAAATGTCTCAGCGCTTGACCCGTCCTTTAATGTCTCTGAGTTAAAGTCGTAATTAACAATCGAAAACAAAAGATCAGATCTGTTAAATCATCCTCAAAATGACGCCTATGAATAGACAATGAACAGCGCTCGGAATTGTGTCGGCCCGTTGTTGCTAAGAATCATGGGACATCAGCTGCCTGACACTTGATCGTCTGTCATGGTGCGATAGTTTGAGAACTATAAGGAAACAACTGCATGACACTATCCCAGATGGTTGTTTCTGTGTCATTGGAAATCAGGTACAGACCCTTTAATTGAGTTTAAGTTTAACTTTTTCGAATGGTCAAGAGTCCTCAAAATGTCGCCTTTAAACAGGAACCCCATGAGTAGCCAACGATATTTTTTGTTCAGGACTTTAGAAAACAAAATGGAGTTTGGAGATTTGCAAAAGTTCTACATCAGATTGGGTAGATTTGGTCTTTTCCTCCATATTGTATGTGTTTTAAATTGTATTCGATTTCTCTTTTACTTTTCCGATCAGCCTGAAAAACCTGGTGAGGGACTTGAACCCGGCAGCTCCTCTCGGTGAAAACTCTATGGATAATGATCATAAAAGCAGCATACTTTGGTCAAACTAATGAAACCCATTCATAAAAGTTCAAAACAAAACATGTTCAAACCTCTGGCGCTGTGTTCAAATACAACTGTAACTGTGACCATAAGAAGAAGGTGCTCGCGCTTAAAAATGACAACTTTTTTTTTTTTTTTTACATCGCCATTAATAAATAAATACATCGTACACCCCAACAAAACTGGAACGAAAACTTTGAGAGAGACCCCAAAACACATTTATTTAGTGGAACAAACTGGACAGGTGAAGCGGAGGTAGTGAAGAAGGTATTGGACCCTGCCTGATTTCAATGCAAAACAGTCACTTCCTGATGGCTGAAAACACTGCAGGTTTGTAGAAGAAGAAGGACGCCATCTTGACTCGGGAGGAGAAGCCATTTTGTGTAAAGTTGGACGTTTGAAAACCAATGAAAGGGCGATCTCTCGTGTTTTCTCTTCGCAAAAAAACTCTCTTTAGTTCAGTCTTTGGGGGGGTTTAACGCAGTCTTGGATAGAAAGGCAGAGAAGATATCCACACGTTTTGAAGATAGTTTTGTTGCTGGGTGACACAGGCAAAGCGGAGGTCGGGTTTGGAGTTTGAAATGGTGAGAAATCCGCACGGAAGCGTGTTTGGGAAGAGTTCGTCCAGGTTGAAATGTCTGGAAAGTTCACGCCATCGTGTGGATTCTGCTCCTGCCAGACAACTCCGACGTCAACGCCAGAAAACCGCACGGCCCTGTGGGAAAACGGAGCACAGTCAGGACTTAAGGATGTTTAAAGGGACAGGCGGAAGGTTTAGATTTTAAACTTCATAAACACGATCTCACTGTGTGTCCAGATATGTGGTAAAGATTTTTTTTTTTTTTTATTTAAACTTTATTTAATCAGGAAAGTTCCACTGAGTCAAGACAGCAGTCAAGAGTTTGAAAGTGAAAACAGTTTTAGCATTACTTTAAAGGTCCTGTATTACACAAAATGGACTCTTGTGAGCTTTCAGACATGTTATAATATCGTTACTTCCTCAAAAACAGACCTGGAGTTGTGTTTTAACACTTTAACACTTTATTAGTCTTATCAGGTTTATTACAAACTGACTTATAGCTGAACAATCTGAATCGTACCAGTTTTGCGGCAGACGAAGAGCAGCTTTACACCGCCTCCACAGTGAGCTGGTTTCTGTGAAGGACACAGAGAAAGAATGAAAAAAGGTACAAGGTATTTTAATGGCATTCTGTGGAAAATTACAGGCAAAAGCAATAACAGTCATGGAGGTCAGGCTGCAGACTCCAAACTTGAAAAGCTGTGTTGTCCTGTGGTACAGATGTCTTGAATCTGCAGCTCCAGAGGTCAAAGTGAGACCGATGAGTACTGTCTGCATAAAGCATTTTCACCCTCCTCAGCATCACAAACTGGATCATCTGAATCCTTTAGGAAATTACCAATAACTCTGATCCACCGCAAACAACGATGGCTAAACTAGTTTTGTTTTTCAAGTTTTTAAGACAGAAAAGCTCAAGACAGCTCTCGCTCTTACGTTTCAGATACGTCGGCATCTAGTGGAGCAGGGCCCCCCTCTGCTCCGGCGAAGAGTCCGTCTTCAACTCGAGTCTGGTCCCGATCCTCCATGTTCCTCCGAGACCGCAGCTGGAATGACAAAACAGTTTTGACTTTTTCACCCAGGTTCATCAGTGTGTTTGGAGCTTCTGTTCTAGATCACAGACAGAAACAGGCTGCGCTCATGTAGCACCAGCTGCTGTAGAATCCATCTAGTTTAAGGTGGAGATAGGTCAGATCCTGCAGATGTGTGGACCTGGTTTATATCTATATCTGTGTAATCACGGGAACTCAAATTAGAGTGTTGTCAGCTGAAAGGACTTTAAACCACAAGATTAAAATGACAAGTGTGTGAAGCTCCAAACGAATAATGAGAAGGTTCAACATTTGTGGATCAGAAGTTTTGAGATTTATTTCATCCCATCGTGTTATCGTGAAACAATAACTTAACCAGAAAAATGGCACTACCTTCCAGACGAGGAGGAATATGATGGCTAACAGAGGGATGAAGAGTAGCGAGAGGAGGCTGCGTTCGAGGACTTGAGACGAAAAATCCTTTCCTGAAATGAAATAAGACAACACCAGGTCAGCATGTAGCATAAGAAAAGCTATTGCAAGTATCTCCCGATGCTAATGTTCAAGGTAAGACATTCAGGCTATTCTCAAAGGTCCACTGTGTAACTTTTCTGGCGGAGGGTCTGCCACCTGCTTGTCTCCATGGAGATGTTATCGCTCTGTCTAAATGTTTCACAGTATGGCGTCAAACTTCTCTATCATGGAAAACAAGCAGGTGACGCCACCAGGCCAGGTTACGGGTCAGATCTGTGAAGAGGTGGCGTCGCTCCCAGTAAGAATGCATGTTTTTCACGGGATTTTTGAGCAATAAAAACACCAACGTGTCTGTTATTAATGTTCATAAAAACGCTGGATCATGTAGAGCAGGTTAACACGAACATTTAAGACCAAAATGATGAGACTCACTGCAGCAGTTACAGACAGAGGGGCCATGGTTTTTCAATAGAAAGTGAACTAGAGCCAGAGTCGATGGAGCTGAATTGTGCCCAGGCTCACTTCCTGTTTGGCAAGTTCCGGCTAGCAGGTTAGCTAGGTCCATTTATATATACAGTCTGTGATTATAACAATTATGATTCTCTTCATGTTTTTCAAGATGCCTCAGCGATAATAAGGAAAACTAAAGGTTCAAAGAGAGTGATCAGTGCCTCACATTTCTGACATGTTTGAGTGAAACTGAAAAATGCAGAAAGATGAAAGACAGAAGAGAGAGAGAGGGAGAGGGAGAAGAGAGATAGAGAGAGAGAGAAGAGAAAGACAGAGAAGAGAGATAGAAAGACACAGCAAGGGAGGGAGAAGAGAGAGGCAGAGAGAGAGAGAGAGAGAAGAAAGAGACAGAAAGAGACAGACAGAGAAGAGAGAGAAAGAGCAGGGAGACAGAAGAGAGAGGCAGAGAGAGAGAGAAAAGGCAGAGAAAGAGAGCAAGTAGAGACAGAGAGAGAGATAGAAAGACACAGCAAGGGAGGGAGAAGAGAGAGAGAGAGAGAGAGAGAGAGAGAGAGAGAAAGAGACAAGAGAAGAGAAGAGAGAGAGATAGAAAGACACAGCAAGAGAGGGAGAAGAGAGAGGCAGAGAGAGAGAGAAGAGAGACAGAAAGAGACAAGAGAAAGACAGAGAAGAGAGATAGAAAGACACAGCAAGGGAGGGAGAAGAGAGAGGCAGAGAGAGAGAAAAGAGAGACAGAAAGAGACAAGAGAAAGACAGAGAAGAGAGAGAAGAGAGATAGAAAGACACAGCAAGGGAGGGAGAAGAGAGAGGCAGAGAGAGAGAAAAGAAAGGCAGAGAAGAGAGACAGACAGAGAGAAGAGAAAGACAGAGAAGAGAGAGAAGAGAGACAGAAAGAGAGAAGAGAAAGACAGAGAAGAGAGATAGAAAGACACAGCAAGGGAGGGAGAAGAGCGAGGCAGAGAGAGAGAAGAGAGACAGAAAGAGGCAAGAGAAAGACAGAGAAGAGAGAGAAGAGAGATAGAAAGACACAGAAAGGGAGGGGGAAGAGAGAGAGACAGAAAGAGAGAAAAGAAAGGCAGATAAAAGAGAGACAGAGAGAAGAGAAAGACAGAGAAGAATGAGAAGAGAGACAGAAAGAGAGAAGAGAAAGACAGAGAAGAGAGAGACAGAGAGAAGAGAGAGCGAAAGGAGAGACAAAGCGCAAGAAGATAGTGAGAAAGAGAGAGATGGACAGAGAGAGTGAAGGAAGAGAGACAGAAAGAGAGAAAGAAGACAGAGACAGAGAGAGTTAGGGAAATAGAGAGAAAGAGAGAAATGAGAGAAAGAGAGCGGGTGCGAGATAGAAAAAGCGAGAGAGTAGACAGAGAGAAAGATGGAGAGAGAATGAGAGCGATAGAGAATGTGTAAGAGAGGGAGAGAGATGAAGAGAGAGAGCGAGTGAGAGAGAGGGAGGACAGAAAGAGAGAGTGGGAGAGAGAGAAAGAGAGAGCTGCTCTGATCTCCCTGCAGCAGTCAGGCTTAAGTAAACCCATTACTCAGGTTTGAACAAGCCCGGCCCCGAGCCTCTAAACTTAAACAACAATCTGCTGTCAGCGACCACACATCCACAACTTTAAAAAAAACAACTGAAATGAAGTTTGTGTCGGCTCAGAGAGTGTTTAATCCTCCTACACTTCCACACTGATCTTAAACACACATGTGGTTATGGCTGAATACGCTCAAATACAAAGTACTTACAACACTGCGTACATGGTATTTTAATGATCTACTGTCACACTGCCCTGAGTACAGACAGGTGTTTCTGATGGCACCTGGCGGCAGGGGCGGAGTTTCAAGTGCGGACGCCTGTTTGACCAATCACACTGTTACTTATACCTCCCTCACTCTCCCCTTTAGACTTCCAGACTAAACTACTGCATCACACCAGGTTTGTGAAGTTATAGTGCACAGTTTTGTATCATTTATGGAGAAATGTCCTGTAAGAGCAGGGCCGGTCCAGCCTATAAGCAGCAGTTTAGGGCCACGAGGTCACAAGAGGGCCCCCGAGAGCCCAGAAAATGTATGTTGAAAATAATATAATGCATCGAGGGCTTGTATGTTTAGAGCCGCCGAAATATCCCTCTAAAACAGGGGCGTCAAACTTATTTTCACAAAGGGCCACATCGATAAAATGGTGGCTCTCTTTGAATAGATATGACAAAAAATTACTGTGTAACTGTATCTACTGATAAACTGATATTTTAAGTCGTACGTTTTAATTTACTTTGTTGCGGGCCACATAAAATGACATGGCGGGCCACATTTGGCACACGGGCCTTTTGTTTTATATCTATAGTATCAAATATCACTGCTGACTACATTTTTTTTTTTTTTTGAGTCGGGCAAAGGTGAGTGCAAGGACCTTTATAATGTGAGTTTAAGCCCACTGTCGCCAAAAGGAACATTAAAATCCACCAGAAACGAAGAAAAAATGTCTAGAATTGTAAAACTCTTGACCCCTCCTTAAATATTTGTCTTTCTGGATGTTTTTACATTATAAATCATATGAATTTGTCAAACTGTGTGGAGTTAATTAAGACACAAAGTGCTGCTGTTGTGCCTGGAGCCTGACACCAGCTCAGAGCCGAAAAATGTCAAAAATCAAAAGAAGTTTAGTGTTTTGGAGGTCGCTTCTGGGAAAACGACACGGAAATACTTCTCTGTAAAGTGTAAAAGTGTAAAACCTATGGAACTTTTATGGAGAGACAGAGCCAGACATGAGCAGGAATGAGCCCAGCAACAGGAGCCTGCAGCCGCTTTTTCTGCCGCTCTTTCTAAAACGTCACTTCTTTTTAGTGTTTTCCTTCCATCTCTCCATGTTTGACTCCATGTCTCTGTCTCTCAGGTGCTAAAATGGGCCTACCCTCTTCCTCCCTTTTTCTCTCTCTTCCCCCTCTCTTTCCTGCAGCCTGTCTCTTTTCTGTCCTTGTTGAGCCTTCTCTCTCTCTCTCTCTCTAAAACATCACTTCTTTTTAGTGTTTTCCTTCCGTCTCTCCATGTTTGACTCTATATGCCCCTCTCTCAGGTGCTAAAATGGGCCCCATCTCTTCCTCCATCTTTCTCTCTCTCCTCCCCTCTCTCTCTTTTCTGCCGCTTGTCTCTTTTCTGTCGTTGCTGAGCTCTCTCTCTCTCTCTCACCTTGTCTCTCCATGTTTGATTCTGTCTCTCTCTTCTTTGTCAGCTGCTAAAATGGACCCCACTCTCTTCCTCCCTTTCTCTCTCCCTCTCTTTCTCCCCCACTCTCTCTCTTTTCTGCAGCCTGTTTTTTTGTCACTGTTGGGCCCCCTCTCTCTTTTTTTTTTCTTGTGCTCTCTCTCTCATTCTGTCTCTCCATGTTTGTCTCGCTCTCTCTTCCTCCCTCTTTCTCTCTTCCTCCCCACTCCTCTCTCTCTCTCTCTCTCTTTTCTGTCCTTGTTGGGCCCTCTCTCTTTCTAAAACATCACTTCTTTTTAATGTTTTCCTTCCGTCTCTTCATGTTTGATTCTACGTCTCTCTTTCTTCTGTGTTTCTCTGTTTCTGTGTTCCCCTGTGTCTGTGTTTCTTTGTGTTCCCTTGTTTCCATGTTTCCGTGTTGTAGTAGCGGACACTCACCGGGCTGACAGTCCCTCTGCGGACAGGGCTCGGACATGGACTGTGTGGAGCCTGAAGGACAGAGACACACACAGAGTTACACCACGTGAAGAGCACATGGTCCAGAGTACTGCACTCTGAATACTGTCAGTACTTTTACTGCATTCTGAATACTGTCAGTACTTTTACTGCATTCTGAATACTGTCAGTACTTTTACTGCATTCTCAATACTGTCAGTACTTTTACACAGAGCTGCATTAAAGTGATGAGTAAAAACACAACACAGGATTTTCAACAGCTTCATGTTTGTTTCACTATTTCCGTGTCTGTTTCCCACAAACAGACCTGTTTCTGTTTAGTCCTGTTCTCGTCCTGGTTTAGACCTGGTTTAGACCTGGTTTAGTCCGGGTTTCCGAGTCCTGGTTTAGGCCTGGTTTAGGCCTGGTTTTCTCTGGTGTTTCCTGGTTTAGTCCTGGTTTAGTCTTGGTTTAGTCTTGGTTTAGTCCTGGTTTAGTCCTGTGTTTAGTCCGGGTTTAGTCCAGTTTAGTCTTGGTTTCCGTGTTTCTGTGTAGTCCTGGTTCTAGTCTGATTAGCCCGCTGTTTTTCCTGGTTTAGTCCTGTTTTAGACCTGGTTTAGTCCTGGTTTAGTCCTGGTTTAGTCCTGGTTTACTCCTGGTTTAGTCCTGGTTACAGTCCTGGTTTGTGCACTTTAGTCCTGGTTTACTCCTGGTTACTGTCAGTCCTGGTTTTAGTCCTGGTTTAGTCCTGGTTTACAAACAGACGTGGTTTAGACCTGGTTTAGTCCCTGGTTTAGTCCTGGTTTAGTCCTGTTTTAGACCTGGTTAAGTCCTGGTTTAGTCTGGTTTAGTCCTGGTTTAGTCCTGGTTTAGTTCTGGTTTAGTCCTGGTTTAGTCCTGGTTTCCTGGTCCCTGGTTTAGTCCTGGTTTAGTCCTGGTTTAGTCCTGGTTTAGTCCTGTCCTGGTTTAGACCTGGTTTAGTCCTGGTTTAGTCCTGGTTAAGTCCTGGTTTCCTGTCCTGGTTTAGTCCTGGTTTAGTCCTAGTTTAGTCCTGGTTTAGTCCTGGTTTAGTCCTGGTTTAGCCCTGGTTTAGTCCTGTTTTAGTCCTGTTTTAGTCCTGGTTTAGTCCTGTTTAGTCCTGGTTTAGTCCTGGTTCCCTGGTTTAGACCTGGTTTAGTCCTGGTTTAGTCCTGTTTTAGTCCTGGTTTAGTCCTGGTTTAGTCCTGGTTTAGCCCTGGTTTAGTCCTGGTTTAGTCCTGGTTTAGCCCTGGTTTAGTCCTGGTTTAGTCCTGGTTTAGTCCTGGTTTAGTCCTGGTTTAGCCCTGGTTCCTTATGGGTAATTTCACATCCCGTCTGAAGAGTGATGTTCGTTACACTTAAAGCTGAAGTTACACTTTCACATCGTTGTCTCCATAGGGAAATGTGCATTTTTCTGCTCTCGTTAACACCACCAGGAATTTAAGAATTACATTTTTACGCCGTGGTATCCCAGGGTTTTGTCCTTGTTCTGGGACTTGTTGAGCTTTTGAAGATCCAAGTTCTGTCTGTGTGTGAATGATTCCCACAATCAAAAACTCGCATCCCGCTGAGAGGATGTGAGGAACCAAGGCCTCCAGACGAGCGAGAGAGGAGACCAAAATCTGGGAAGAGTTACCAGGATAGACACGTGAAACCCAGAGGGAACCGAGGGGGTCTGATTGACAAACCACACATAAATTATCATCATGTTTATTGCACTGTTTTGAGTTCAGGAAACATAAGAAACCCCGAGCAAAACTTGGGAAAACATTTACATTTCCTGGGACAAAAAAATTTCAACTGTTTTCCAGGAATTCCCCATGTGACCTGTCTGTCCGAACGTCCTCGCTATTCCTGCAGGGGGCACTATTTAGGGATCACGCCGTTTTTAGTGGTCCGTTTGTGTGAGATCCAGCTTGACTAAAACTTGCATGATGGTTATTAGTCCTTAAAGCCTCGTGCCAGTCCAATTTGATCCTTATTTAGGACAGAAATCAAGTTTTATCAAAGTTCAGCCTTTAGACTTTTTTTTTTTCCACCCAGACACAGAGTCACATGAGTGTGTCCAAACCGCTCTGTGAATGAGGCTCTACAGCATGTATGTCAAACTCAGGCCCGGGAGCCAAATGTGGCCCATGACGTAAGTATATTTGGCCCGTGAGATCATATCAAATGTACATTAGAGCTGGCCCGCCGGTATGAAGAGCATGCACCACTAATACTACAAATCCCAGAATGCTTTGCAAGTACACGTAGTCACACAGTTAGTCCAGTCCTTTTCTGTTTTCTGTTGACATTGATTAGCAACCAAGCTATTAGTCACCTCGGCCAAATGAATTACTACAGAGAGAGAATCTCAAACTTCATTTCTTCTGTTTGTTGTATCAAACTTGAGTTGTTCCAGATTTTGTGTTTAAAAAAAATTAAAGTTTGTTTCTATATGAAAAGGTTAAACATTACATATCAGATACAGTCCATTGTTGAGTCCATTACTGAGTTTGGCCCGTGAATTTGTCTCAGTTTCAAATTTTGGCCCCTGTGAATTTGAGTTTGACACCCCCGCTCCATAGAGTCCGCTAAAGAGTCCCGGCCTGTGTAGTGAGCGAAGGGTTAGGGGCTGGAGGGGACATTCGGACACAAACAAATTCAATTTAACCAATAAGATTAGATTAGAAGTCTGAGCACCAACGTTTAGTCATGTAGGATTTTTTAAATGCAATAAAGTAATACGAGTTTTTCCCCATTAAAGATATATCATAAAAAGCAGCTCTGAAAGACTGTTGTGTAAAGCATTTTTATCCTGTGAGAACCAGGAAGTGTTGGTGGTGCACTGTTAGGATGCTAGTTGTCCGGTCTGGTCGTTGAAAGCTGTGAAAAGCGCTTATAAATTCATCACTGTGAGTAATTAGGATGTTCTGAAAGCATAAGGTCAGTGACGAATAACTTTGGACCACTGCAAACTTCTGGTTTTCACACTTTTAAGACTGTAAAAATCAGGGAACAGCACTTTTAATTATAGTTAAAGTGGAACAGAAACATGTTCTCAAAGCGACGAGGACATTTTGTACTTTGAATAAACAGATTAAAACAGGACTTAAATCTGACCAAGCCCAGAGGTACATCATTTTAAACATTTATTTTACTTCTATGGGGTATTAACTGTAACACATAACACATTTAGCTCACTGTGTTACCTTTTATTCTTTTGAAAATGCTACATTCGCCCAAAAACAACTTATTTACATGTTTTGTCTCCCTTCCCTTTGCTCTCGGCGCTAAGTCACTCCCCCTTCAGAGCGCTATCACCACACAATCCGCGTCAATGATGGTGCGGCACGTCACGTTGGGTTTGTGTAGCTGTCGTGTACAGTTTTGTGTCATGTTTTTGTATTGATACTTTGCAGTGACGTCACGCTGGGGGTGCTCTACGTGTATGTCTACGGTGGAATGTGCAGTTGGCAAAAACGTTTTAAGAGAGAGCGTTTTAAGAAGAGAACATTTCAAAATGGATTTAAACAGCACACGAACAATCAATCTGAGCGTTCACGTGCTGTTTAGGAGTTTGATTTTCAACAAAAAGGTGAAAACGACTAACTGAAAAACTGTTGGCTAATGCTAGCTAGCTTGTGACTGTCATATTATTTGAGAGGGGCTTATTTAACAGCACACATCAGCTGACCTGTTGTAGTTAAGATAAATCAGTTTTTTTGTATGGTCAGATTGTAGTAAAAGAAAGTAGAGATCAGAGTCTAACAGACCTTCAGACAGAGACGTGCCTACAGTTAGCATCACACCCCCAGAGAATGTTCATTACATCAGCTGCAATAGATCAATATTCATGAAGAATCGTCGTGTGGGAGCGTGTGGCTTGTGGACTGAGCTTTGGACAGAATCTTACGGCTAACTCGAGGAGGGTTCAAACAGGGTCCGGGAGAGATCACTAGATTACTCAAACATGCACGGATGACATTTAAAACCTCTTCAGGCATGTTTGTGATGAGGGAACAACATTAGAACATGGTTGCATAAGACCTCCTCTTTAAATACCGTACATCGCAGTGAATCAGAACAAAAGCACGACTCGAGTACAGCGCTACCTGCATCTGCTCCCGGGTCAATCGCGCTCTTCAACAAATCGTCTAAAAAAGAAAAAAAAAACAACATTTTGAAGCTGAGAAGTGAGGAAATTCTTGACAAATCGAGCTGCTTTTTGTGAGCTTGGCTGCCGTCCAGGTGATGCTATCGTAGCGAGACGCATGGTCCGAATTATCCCAAACTAGATTCAGATGTTTTTCGGCGCATCAAAAGGCGTTGCCGCTTGTAATGAGCCCTGAATAGACCCCGGGGCCGGATTGGCGAGGGACCCTAGAGGAAGACTAGGGTAACGCGGGGCGACGGGTTAAAATAAGCATTAAATTGGAGTGTCTCTGGGTTTTGTCGTGTTATTCCCGGAGGTTTAGCTGACGTTTGGGTCTTAATAAAACATTTTGGAAGTCGAGATTGGGTGCAAATTGTGGCTAGTCAAAACAACATGCTAACACGGGAGCGGCCCCTGTGCTTATGTCATGACAGCGAGTCAAAGGCAAGAAAGACTTAAAAAGATAAAAGATATGAGGAGGACGAAAGTTATGTTGAATAAACTATAAAAGTCAGGAATAGTTAGTCTATAGGGTTTTTATTAAAGGTTCAATGTTGCACTTTTCTAGTAGGGGGTCCGCTACATGTTTGTCTCCGTGGAGATGTTACTGCTTTGCCTGCGACGTTTCACAGTTGGGCATTAAACTCATCTGTCTTCCATTTTATTGCTGACATACACCTTGGAAACATGCATTCTACTTCTTCACAGATCTGACCTGTACCGTGGCGTGTGTCTGTGGGGGTAAATAGTAGTTTAATGCCATACTGTGGAACATTCCCAGATAAAGCAATAACATCTCCATGGAGACAGGTGATGATGAGTTATTCCTCACTTAACTTACGCATTCTGAGCATCCTAATTATTCACCATGATGGGTTTATAAGCACTTTTCACAACTTTTCAGACCAGTGCGGAGTTTTCAGTGTCAGTAAAGCTAACATCAACTAGCAAGCAAACGTGCACTGCCTGATCAACAAAATGCTCACATGCAGGCAGGCCTTTTTTGGAACTTAAAAGTCCTATATTACACGAAACACTTTTTTCTTGTTAGCTTTAAGTCACATTATAATGATATTACGTCTACAAAGCTCAAAATGCTCTGTTCCACCTTGTGATGTCATAAAGTGGTAGTTTTCATGTTAACAGCTCCTTTTACCTTTAGTTCAGTAGTAGATCGGCAATTCCAGGACTGAAATGATCCAAGTGATTCTAGTGAAGGTGTATGGAGTTTAAAAAAAACACAGCGGAGCACTTCCTGTATTACCACTTGATGACATCACAAGGTGGAACAGAGCGTTTGAGAGAAGAACTCCGTCTAAATCTGCAGGTTTGTGTGTTAAACATGTGAATGAAAGAAAACACAACTCCAGGTCTGTTTTTGGGACGAGGAAACAACATTATAACATGGGACTTAAACTATATCTGTCCTGTACATGCACGACTCTAACATGGTTTGGGAATTGAACCAGGGACTTTCTTGTTGTGCGTTGAAAGCTCTAACCACTGTGCCACTGATTCAAAAGAGCCAAACTCAGGACGGATTTGACGGCCCTGGTCCATATTTCATGTCATGTCCACGTGTCCTCACAAACCTCCTGTGTAAAACAGATTTGGCCTTGGGACTAAATGACTTCAGAATGCATCTTTCACACACGTGTCCTTCAAGCAGGTATGATGAAAACTAAAATGTGAGGTTCACGTGGCAACAAAACATTTTACAATCTCCAGAGTTTAAACAGAGCTGGAGAAATGTCAGAATTTTCAGGTGCAGTTGCGCTTTGAAGGGCCCATATTACACTATTTTCTGATCTGTGTTATAATGTTTCCTCATCACAAACAGACCTGGAGATGTGTTTTGTTTCATTCTCACGTTTAACACACAAACCCTGCACATTTAGGCTTCTCTCAAACAGAAAACGCTCCGTTCCACCTTGTGATGTCATCAAGTGGTAATACAGGAAGTGCTCCACTGTGTTTTTAAACTCCATACACCTTTACTAGAATCATCTGGAATTGCTAATCTACTGAACTAAAGGTAAAAGTAGCTGTTAAGTTCAAAAATTGTGGATCAGAAGTTTGGAGATTTCTTAAAAAAAAACCCCAAAAAGACCAAAAAAAGAAACCAAAAACCACAAAAAAAAAAGGAAAAAAAAAAATCTCCCATAGAATTACAAAGGCCCCAGCTGAAATTAAACTTGAATCTGACGCAAGACGCCAGAAAAGTTAGCGGCTTTAACCACGCAAAATAAACACTTCTTAAGAAAGTTGAGGAATTTTATTGCATTATTCTTGTGCCCATGAGCAAGACGCTTCACTCCCCCTGCTCGAGTGCGTATGATATAATGTCTTCTGCCCGTGTGAATGGTAGTCACATGTGTTAAGTATCGCGTGGCTTTAAATAAGTCTGTGGTTGCAAGTGTAGAGTTGACATCTTGTTTTATTAAAGATAAAAACCCCAAATCATCTTTTGGAATGATCTTGGTTTCTGTGGGAGGAATTAAAGTGAATTTACAACAAACAAAATGGCCCCGGCGGCTTCAGAGCGCTGGCCAAAGAACATGGTGTGGTTAGTTCTGGTTCTTCCTCTGACCGCAATCAAAACAAGGCCAAATCAAAGCGAAAACAAGACCAGACCAAAACTGTGTCCAAGTACAAACCGAAACAAGACCAGATGGACTAGTATACACCCACGGACCACTATGGAACCTACTTATAAGACTCATAGACAAGTATACGCCCACGGACCACTATGGAATCTACTTATAAGACCACACAGACTAGTATACACCCACGGACCGCTATGGAACCTACTTATAAGACTCATAGACAAGTATACGCCCATGGACCACTATGGAACCTACTTATAAGACCACACAGACTAGTATACGCCCATGGACCACTATGGAACCTACTTATGAGACCACACAGACTAGTATACACCCATGGACCACTATGGAACCTACTTATGAGACCACATAGACTAGTATACACCCATGGACCGCTATGGAACCTACTTATAAGACCACACAGACTAGTATACGCCCAGGGACCACTATGGAACCTACTTATAAGACCACATAGACTATACGCCCATGGACCACTATGGAACCTACTTATAAGACCACATAGACTAGTATACACCCATGGACCACTATGGAACCTACTTATAAGACTCACAAGACTAGTATACGCCCATGTACCGCTATGGAACCTACTTATAAGACCACATAGACTAGTATACACCCATGGACCACTATGGAACCTACTTATAAGACCACACAGACTAGTATACGCCCATGGACCACTATGGAACCTACTTATAAGACTACACAGACTAGTATACGCCCAGGGACCACAATGGAACCTACTTATAAGACTACACAGACTAGTATACACGCCCATGGACCACTAATGGAACCTACTTATAAGACCACACAGACTAGTATACGCCCATGGACCCACTATGGAACCTACTTATAAGACCACAACAGACTAGTATACGCCCATGGACCACTATGGAACCTACTTATAAGACCACATAGACTAGTATATACCCCATGGACCACTATGGAACCTACTTATAAGACCACACAGACTAGTATACACCCATGGACCACTATGGAACCTACTTATAAGACCACACAGACTAGTATACGCCCATGGACCACTATGGAACCTACTTATAAGACCACACAGACTAGTATACGCCCACGGACCACTATGGAACCTACTTATAAGACCACACAGACTAGTATACGCCCATGGACCACTATGGAACCTACTTATAAGACCACATAGACTAGTATACGCCCATGGACCACTATGGAACCTACTTATAAGACCACATAGACTAGTATACGCCCATGGACCACTATGGAACCTACTTATAAGACCACATAGACTAGTATACGCCCATGGACCACTATGGAACCTACTTATAAGACTACATAGACTAGTATACGCCCATGGACCACTATGGAACCTACTTATAAGACCACACAGACTAGTATACGCCCATGGACCACTATGGAACCTACTTATAAGACCACATAGACTAGTATACGCCCATGGACCACTATGGAACCTACTTATAAGACTCATAGACAAGTATACGCCCATGTACCACTATGGAACCTACTTATAAGACCACATAGACAAGTATACACCCATGGACCACTATGGAACCTACTTTAAAGACCACACAGACTAGTATACGCCCATGGACCACTATGGAACCTACTTATAAGACCACACAGACTAGTATACGCCCATGGACCACTATGGAACCTACTTATAAGACTCAAAGACTAGTATACGCCCATGTACCGCTATGGAACCTACTTATAAGACCACATAGACAAGTATACACCCATGGACCACTATGGAACCTACTTATGAGACCACACAGACTAGTATACACCCATGGACCACTATGGAACCTACTTATAAGACTCATAGACTAGTATACGCCCATGGACCACTATGGAAGCTACTTCTAAGACCACATAGACTAGTATAGACCCATGGACCACTATGGAACCTACTTATAAGACCACACAGACTAGTATACGCCCATGGACCACTATGGAACCTACTTATAAGACCACACAGACTAGTATACGCCCATGGACCACTATGGAACCTACTTATAAGACCACACAGACTAGTATACGCCCATGGACCGCTATGGAATCTACTTACAAGGCCAACCACACAGACTAGTATACGCCCATGTACCTCTATGGAACCTACTTATAAGACCACATAGACTAGTATACGCCCATGTACCGCTATGGAACCTACTTATAAGACCACACAGACTAGTATACACCCATGTACCTCTATGGAACCTACTTATAAGACCACACAGACTAGTATACGCCCATGGACCACTATGTAACCTACTTATAAGACCACATAGACTATACGCCCATGGACCACTATGGAACCTACTTATAAGACTCACAGACTAGTATACACCCATGGACCACTATGGAACCTACTTATAAGACTCACAGACAAGTATACGCCCATGTACCGCTATGGAACCTACTTACAAGATCACACAGACTATTATACACCCACGGACCACTATGGAACCACTATGGAACCTACTTATAAGACCACATAGACTAGTATACGCCCATGGACCACTATGGAACCTACTTATAAGACCACCACACTAGTATAGTATGTACCGCCCACATGACTAGTATACACCCATGGACCACTATGGAACCTACTTATAAGACCACACAGACTAGTATATACGCCCATGGACCACTATGGAACCTACTTATAAGACCACACAGACTAGTATACGCCCATGGACCACTATGGAACCTACTTATAAGACCACACAGACTAGTATACGCCCATGGACCACTATGAAACCTACTTATAAGACCACACAGACTAGTATACCCATGGACCCACTATGGAACCTACTTATAAGACCACACAGACTAGTATACGCCCATGAACCACTATGGAACCTCCTGCACAACTGAGGGATTACACAGATATAAGGCCACATGGGAAAATAAAAGAAAGTACTACCAAATCACATTCTATTGTCTAAATGAAGATATCATCGTGGCATCAGAATCGGTAGTGAGTATTGACTCTGTTACTTGGTATTAAATTTGAAGTTTGAAATTTTAGTATTGTGACACAACTATGCAAGACCAGACCCAACCCAGGTTTGAGACCACGCCAAAGTCCACATCAAAACCAGGTCCAAGTTCCCAGAAAATGCTAATATTTTACACATTGACCTCAGAGCGTTCCAGCTGATTTAACTCGTGTGGAAGCAGTAAGGCTAATGCTAACCCGAAGACTAAAGAAATGTAAAAGTTATAAGAATGTCTGAATGTGGAGAAGCTGGTAAATGTGTTCTAAAGCCTGAGGCAGATTCAGAAAAAAGTCACATTTTGCTAGATTTTTTCTCATTCGCTGTGGTCAAAATAATACAAATTTACAAAAATGAACTGTGCTCAACTGAATCAAAAAGCCACAGAAATGAACAAAATTACAAAAACCCCGTCCACGAGTACCAGGCCACACTTATGTTCACCCGATGGACTAAAGCTGAACGAAGGATTCCACAGGAGCCAATCAGGTTTTAACCTCAACAGTACAGTGGTCCCACCCTATATCGCAGTTCACCTTTCGCTTTTTTTGTACAATTTAGCATGTTTTTTTTTACAGAGTATGAACGCACATTGTGTTCTGCGTCCTGATTGGCTGAGGGACTGTAGACCATCGTCCATCAGTCTCCTCCGTGTCTCCTGTACAGAATGTGTTCAGACAAATTAACATAAATGTTGGATCATAGTGTGACTCTTAAGTGCTGTATGTTTGAAAGTTTTCTTCCCGACAAAACCCAAAAAGTCGATGAAACTTTCTGCACCGAAAAATTTCAGAAACACTTTGGACTTAAGTGTTTCTGTGCACGGAGAGGCGCCTCTGTGGACACCGCTGGAGTAGAGGCACGAGAACAACACATTTGAAGATCATCGAGGAAGAGGGAGAAAATATACGAAGGTTTGAACTTTGAGAGAGATTAAACGAGAGAGAAATGTGAGAAAATGTTAATATCCTGTGTGAGAAAAGTGTATAAAGTGTGTGGTGAGGGGTTTTACAGCTTTAAAACATATATAATAATTGAACAAATAAAGCTGACTACTTTGCGGATTTTGCTTCTTGCGGGTTATTTTTAGAACGTAACCCCTGCGATAAACGAGGGACCACTGTATCTCAATCTATTTGCTTAATTATGAGGCCGACGAGTTTAAAATAAAACTATAAACACTGAAATATTGAAACTAAAACACACAAAAACGCTGAAACAAAAAAAAAAACTTAAACCAGTTGTCCCCTGCACATGGTCCGGCCCACGACCCCCGAAAATGTCCGACATGTGGAGACTCGGGTAAGTAGTGACTGGATGTATTTGACTCATTTATATAACTAAAATGAAGAAGTTTAACCATATAAAGTAAAGTATCTTGTGTATGTGTGGTATTTAACTTAAAAGGTGGACTATAACTAAGCCAAACAAACCCGGGAGAGTTGTGTCCACCAGTTTAATAATGACGTTTAATAATATTTAAGAGTTTAATGGAACAAAGTCGGAGTTGGATCAGGTTTGTGCGACAGTAGCTCAGTTGGTGCAGCGTTTGTCCAAAGGTTTGTGGTTCGAATCCCGCTCACAGCACGACATAATTGGTAGAGGGGTCCAGACCTACTGACCCACAGGTCGACGGTGCGACTCCAGTTCCCACAGATGGACCCGTCGTTGTGTCCTTGGGCCTGTGATTGATGTGGTACTTAACCTCTCAGGACGTTTGTACGGTCATTAGCGTTGTTCTAACAGGTTACAGTTTAAAACTCTGACGTCGGGTTTACTCGTTTGAGCAGCATTCCACGGCAATTTTTTTCATGTTGAAGGTGAGAAAAATCTCAGTTACACGTTTCCCAGAGTGTACTAGTCCAGAGAGCGGGAAATCTGTTCAAACCAGTCCAAACGGAGCCACAAATGAGGTCCAATGAGTCCTCAGGAAGTCCACTATACTACAGTAACTTCAGAACTTTAAGACAAAATACTTTTATTCTAAATGTTTTTGTTTTATACACATTTCAAATCAGTTACAGTAGTAGTAGTAGTTGTAGTAGTAGTAGTAGTAAAATTAGTAGTATTGTCTGCATTAAGACACTTTCCTTTAGAACCAATATTGATGATGTCTTCCTATTGCTACAATTCAGAAGTAGTAGTGGTAGTATGAGTAGCAATGTAGTAGTAGTATTTGAAGTAGTAGTATTTGAAGTAGTAGTGGTAGTATGAGTAGCAATATAGTAGTAATATTTGAAGTAGTAGTGGTAGTATGAGTAGCAATATAGTAGTAGTATTTGAAGTAGTAGTGGTAGTATGTGTAGAAATATAGTAGTAGTATTTGAAGTAGTAGTATTTGAAGTAGTAGTGGTAGTATGAGTAGCAATATAGTAGTAGTATTTGAAGTAGTAGTAGTATTGAAGTAGTAGTGGTAGTATGAGTAGCAATGTAGTAGTATTTTGAAGTAGTATTTGAAGTAGTAGTGGTAGTATGAGTAGCAATATAGTAGTAGTATTTGAAGTAGTAGTATTTGAAGTAGTAGTGGTAGTATGAGTAGCAATATAGTAGTAGTATTTGAAGTAGTAGTGGTAGTATGAGTAGCAATGTAGTAGTAGTATTTGAGTAGTAGTATTTGAAGTAGTAGTGGTAGTATGAGTAGCAATATAGTAGTATATTTGAAGTAGTAGTATTGAGTAGTAGTGGTAGTATGAGTAGCAATATAGTAGTAGTATTTGAAGTAGTAGTAGTATTTTGAAGTAGTAGTGGTAGTATGAGTAGCAATATAGTAGTAGTATTTGAAGTAGTAGTGGTAGTATGAGTAGCAATGTAGTAGTAGTATTTGAAGTAGTAGTATTTGAAGTAGTAGTGGTAGTATGAGTAGCAATATAGTAGTATTATTTGAAGTAGTAGTATTTGAAGTAGTAGTGGTAGTATGAGTAGCAATATAGTAGTAGTATTTGAAGTAGTAGTATTTTGAAGTAGTAGTGGTAGTATGAGTAGCAATATAGTAGTAGTATTAGAAGTAGTAGTATTTGAAGTAGTAGTCTTTGTATGAGTAGCAATATAGTAGTATTTGAAGTAGTAGTATTTGAAATAGTAGTGGTAGTATGAGTAGCAATATAGTAGTAGTGTTTGAAGTAGCAGTATTTGAAGTAGAAGTGGTAGTATTAGTAGCAATATAGTAGTAGTATTTGAAGTAGTGATGGTAGTATTTGTAGCAATATAGTAGTAGCAGAGGTAGTAGTCGTATTTGAAGTAGGAGTAGTAGTTGTTACAGTAGTAGTAATAGTGGTATGATAGTACCACAGCAGCAGGAGTAGTAGTTTGAAGTAGTAGTAGTATTAGTGCCAATATAGTAGTAGTGTTTGAAGTAGTAGTATTTGAAGTAGGAGTAGTAGTTGTTACAGTAGTATGATAGTAGTAATATTAGTAGTAGTAGTATTTAAAGTAGTAGTAGTAGTTGTTACAGTAGTAGTAATGTCAGTATGATAATAATATTAGCCGTAGCAGTATTTGAAGTAACAGTAGTAATTGAAGTAGTGGTAGAATGCTGGTCTGGATTAAGGCCTGATGATGTCCTCCTATTGCTACACCTCAGAGGAATTCAGCCTCTACTCCCAGAAAACAGCGGAGCAAATCTCACAGACTGATTTTATAGAGACTTGGAGCGCGGGATGAAAGAGCTCACAGGGCCCATGTTTCACCAAAGCCCTGAGAAAACATTTAAACATTTTTTTTTTTCCTCAAAGTGGGAAAAACTTCAGAACAACCCAGCGGCTACAAGGGGGTCCAATTTCAGGCTGTCCTCAGAAAGTTCACGCTGCTTCCAGATCACTCCTGCTTTCAACAAAGGTAAGACTGGAGAGGTGAGACTACATTTTTACGGTTTTAAAAATGTAAAAAAAACCCCAACAAAATCAGTTCATTTCAAACTTTTCACAGTGGTCCTACCAATTCCTAGCCTCCCAATAATTAACTATAATGAGTTTTTAAGCATGCATATCATCGTCCAGAAACCGGAGTGAAGTTCTCTCCATCACGGTAATGCTACCAACTACTACTACTACTACTACTACTACTAATACTGCATTTCATTTATAAGCGCCTTTCGTAACACCCAAGGACACTGAACAAGATAAAATTACATATAAAACAATAAAAAAATGACAAGAGCTGATTGATTTTGAAAGGTAGGACAGTCTGAACAGGCGGGTCTTGTATGAAGGGGCGAGGTGGTGTATGGCTTTGAAGGTGGAGTTGTTGTAGGACTGGGGGTGATGGTGGTGGATAGCGGGGGTTCGTGTTATGACCCGGGCTGCGGAGTTCTGAAGGAGCTGCAGTTTCTGGAGGGATTTATTGGGGAGACCAAAGAGAAGCGAGTTACAGTAATCGATGCGAGAAGTTACAAAGCTTTGGACTAGAATGGCAGCGGTGTGAGGAGTGAGGGCGAAGACGAGAGATATTGAGTAAGTGGAAATATGCAGACCGGGTGACATGAAAGGAAAGTGTACTGTCGAGGATGACACCAAGACTCTTGACCTGAAGGGAAGGATGGACGGTTGAGTTGTTGATGTTGATTGAAAAGCGGTTGGATTTGGAGAGTGTGGATGGGGCGTCTACGAGGAGGACTTCTGTTTTGGAACATGAGAAAGTTAGTGGAGAACCATGAGTTGATTTCCTGCAGGCAGAGGATAAGGGAGGATGGTGGGAATGATGACGAGGGCCTGGAGGAAAGGTAGAGCTGTGTGTCATCCGCGTAACGATGAAAGTGAATGTTGTGCTTACGGAAGATGAAACCAAAGAGGGAGGATATAGATGATAAAAAGGAGGGGCCCCAGGACAGAGTGGACGGTTGGTGAGGTACGAGATGAACCGAGTGAGTGGGATGTCAGTGATACCGATAGAGGATAGTCTATGGAAGAGAAGGTTGTGGGAGATGGTGTCGAATCGGAGGATGGAGAGCTAGCTGCCACGAGGAGGTCATTAGTACTTTTTAGGAGTGCAGTTTCTGGCTGGGAGGGGGTCGGAAGCCAGCTGCCACGAGGAGGTCATTAGTACTTTTTATGAGTAGTGGTTTCTGTGGATGTGGAGGGGTCGGAAGCCTGGTTGAAACTGTTCATAGAGATTGTTCTTACTGAGATGGGGCATGTAGGTTTTTCAAATTTTGGAGATGAAACCAGTTTGTGATGGGAGCGAGGTTGTTGAAATCTTTTGAGTGATGAGGGAACTGTTCCAGAGGTGAGAGAGGAATGAATAATGTTAGTGATGAGGGGAGCTAGTACAGGGAGGCAGGTTTTGACAAGGGCTGTAGGGCCTAGCATGCTAACAGCGCACCAGCCTTACTTCCTGGTTCTTGGAGGATAAAAACGATCCGTAATTAGATGCAGATAGTACACAACGTTCTCATTTTGAGGAGATGTTTTCATAGATCTGTGCTTTTACTTTACAACGTGAAAGAAATCATGTATAATGCTAATATGTCGTATTGATGCTTTGCTCAGTAGCACAACAACAGTCGCCATAAGAGTCTTTTGGGCAGGGATAGGGGGTAGGTGACAACAGACGTTTTTGGAGCACTGAAACCTCACCTGAAGGATTACTCAAACAAGCATGAATCAATGGTACTTGTGAAATGTAGTGATTAAGCGGTAGAACTAGCTGTAATGGTAGTAGCAGTAGTATAGTATTTGTACTCACCTATGGACTCTAGCTGCGTGGCTGTAGTGGTTGTTGGTAGTTGTGGCGTTGGGCAAGGCGGAGGGTCGCAGTCGTCTGAAAACTCTTTCAGTTGCTGAGTCTCTGTCAGAAATTCTTTGACGTAATCGAAGTATTGCCCCGTGGCCCATCGCTCCTCTCTGTAGTGACACTGGAAGTCCAACATGATGGGGTCCTGTTCAGAGGAGAAAGCAAAGGGTTAGAAAGAGAGTGGTGTTCAGCGTCTGAAAGCGGGTGAAACAACCCAAAACAATTCATAAAAATCCCCCAGTTCCTGCAGCTGGGGGGTTAGCATTAGCATTAGCATTAGCACCGACCAAGACTAGCTCCCCCTGTTGACTGGTTGACTGAGGGATGGGTCAGAAATGTAACTTTAAAGTTCACACGACAGGTTCATTTTTTTTCTAATTCTGATTTGGTTTGGTGGGATAGTACCTCTGACAAATATTTATCATTATCATTTCATATCATTTGTATTAGTAAAGTCACAGAAAACAAACTCAACCTATTTCGTCAAAGCACAAAATTCCATTTGAAAAAGCAGGGACGATTTACAATCAAAGAAGACACTTTCCTGACAGTTTAAACTTTTAAGAAACTAAAGGCACCATTTGGCTTTGTGCATGGCGGCAGAAGGAGGGTGGGCGAAGTTGTTTCCGCTCTAATGTAACATCTATGAGTTTTTTGTCGAGTGGAGCTAAAATCGGTCAAACAGATGAGACAAACAGGGAGCTGCAGGTGGATGTCACTGACCACAAGTTAAACACGTTACATGTGAACAGAGAACTCTTCTACATTTACAAAGGTACGTCCTTGTGTGTCAGGGCTAATGCTAATGCTAACTTTAACTCAAGGGGTGTCCAAACTTTTCTCATTAAGGGCCACATATTAAAACACAGACAAAGCTGAGGGCCGATTGAGGGCCCACAGACTGGTCGTCAAAACAGTGAATACTTCAAATCTGCGTTAATATTACAAGTTAGACGGAACCACTAGACCTTTGTTCGTACTTTCTCAGTGGGACACATTCAATATTTGATATAGACTTAGACGTTAAAGTGGATTTTCAGAAATATACAGTAAAAAGTACTGTTTAAAGTAATATGGGCCAATTCACCTGGAAGCTTGAGGGCCAAGAAACAATGGTTTTAGGGCCGCATTTGGCCCACGGGCCACAGTTTGGGCATGCCTGCTTTAACTACTAAACTGTTACATGTAACGTAACAACTACATTTGTTGTGAAGACGCTCCAATTGTTTTTAGGTGTCAATTATTCCAGTCAGCGCCATTATTTAAATATTTATTAGGCTTCGAAATTAGCATTAGCAGCAACACACAACGTATCTTTGTGTGTCGAGACTAATGTGTTCACTTTTAGCGTGACTCTGCAAAGACCTCATAGAAATTACATTACAGAGAAGATGGCCTCACTGACCTTCCCTCTGACGTCGTGGATTATTGTGTAATTTACTCATATCCCTTGTTCACAGTGCGGTTGCTAGCTAACAGCGATGGAATTACGTCTACTTATGTCCAACCAGGAAGTAAAATCATAAAAACATGGAAACTTTTGAATAAATAGTTGAATATAATGATGTTAAGTATGTCTGAGTGAGATGGGATGTGCACTTTCAGACCGACAGAGTATGTGAAGGTGTCAGGTTCAGATCTGGCACAGCTCTGAGTTTCTGCTACACTGTGGTAAACCGCTGAGGTACTCACTCACAACACAAACTATTACGCTGTGTTAACATCCACTTAGCTTGTTCCAGTCAGCAGCCAAAGAGTTAGTACAAGTAGTAGTCATAGTATCCTTGGTATTTGTAGGAGTAATAGTAGTTGTAGTCCAGCATCAGTTATCATTGTATCTCATGTACAGCCCTGTAAATATATGTAGTAGTAGTAGTAAAGTAGCGCTCAGTGGTCAGATGTTATCAGTTTGTCTCATGTACTGCCCCTATAGTAGTGGTAGTAATCGGGTGACACATATTTATACACCAGAGTACACAGACACTGGGGGCGAGGTGGTAGTAGTAGTATAGTAGTAGTAGAATTAGCAGTAATAGTGGTAGTAGAAGTAGTAGTAAAGTTGTAATGTTGGTTAATTGTAGCAGTAGAAGCTGTATTAGCAGTAGCAGTATTAGTAGCAGCAGTAGTAGTAGTAGTAACAGAAGTAGTAATAGTAGTAAAGTTGTATTGCTGGTTACATGTTATCAGTGTGTCACATATCATAGTATTATCAGTAGTAGTGGTAGTAGCAGTAACAGTGACAGTAGTAGTAGTAGTAGTAGTAGTAGTGACAGTAGCTTTAGTATCATTGTTGCGTAGATGTTATCAGTGAGTCTCGTGTACCACCCTGTGTAATCTGACCCTTTTGTTTGAGGTGGATCCTGAACAGAAGCAGATAAAGTTACATCTGAACGTGCTCCAGGGCTCCCCGCTCCACGTCTGGTCGAGCCCGGGCCTAAGCCTGGTCTGAACCCGGTCTGAACTTGGTCTAAACCTGGTCTGAACCTGGTCTGAACTTGGTCTTAACCTGATCTGCACCTGGTCTAAACCTAGTTTGAACCTGGTCTGAACTTGATCTAAACCTGGTCTGAACCTGGTCTGAACCTGGTCTGAACCTGGTCTAAACCTGGTCTAAACCTGGTCTGAACTTGATCCAAACCTGGTCTGAACCTGGTCTGAACCTGGTTTAAGCCTGGTCTGAACTTGATCTAAACCTGGTCTGAACCTGGTCTAAACCTGGTCTGAACTTGATCCAAACCTGGTCTGAACCTGGTTTAAGCCTGGTCTGAACTTGATCTAAACCTGGTCTGAACCTGGTCTAAGCCTGGTCTGAGCTTGGTCTGAACCTGGTCTAAACCTGGTCTGAACCTGATCTGGACCTGGTCTAAGCCTGGTCTGAACTTGGTCTGAACTTGATCTAAACCTGGTCTGAACCTGGTCTGAACCTGGTCTGAACCTGGTCTGAACCTGGTCTGAACCTGGTCTGAACCTGGTCTGAACCTGGTTTAAGCCTGGTCTGAACCTGGTCTAAACCTGGTCTGAACCTGGTCTGAACCTGGTCTGAACTTGATCTGAACCTGGTCTGAACCTGGTCTAAGCCTGGTCTGAACCTGGTCTGAACCTGGTCTGAACCTGGTCTGAACCTGGTGTAAACCTGGTGTAAACCTGAACCTGGTCTAAACCTGGTCTAAACCTGGTCTAAACCTGGTCTAGCCCTAGTCCCTCATTGATATTGGAATCAAATCAATGTCACGATACTTGCACAGTATGACTTGGTGATACACAGGGATCATACATTATTACTCTTGGTGTAACCCTATGAACCTGGTGCTTCAAATATAAGCATCAAAACTGGGACTAAACCGACCAAATCACTTTATAACATAGATCAGAAAAATCCCTTTAAATAGTACGAGGCGGGACGAGTCTAACCAGTTTTCCGTTTTGACATTTTTGCGGTTTGGAAATATATTATAAATTAAACAATGTCATAAACCAATTAGCTACAATTAAGACCATTAACTCCTGAACTTTCAAACCTGTAATATGAAACCCGTAATGAATGAGACGATATACGAAGCGAGATATATGGAATGATGCAGCATGGAGGAAGTGTCTGGGGGTGAGGGAAGTCCAGGAGTCCCTGCTTAGACTGCTCCCCCCGCAATCCGACCCCCAGATAAGCGGAAGAAAAATGGATGGATGATGTAAATTCAAGCCCATTATTGTGAGAAAAGTTTCAACAAAATCGCCAACTAGACAAGAACATGCTCCACTTTTTGAATTCTTTGTTACTATGGACACGCCTGGATGACTGACAGGTTACACCCCCCCCTGCTGTTATCACTACGGGGTCTGCGGGGTCTGCGGGGGTCTGCGGCTGCTCCTCGTATGGTCCACAGAGCAACTAGTGAATAATAAATGAGTCATGTTTAACACAATGGAGAGGACAGCTGTGGATCAGGGCTGTGGAGGGCGAGGTCTGTGTAATGTTACACTCTACATGAACAATGATAAATACATGAAGAGGCCACAAGTGGAGGACATGTTCTACCACGGTCTACTTTAAGTTCTGGTTTAGTCTTGGTTTAGTCCTGGTTTAGTCCTGGGTTAGTCTTGGTTTAGTCCTGAGTTTGTCCCCATTTGTTCCTGGTTTAGTCTGAACCTGGTCTGAAGTCCTGGTTTAGTGTTAGTTTAGTCCTGGGTTAGTCCTGGTTTGGTCCTGGGTTAGTCCTGGTTTAGTCCTGGTTAAGTCCTGGTTTAGTCAAGGGTTAGTTCTGGTTTAGTCCTGGTTTAGTCTTGGTTTAGTCAAGGATTAGTCCTGGTTTAGTCCTGGGTTAGCCGTGATTTAGTCCATGGTTAGTCCTGGTTTAGTCCTGGTTTAGTTCTGGGTTAATCCTGGTTTAGTCCTGGTTTAGTCCTGCGTTAGCCCTGGTTTAGTCCTGGTTTAGTCCTGGTTTAGTCCTGCGTTAGCCCTGGTTTAGTCCTGGTTTAGTCATGTTTTAGTCCTAGTTTAGTCCTGGTTTAGTCCTGGTTTAGTCCTGGGTTAGTCCTGTTTTAGTCCTGGATTAGGCCTGGTTTAGTCCTGGTTTAGTCCTGGGTTAGGCCTGGTTTAGTCCTGGATTAATCCTGGTTTAGTCCTGGTTTAGTCCTGGGTTAGGCCTCGTTTAGTCCTGGTTTAGTCCTGGTTTAGTCCTGCTTTAGTCCTGGATTAGTCCTGGTTTAGTCCTGGTTTAGTCCTGCTTTAGTCCTGGATTAGTCCTGGATTATTCCTGGTTTAGTCCTGGTTTAGTCCTGGATTAGTCCTGGTTTAGTCCTGGGTTAGGCCTCGTTTAGTCCTGGTTTAGTCCTGCTTTAGTCCTGGATTTGTCCTGGTTTAGTCCTGGTTTAGTCCTGGTTTAGTCCTGCTTTAGACCTGGATTAGTCCTGGTTTAGTCCTGGGTTAGGCCTCTTTTAGTCCTGGTTTAGTCCTGCTTTAGTCCTGTTTAGTCCTGCTTTAGTCCTGGTTTAGTCCTGCTTTAGTCCTGCTTTAGTCCTGCTTTAGTCCTGGATTAGTCCTGGATTAGTCCTGGTTTAGTCCTGGTTTAGTCCTGGTTTAGTCCTGCTTTAGTCCTGGTTTAGTCCTGCTTTAGTCCTGCTTTAGTCCTGCTTTAGTCCTGGTTTAGTCCTGGTTTAGTCCTGGTTTAGTCCTGGTTTAGTCCTGTTTCGACTCCAGTTTAAAATATAGAGATGGGCAAAATTGACAAAAAATGAAAATGTTTTTAGAGCATCCTGTATTGGCATTTTTTCTGAAGCCAACAGAAATGTTCTAAAACATGTTTTTAAACCATAAGCACAGTTTAACCGGCAGAGCCTCCACAAAGAACGAGGTGGGGCACGATGAGGGAGCGATGGACGACGGTGGCTCAGTCGGTGTCTGTGTAATCCCTCCATTGTATCGTCGGTAGAGCGATCACATCCACTGACTCACGGGTTGGCGGTGCGATTCCAGCTCCTGCAGATGAATGTGTGTTGTGTCCTTGGGCAAGACACTTAACCCACCAGTGTCTGTGTGCACTGGTGTATGAGTGAGTGTGTGAATGGGTCAGGGTGGCTTCTCGATGTAAAGTGCTTTGAGAGGCTTGAAGGTGGAAGCGCAAATGTGACTTTTTTTTTACCGAGGTTAGTAGATTTCTCTGACTTGGTGGAGGAGAACTGAGAACTGAATCCACAGACACTCTACTCACACGAGGCACACACCAGATTTCATAAATGCTTGTCAGAAACAGCAGAGAACAGTGCGAGCTTCTTACCAGAGGGCCCATCTTGATCCTTGAGCCTTGGAGCATTTGTATGATTATACTAATGTCTTTACGATTCGTTGAAATGTTTCCAAACTTGAGCGTCAGGTTCTTTAAACTGTCCTCCAGGTAGTAGACATTGAGGTTGACCCAGCACATGCCCCCCTGCAACACACCGACACAAAGGGTTAACCGGAAAGACAGTGGCACAGTGGCACAGTGGGCACAGCGATCGCCCTGTCACTGCAGGGTTGTGAAGTGACTGTGAGACTAAGCCAGTCCTACCGTCCAAAGAATGTCCAAAAACTGCAAGATGATAATACAGGGTGGCTCAAAAGTCACTGACACTTTTAAATCTTCAGTAGCTCCTTTAATTCTTAAGTTATACTCACCAAATTGTAGCAGTAGATAAACTGAACCTTCAGAGATTTTTGGCCATATATATAGTTATAATTGTTCACTTACACTTGAACTTATCACTACTTAAACTGGGGGAAGTAAAAATGACCAAATTTTTAAAAATAATGTTTTTTAAGTGTCCACCATTTTCAGTTTCACACTGAATAGCTCGATCCAACACACTTTACATAACATTTGAAGAATTTCCGGGCTCTTATTTGATCCTCGATGTTACGTTTTAAGTCGTTTATTGTCTGAGGTTTATTCACAAACACCTTTTCTTTAAGATAATCCCACAGAAAGAAATCAGGACTAGTCAGGTCTGTGGAGATCACATACTGCCCCCTGTCTGTGAAAAACACTTATTTTTCCTTTAATGACATTTACGCTCGGGGCATCTCTGGTATTAAAATGTCGACGGTAACACCACTTGGTTTCTGAATCTGACCCATGTGACTCAAAACACCACTGCACAATGAGGGTTGGTTCCTCGGTGCTGTATTTGCTCATATTAATGTCGGAAGAGTAGATCTAAATGCTCTGGAAAAAATAAAATAAAAATATTTAAAAACAAAAGAGTTATGAATTTTTTGGAGTAGGATTTGTCTCAAAGGCTCCGTATCTCATTTTGTTTCCATGTTTAGCTATAAATAACTTTGTATATATAAATGGCTAACTTGCTAGCCGCCGTGTTGCAAGCAGGAAGTGAGAATGGGCGCACTTCCGGCTCCATTGACTCTGGTATTTTTATTTCGCTATTGTGTCCGTAAATCAAAATCTGGACATTAATAACAGACAAATCCTTCTTTCTCCCGAGATTGCTCCCGCTAGCGTTAGCAACAGGTTTGATTGACAGCGTTGCTAAGTGCCGCTCTGTGCTAAACCAATCCTAGTTTTCACCTCCAATGGTACACGCCCACTGTGAATTTTATCGTCTTAATCGGTGATACTCGTAGGATTCAGCAGTGTCATTTTTGTACAAATAAAAAAAAAATCCGCTGCTCGCTAGCTATCCATAGGAGGGACCGACGATGACGTTTTTCGGCGACGTCAGCTCCCATTGGGCACCATAGTTTTCTAACGTGGAAGTCAGCGGATTTGTTTCTTTTATTAAGTCGTTTTAGATGAATATTGTGATTTAAAATGTGCAAATTATAACATAATGATCCACGAGTGTCAGAGGTTATTACACACGAGCACAATCGAGACGACATAAACTGAATCTGTGTTGCAGCTGCAGAACATAAGTCTTACCTCTTCTCTTGGAATGTAACGCACTGGAATTTTGTAATCTTTAGGAATATTCTGTCTCTGAAAAACACAACACAAAACAGCTGTTTTAGTTTCAGTTGGAGTAAAAAGTTGTGTATTACTCCTAGTCTCTTATTATAATAACTTTACAGACAAACCACAATGGGACTGGTTCAATGGATTTTCAGCCTCATTCACTTTAATGACATTATGGTCAATTTGAACTTACTGCAGGGTTTTGGACCTTTTAAAATTTAAACTAGCTCAAAAAACTAAAAAAACAAATATGGTTTCCCCCGAGATATAATTTCTACTGTTACTACTAAAACAAACTGAATTGAATACTACTCCTACTGCGACTACTGCTGCTGTTACTACTCCTACTGCTACTACTGCTACTACTCCTACTACTCCTACTGCTATTACTGCTGCTGCTACTACTCCTACTACTACAAACTACTACTATTACTGCTACTACTACTGCTGCTGCTACTACTCCTACTGCTACTACTCCCACTACTATTACTGCTGCTTCTACTACTCCTACTACTCCTACTACTATTAGTGCTGCTGCTACTACTCTTACTACTACTAACTACTACTATTACTGCTACTACTACTGCTATTGCTACTACTGCTGCTGCTACTCCTACTACTACTATTACTGCTACTACTACTGCAACTACTGCTGCTACTCCTCCTCCTCCTCCTCCTACTACTACTACTACTACTACTACTACTACTACTACTACTACTACTACTATTACTGCTACTACTATTGCTACTGCTGCTGCTACTACTACTCCTACTACTACTAACTACTACTATTACTGCTACTACTACTGCTACTACGACTACTAACTACTACTATTACTGCTACTACTACTGCTACTACTGCTGCTGCTACTACTACTCCTACTACTACTAACTACTACTATTACTGCTACTACGACTACTAACTACTACTAATACTGCTATTACTACTCCTATTACTCCTACTACTCCTACTACTACTACTAACTACTACTATTATTACTTCTGCTACTACTACTCCTCCTATTACTACTCCTACTAACTACTACTACTACTACTACTCCAACAGTACATATATTTTCAGTACTGACCAGAATATTGAGCTTGAGGATGTCGTCCGTCACTGGGTTGCCGTGGAACTCGAGCGCTTCTCCTCCAAACACGATGAACAGCAGTAACTGGACACAGAAGCGTATCCAACTCTGCGGAGAAACACGATACAACAGCTGTAAGTACTAATACTACACATATTACTACTGCTAATGCTACTATACTACTCCTGAGACAGACGTGTTTCCAACTCTGAGAAGATAACAACAATAGCTGCTACTACTTCCACACAAAAATGTCACCCACACGTGTAGACGGTCTGGGAGTTCTCCCCCAGAAAAAAAAAAAAATGCAAACTGGCTCAAAACATCTGTATTTTTACAAATTCACTCTACAGGAAAACTAAATAATTCAGACCTGTCCTACACCTTCATTTCTGACAATAGAACTGTCTGTTGTCAAAGTGAACACAAAATCACATTTCTATAGTAAATAACCTACACTGGCTCATTCTGAATTGTTCATGGTTTAGTCCTGATGCAGACTTGGTTTGGTCTGGTTCTAGTCCTGGTTTAGTCCTGGTTTAGTCCTGGTTTAGCCCTGATGCAGACTTGGTTTGATCTTGTTCTTGTTCAGGTTTAGTCCTGAATTAGTCCTGGTTTAGTCCTGGTTTAGTCCTGTCACATTCCAGGTTAAGTACCAGTTTTGTCACAACTTTGAAATGTTAAATGCACAGGTGTGAATGCAACCTATCCTTACAATGAGTTACTATTTGACAGGTTACCTAATAGTACTGATTAACATCAGGAGCTATGCACAAACCACACCTCAGATTCACTGAAAGTATTACTACTACTACTACTACTACTACTACTACTACTACTACTACTACTACTACTACTACTGGTACTACTATTGCTACTTTTGCTACAACTGCTACTATTAGTGCTACTATTACTACTACTGTCATTACTGATAGTAGTGATAATTATCAGGAGCTCTGCAGAGACTCTGCTCTTTAAATAACTTTTCTCATTAATGACAGACCTGCCTGTCAAGTCAACACATTGTCAGTGCACAAGATTTATTAGGCCAATAAAACTGCAGACGGCAATCACAGGACTGCACCAGCAGGGGGAGCTAATGGAAAAACTACTATTCATGCAGAAGAAAAAAATATAATTCTAGACTTACAAACTGTATTTATATAAAGACAGATTAAATTTGAATTTAATCTGAGTTTTTACAGATTAAAAAAAAAAAAAAAATCACATCTTCAGCTCCCTCCATCACTTCTCCTTCCTGCTGTTGTCCCATAGAAATCTTTATAGTTTAAATAAAATATTTTTTTTTATTAATACACAAATCAAAAAGACTTCATCGGCCAATTAATGCGGTGCTTTAAACACAGCTCTGACCGAGGCTTGAAACACATTCATTTTAGGTCTGTGTCACACTGTGATGTGATGTTTGAGGTTATAGTGGTAGACATAGTTTAATTCGCTGTTAAAAGTTCTGCTTATGATCAATTGGGTCGGTTCAGCAGGAGGCCTGAGGGCCAATAAAAACCAGTCTGAGGGCCACATTTGGCCCCTGGGCCATAGTTTGTACACCACTGACTTAAGGCAAAGCAGTAACATCTCCACAGAGACCAGTCAGTGAACCCTGCACCATGAAAGTTAAGCAGTGCACCTTTAATTTTTTTTGCTGAGATTCTGGACAAACTTCAGTTGTGCATCTCCTGAGTTTGGAGTGTTTTGAATGTTCCTTCTATTGCCTCATAAATGAGACAAAATTAGGACCATGCAGCGTTCCAACGGGAAACAGTCCCAGATTCCACAGCACGATCACAAACAAAACAAAACAATATTTACCCAACATGAAACGATGAAACGGCACGACAAAGTCACTCTCCAAGTCCTTATTTTAGATTTGGCTCAACACACAAATAGCTTACGTTATGTTTAAAATGTATCTCTCTTAAAGGAGCTGTACCTGATTTAAAACTAGTTCATTTTAAACAGTTTTTAGACGTCCAAAGTTACTCCTCACTTACCTTATGCATTCAGAACAACCTAATTACTCACCACGATGAGTTTATAAGAGCTTTTCACAACTCTCAGACACAAGAGAGTTTTGACATGATGGTAAAGCTAACAACAACTAGCATGCAAACACACGCTTCTTGATTAGCAGACAATAAATTGGTCAAAATGACTCTGCTGTTTACTGATGCAAACAGCACACAGTCATTTTGAAGAGCTGCTTATACAGGGTGGCCCAAAAGTCACAGACACTTTTAAATCTTCAGTAGCTCCTTTAATTCTTAAGTTATACTCACCAAATTTTAGCAGTAGATGAACTGAACCTTCAGAGGTTTTTGGCCATATATACTGTTATAATTGTTCACTTACACTTGAACTTATCACTACTTAAACTGGGGGAAGTAAAAATGACTTAATTTTTAAAAATAATGTTTTCTAAGTGTCCATTATTTTCAGTTTCACACTGAATAGCCCGATCCAACACACTGTACATAACATTTGAAGTATTTCTGGGCTTATGGCTCTTATTTGATCCTCCATATTACGTTTTAAGTCGTTTATTGTCTGAGGTTTATTCACAAACACCTTTTCTTTAAGATAATCCCACAGGAAGAAATCAGGACTAGTCAGGTCTGTGGAGATTACATACTGCCCCCTGTCTTTGAAAACCACTTATTATTCCTTTAATGACATTTACACAATAAATTCTATTTAGAAAGAGGTCGAGAACATTTTAAAATACATGAAATCCTCAACATGTATGTTGGATCCTCTCCCCACATCACTCATTAAATCTAACATCTCAGTCATCAGTCCATTAATTACTGCAATAATAAACATATCGCTACAATCTGGTCAGGTGCCCCCAGCCCTCAAAACTGCTGTTATCCACCCTCATTTGAAAAAACCTTCACTAGACCCTGAAAATCTGGCAAATTATCGGCCCATCTCCAACCTACCTTTTCTGTCTAAGGTCATAGAAAAAGTTGTCGCTGCCCAACTCCACAGTCATCTCCTTGCTCACAGTCTCTATGAGAAGTTTCCGTCTGGTTTCTGGTCAGCTCACAGTACAGAGACAGCCCTGGTCCGAGTCATGAATGATCTACTTATGACAACAGACCAGGGCTCACCATCTCTCCTCACTCTGCTTGACTTGTCAGCCGCCTTTGATTCTGTGGACCACAATATTCTGCTCAATCGACTCCAGACTATAATCGGACTGTCAGATATCCCCCTTAGCTGGTTTCAGTCATATCTCTCTGGGAGAACAGAGCATGTGGCCTTAGGGCAGGCCAAATCACTCCCCCACACTGTCACCTGTGGAGTGCCACAAGGGTCGGTTCTTGGCCCAACACTCTTTACAATTTACATGCTCCCACTCGGTCAGATCATCAATAAATATAAAGTTTAATTTCACTGTCACACAGACGATACTCAGCTTTACATGAAAATGGACACCACGTCCCCCTCAGCCCCATCTCCTCTACACACTTGCCTGGAGGAGATAAAGGCATAGATGGTAGACAACGTTCTCCAGTTAAACAGCAGCAAATTTGAGGCCATACTCATCGGAACTCCCCACCAGATCCAGTCAACCTCCATTTCAAGTATCCTTGTCTCTGACCACAACATCCCCCTGTCCACCTCTGTCACAAACTTAGGAGTCAAATTTGACTCACATTTATCATTCGAAAACCACATACGCCACCTTTCCAAAGTCTCCTTCCTTCACCTCAAAAACATCGCCAAACTCCGCCCCTCCCTCTCCCAGTCAGATGCTAAAAAACTGATCCATGCCTTTGTCTCCTCTAGGCTTGACTATTGTAATGCCCTCCTCGTCGGGATCCCCAGCAGGAGCCTGCAGAAGCTCCAGCACATCCAGAATTGTGCAGCCAGGATCCTGACGAGGAGGCGCAAATATGACGACATAACCCCTGTTCTCCACTCACTTCATTGGCTTCCTATCCAGCCCAGGACACACTACAAAATCTGTCTCCTCACCTACCAGTGCATCCATGGAACTGCCCCGGCCTATCTCACAGAGCTCCTCACCCCACATACGACCTCACGCAATCTTTGTTCATCCACCACTCACTGCCTCCACCAGCCTAGGACCAGACTCTCCACTATGGGAGACGGGGCCTTTCAGGCTGCTGCCCCTCGACTGTGGCCCTCCCAGAGTCTCTGAGGGCACCGCAAAGTGTCGAGGCCTTTAAAAAAAGCCTTAAGACATTTTTGTTTAAAACGTCTTATCAGGTTTTATGACTTTTTAACTTGTTTTTTACTGCTATTAATTATTTTAATATCTGCAATGTAAATTAAATTGTAATGTCTTTTTATATGTTTTTTTTTTTACTTTCTTTGGTTTATGGTGTTTTTGTATGTGTCTGTAGCACTCTGAGATTTCTTTGAAATGTAAAGTGCAATACAAATAAAATGTATTATTATTATTAAATAAATGAGTTTTGAAGTTTTTGGGCCACCCTGTACTACATATATACAGGGGCAAGACACATTTTTCTCAGAAATATGGGGGAAGATCAGCTCTCAGCACAAAACTGTCACTGCTTTTACTGTATGAGGGAAACACCTCTGTCTGTAGCCTGCGTTCTTACTCATATGAAAAGGTCACAGCCTGAACCTGCAGACAGAGACATACAAGTGAGTCTCAGTCTCAGTTTATGGACAGGCCTCATGTGAAAGAACCTTTAAAACAACTAGATTTCAGCTTGAAACTGGCAACACAAATGAGAGAGTCATGTGAGGCTCATTCTGGTTTCTGGTTGAATAATCGTCTTGAACCAAAACACCAAATTATAACAGAAACATCTTGTCCATTGTGCCCAGTGTTTTTAAGACCTCACAGAGTTACAACTGTTACCAGAAAAGTCACGTTTGATTTGAACATGTTTACTTCTTATCTGGGACATAGAGACGTCAGGTTTATGAGTTTTGAGAATCTTACACACGGGTCCTTTTGATAAGGAGCTGACACCGACCTCCTTCCATGAGCTCACATAACGTCTTAAGGTGTCCATGTTTTTCACAGTGTCTCTTATTTACTGACACACATATGTAAATAGAACATGTATGTGCACAGTATACATTTGTGTGTGTAGTGTGTATGACGCATGAGTGTGTAAATGTGCATGTGTATGTGTTACATGTGTGTGTGCATGTGTCTTATATAATGGTGAAAAAAAAAAAAAAAAAAAAACCTGAATAAATAAACAGGAGTGTGGTATGTTCTTGTGTATTTTGATTGGCACCTGTGTTCTGTGACATTACTGCACTTCCTTGTATTAGGCTCAGTATTTGTGTATTTGCGACACACAGTTACCTCGTCCTGATCAGCAGATACACAGAGATCATACATCACATTAAACAACAGAGTCAGAGTGAGACTGGTAAAGATTTTCTGAGCCAGTGGACCTCGCCTCTCGGCCAATGATGTTCACGTCGACAGTGGGATTTGAACCACCAACCTTCGGATCAGTGGAAAAAACACTCTACCAAATGAGCTACAGTCGCCCCTCATCGTTTCTCGTGCATCTCTGGTTCTGATGGCACGTTCATCTTCTCTTTCTGTTCTTGATCAGATACGACTGTGAGTAAAACATATGGTTAAAATCTTGTACAAGTCCATTTTCCATAACCACATAATTTCCCCCAGAGCCACTGCTGTGTCTGGTGTAAGATCAGCTTCAGTATCTGTGGAAACTACTGGAGAATTAAATAACTTCTGATAAGAGTCGAATCAGTATCACGACTGAAGGAGATACTTGGCCTCACAAAAGCGCTGATCTTTTCGTAGAACAATTAAAACGGGGCTAAACAATTTGGAAAAAAAAACATAATCTTAATAAAAAAATCAAACTAATAAGATTTATGTTTATCTCTGTTGAAAGTTCACATTTTAAAAGCAGAGGAACTGACCAAAAGACTGAAATCTGGGCAAACGAATACGAGAATTACATTTCAGAACATGTTTGTACAGATCTAAACTAAAGAGATGTCGTTTGTGAAGGAAATTATTGTACTTCAAAAACTGCAGCTTTACTAATTGTGTTCATAAAACTTCGATTTCAGTTTGATTGGGATTAATCTTGTAGACCTGATCAAAATGAGGCATAACTGGATCCCAGAAACGAACTGTACAGATCCCATCAGGCACCAGACAAGCTGAGAAACACATACGGTTTCTGATTAACTCAAACTATTATGAATTATTTCAGTTCATTTTTGTAGATCCCAAAATACTTCAGACAGCAGTAACAGCAGTACCTCACAGAGCTTCACAAAACTGTCGATTCATCAACAGAAAGAAATCAAACTGAAAACAGGACTAAACCAGGACTAAACAAGAACTAAACCAGAACTAAACCAGAACTAAACAAGAACTAAACCAGGACTGAACCAAAACTGAACCAAAACTAAACCAGGACTGAACCAAAACTAAACCAGGACTAAACCAAAACTGAACCAGGACTGAACCAAAACTGAACCAAAACTGAACCAGGACTAAACCAAAACTGAACCAGGACTGAACCAAAACTGAACCAAAACTAAACCAGGACTAAACCAAAACTAAACCAGGACTGAACCAAAACTAAACCAAAACTAAACCAGGACTGAACCAAAACTAAACCAAAACTAAACCAGGACTAAACCAAAACTAAACCAAAACTTAAACCAGGACTGAACCAAAACTGAAATAGGGCTGAATCAGGTCTAAACCACAATGAAACCAAGGCAAAACAAGGACTGAAACAGGTCTAAACCAGGTCTAAACTAGGATTAAACTAGGACTGAACCAGGTCTAAACCAGGACTTAACCAGGATTAAACTTGGACTACTTTAGGACTAAACCAGTGCCGACACGCTGTAGATGTGTCAAGGACTGAACCAAAACTAAACTAGGACTAAACCAAGACTTAACAGGAAACTCCGCTCTGGTTCTCTCAAAGTTGTGAAAAGTGCTTATAAACTCATCTCTGTGAGTAATTAGGATGCTCTGAATGCATAAGGTAAGTGAGGAGTAACTTTGGACCACTGCAAACCTTTTCAAACAAACTGGTTCCTTTTATCTTATCTTTAAAATGTATTGTCAAAACAAACATTAGCGTTCCTCGAGCTCAAACCCCGCCGGCGTCTTGATCCGCGCGTTTTGACTGACGTCTGTGGGGTCAAAGGTCAAGCTTACGGCAGTTATATGTGTCATTCAGATTAAAGCGGGGGACTTTTTTTTTAGACGTTGCACAACAGGGGAAACGAGGATTAAGGACAGACTTTTTCAAACAGCCGAAAGGAGGCACCGGCTGAACCTGCCACTCACGGCAATATTCTTATGAAACATGCAGCACGACTGTTCCACTGAGAGGTCGACAAACTCCAGACTAAACCAGCACATATTATGAAACAAGAAAAAGCAAGGATCCAGCTGACGCTCTCCTCTTCCTCCTCTGCTCCATCTGACCTTCGCCTTTGCTCCATCGGACCCTCTCCTCTTCATCCTCTGCTCCATCTGACCCTCTCCTCTTCATCCTCTGCTCCATCTGACCCTCTCTTCTTCCTCCTCTGCTCAATCTGACCTTCTCCTTTGCTCCGTCTGACCCTCTCTTCTTCCTCCTCTGCTCCATCTGACCTTCTCCTCTTCCTCCTCTGCTCCATCTGACCCTCTCCTCTGCTCCATCTGACCATCTCCTCTGCTCCATCTGACCCTCTCCTCTTCCTCCTCTGCTCCGTCTGACCCTCTCCACATAGAGATATTCATATAGTTTGTTTTACCATGACAGGAGTAAACACTTTAATCAGATTTGCTTTGATTCGAGAAACTGAAAATCGTTACGTGGCAAATTCAAAAGAGCATTTCTGTGAATAGGCTCATGTGATCTAGACTCAGTCATGTTCGGTCCAACTTAATATTACAATGTGAGCTGGGCTTTGATCTGCTGAATGCTGCATGAGGAGACACGGGGAGAACATGCAAACTGTAGAACTTTATGGGAGATTCAGTGTTTTACAAAGAAATCTCCAAAGTTATCATCCACAAATGTTGAACCTTATCTGGAAGAAGAAGTACTTAAAGCTGTTTCTTAAGTAAAAGTAGATACCGGAGCAAAAGTAAAAGTAAGTAAAAGTATTAAAGTACCCGTTTAAAAATCAAAGCTTCAAATGTAGTGATTCTGGTCAAGATTTTTGCTGAATTTTGAAACAACTGAATCGATCCCGGCTGTTTTTATTTGTACATTAAACCCTCAGACGTTTCAGCAGGTCTTCAACTAAAATTAAAAAAAAACTTTTACTTTTCAGTCCAGTTCACTATGTACTTGGAGTAGAAAGCACATATACCGCTCTCAAATGTAGTGAAGTAAAGTAAAAAAGTATCCGCTGTAAAATGTACTTACGTAAACTAGAGATAACTAAAATTGAAAGTGTCTTGCCCAGCGACACAATGGTAGGATCATAAGGGAATGAAGGAAGCGGCGTTCGGCGAGCGGTCACATGGGTCTAACGGGTCTGACTCGTTCATACTGTTCATATTTTAGGAAGTGTGAGTAATTCTTTCATTCATATCTTGATCGCCTCGTGTTCAGATCAGTATCTTTTTTGTGTCATGTTACATTCACAAATCATTTAATAGACCAGGTCAAAAAGTGTGTCAGATGCCCTCCCATCCTCCTATACCCCTGTGTCTCAGATGCCCTCCCATCCTGCTACATGTCTACGTCAAATACCCCCCCATTTTCTAATATCGCTTCATGTCAGATGCCCTCCCACCCCCCTCTCTAGCCCTGTATCCCTCCCATTCCTGTGCATCCTTGAAGGTCAGATGCCCTCCCGACCCAAATATTCGTGTGTCAGATGCCCTCCCACCGTCCTATATCCCTGCATGTCAAATATCCACCTCTATCTGCATGTGTCAGATGCTCTCCCATTCTTCTCTTTCCATATCTCTCGTCTGTCTTGTACAGGACGCTTTCACCGCTCATAAACCGGTCTTGTGCACTCTGATCCGTGCCGTTAGCCTCGCAGTTAGCGCTCCTACAACAGGCCCGGGTTCTGCGGGGTTTATGTGGGGTGCTTGGATGTCAGACTGTGTGAGCAGAGCCAGCGGGGCGTGGTGTTCCGAGGACAGAGCAGAGGCAGTTTAACGAGACACATTCACAGAGCGTGAAACAGGCGATAACATGAGAGAAAGAGAGAAAAGAGAAGAGGAAAGAGGATCACAGTGCAGCAGAGAATGTGTGCAAGAGCAGACAAGTGGAGTGGACACATGCATGACAACTACTACTACTACTGTTACTACTACTACTACAATGTTACTACTACTACAGTGTTACAATGCGAGCCTGCCAATTTGTGTCATCAGTCACTCACAGTGTGGGTGGAGTGTCTTGCCCAAAGATACAATGCCAGCATTCACTGAGATCTAACCTCACAGAAACTGTCTCAAGACACTCAGTCCTGGTTTAGTCCTGGTTTAGTCCTGGTTTAGAGCTGGTTTAGTCCTGGTTTAGACCTGGTTTAGTCCTGGTTTAGTCCTGGTTTAGCGATGGTTTAGACCTGGTTTAGTCCTGGTTTAGACCTGGTTTAGTCCTGGTTTAGTCCTGGTTTAGTCCTGGTTTAGCCCTGGTTTAGCCCTGGTTTAGTCCTGGTTTAGTCCTGGTTTAGCCCTGGATTAGTCCCGGTTTTGGTCTGGTTTAGTCCAGGTTTAGTCCGGAGTTAGTTAGTCCTGGTTTAGCCCTGGTTTAGTCCTTGTTTAGTCCTGGTTTAGTCCAGAGTTAGCCCTGGTTGAGCCCTGGTTTAGTCCTGAGTTAGTCCTGAGTTAGCCCTGGTTTAGTCCGAGTTTCGCCCTGGTTTAGTCCTGGTTTAGTCCAGAGTTAGCCCTGGTTTAGTCCGTGTTTAGTCCTGGTTTAGTCCTGGTTTAGCCCTGGTTTAGTCCCGGTTTAGCCATGGTTTAGTCCTGAGTTAGTCCTGAGTTAGCCCTGGTTTAGTCCTTGTTTAGCCCTGGGTTAGTCCTGGTTTAGTCCTAGTTTCACCCTGGTTTAGCCCTGGTTTAGTCCTGGTTTAGTCCAGAGTTAGCCCTGGTTTAGACCTGGTTTAGCCCTGGTTTAGTCCTGGTTCAGTCCTGGTTTAGTCCTTGTTTAGCCCTGGTTTAGTCCTGGTTTAGCCATGGTTTAGCCCTGGTTTAGTCCTGAGTTAGTCCTGAGTTAGCCCTGGTTTAGTCCTTCGTTTCGCCCTGGTTTAGCCCTGGTTTAGTCCTGAGTTAGTCCTGGTTTAGCCCTGGTTTAGCCCTGGTTTAGTCCTGGTTTAGCCCTGGTTTATTTATGAGAACGTGAGCGCTATTTGAGGCATCAGCTGACCATCTGCACCAAAATAAAACAACGCAAATTCAAAATGGCCGCTTATGTAACCTTTTAGACTCGAACGGGAAGTAGACCCGTCTGACATAAGTCGGCTACAACTAGAGATAAGTCGGCTACAAGTGGACTTATTGACTTTGGGTAAGTGCCAACAGCTAACCACTCTGCCACAGTAACACAGTGAGAACATGCACGTCCCACTCGGGGAGATCAGGAGTCTAACCCACAACCTCCTGGTCAGAGGGATGAGAAGGTCTAACCACTCTGCCACAGTAAAACTACGACTGATTTGAATGCAGCTGACAGGTTTAGCATGTGTGAGCAACATGAAAAGTGCATTCTATTCAGGTCTTTCTGGTTCAAATGCCCAGTTTATGGCTGAGAATAAAACCACGCAGACGTTTATGACCCGCACCTGCTCGCCAATGAACCGTGTCTGTCAGCACTTACACCCGGACAGGAAAAAAACCCTGAAACAGCTTTACGAGAACAGATAATGACATGTTTGAGTTACAATATGCATGTTTTTTATTAGAAATTCAATAGCAAACAATGATTCAGTTCAGTGCACATTTTAAACACATCCAGATAAGCAGGAAGTGCGTGTTAACATGGTAGTCGTGGTTAGCTTTACAGTGTTAGCGAAAACTCCGATCTGCTGTCTGAGAGTCGTGCTTATAAACTCATCCTGGTGAATCATTAGGATGTTCAGAATGCATAAGTGAGGAGTAACTTTGGACCACTGCAAACTGTATAAAACAAAAAAAAAAAATACTTGGAATGTTCCACAGTACAGCATTCAACTTGTATATCTCCATGGAGACAAGTAGATAATGCCAAAATAAAAATACCTGTAATTTAACTATTGCGACGAAAGAAAAGTTTAATGCTGCGGAACATTGCAGGTAAAGGTGTAATATTTCCACGAGACAAGGGGTAACAGACGTCCTCCGGAAAAAAAAAGTTACATAGTGGAGCTTTAAATGACTAAACCAGGATTCAGCAGGTTAAAACAAATCAGCATGAATTGATTTCCAGTTATCAGTGCAGTGTGTGTGATGGTTCAGTTTACAGTGTGTGAATGGGCGGGGTTGGATTTCATGACGGCTCTAAAGCGTCTTTAAAGTGTGTATCAGTCTGTGTGTGGCACGTTCTGGGCGACAGCAGCTCAGTTTGTGCAGCGTTTGTCCACTGAGCCGAAGGTTAATGGTTTGAATCTCATTCTCGACTTAAACGTCAATGGTTTAGCCCTAGTTTAGTCTTGGTTTAGTCCTGGCTAAGCCCTAATTTTGACCTGGTTTAGTCCTGGTTTTGTCCCAGTTTAGTCCTGGTTTAGTCCCAGTTTAGTCCTGGTTTAGAACTGGTTTAGTACTGCTTTAGCCCTAGAATAACTCTAGTTTAACCCCGGTTTAGCGCTGGTTTAAATTTGCTTTAATCCTGCTTCAGTCCTGGTTTAGTTCTGGTTTAGTCTTGGTTTAGTCCTGCTTTAGACCTGGTTTAGTCCTGGTTTAGTCCTGGTTTAGATCTAGTTTAGTCCTGCTTTAGTCCTGGTTTAGTCCTGGTTTAGTCCTGCTTTAGACCTGGTTTAGATCTAGTTTAGTCCTGCTTTAGTCCCGCTTTAGTCCTGCTTTAGACCTGGTTTAGTCCTGGTTTAGACATGGTTTAGTCTTGGTTTAGTCCTGCTTTAGCCCTGGTTTATATCTAGTTTAGTCCTGCTTTAATCCTGCTTTACACCTGGTTTAGTCCTGGTTTAGTCCTGGTTTAGTCCTGTTTTAGACCTGGTTTAGTCCTGGTTTAGTCCTGGTTTAGTCCTGGTTTAGTCCTGCTTTAGACATGGTTTAGTCCTGGTTTAGTCCTGCTTTAGACCTGGTTTAGTCCTGGTTTAGTCCTGGTTTAGTCCTGGTTTAGTCCTGCTTTAGTCCTGGTTTAGTCCTGCTTTAGACATGGTTTAGTCCTGCTTTAGTCCTGCTTTAGTCCTGGTTTAGTCCTGCTTTAGTCCTGGTTTAGTCCTGCTTTAGTCCTGCTTTAGTCCTGCTTTAGTCCTGCTTTAGTCCTGGTTTAGTCCTGGTTTAGTCCTGGTTTAGTCCTGCTTTAGTCCTGCTTTAGTCCTGCTTTAGTCCTGCCTTAGTCCTGGTTTAGTCCTGGTTGACAGACCGATACACTTAACCCACCTCGCCCCTGCCTGGTGAATGGGTGTGTGCCTTTTTGGTGGAAAAGCGCTATATAAAAATGTGACCGTGTAGCATTTGTTGCGCAATTTATGGCTGACGTTTATAGAGTAAGAGATAGGAGAAAGTCTAGTAGTGAGGAATCCACTGAGTTTGCAACTTTAACAATGTGTCAAGACCAAAATATTGCAGGACTACAACTACTACTACTACTGCTAATACTGCTGCAACAAAGCACAATCAGTTAGAGTTCTCAAAAAAATGGAAAATCAGACAATAGTATCGTAATAGTAGTAGTAGTAATAGTATAATAGTATAACAAGTATAAAAAAAACAAGAAGTATAAGACACATAGACTAGTACACACCCAGGGACCACTATGAACCTACCGGACACTGAGGGATTACACAGATATAAGACACATGGGAGTAGAGAAGAAAGTACTACCATTTAATGTTGAAAATCACTTTCTATTGTCTAAAGAAGCCAGTACATACTCAAAACTGCATGAGGTAAAATATTACACATGTTTGTATTTGTACTCAGTCATTTTAGATCAGCAGCGATGACAAACTCCAGTCCCTCCACCCACCGCAGACCAGCGCATTTCGTTTCAACATCCACTGCGTTAAAGTGAAAGTACCCGCAGATCTAAACCAGGTCTTTAACAGGACTATTCTAGGTCTGAACCAGGACTAAACCAGGTCTAAAATAGGACTACAGAACATATTGGATAAGATTGGATTTTTGCAGTGCACCAGCAGGGCAAGCTGGCACACTCCTGCTTGCCTTTCCACGGAACTGACCCGTTACTTGGCCTGGTGGCTTCAGCTGCGTGTCTCCATGGATACTGATAAGTTTATCGCCTTACTGTGGAACATTCAAGCGACAAGCAGCCACAGCGATTCGTACGTGTCAAGTTTTGCCTTCTAATCAGATGGTTACCGGTTCGAATCTGAGCTGAAACTGCTGGTGTGTCCCTAGGCAAGACGCTTAACTCATTTTGATGATTCAGGAAGGGCATCTGGCATAAAATATTAGCCAAATATTAGCCAGCATCACCCAAGGTTCACTGTGACCACCCTGCACAAAAAATGAGACCACTGCACATTTTGTACTGGGAGCGTTTGATCGAAAGAATTATTTGAAGAACTATATGTTTATTGTCCAAACATAGATTCACAAACATATTTTCGTCAAACTGTCCCCGTCCTGGTCCTGTTCAAACAACTGTGAGCTCTTTTTAAGGACTTTGAATCTGAAATAATAAATACCAGGATGACTGCACCAAACAAGAATTTACAAACTTCAGTGGGAACGGCCTCCTCTGAGAGTCCAGGGACCTCCAAGGACCTCCACCAGACCAGACCAAATATGCATCATGATAACGACGTACATGGATATAGCTATGTTCACATCTGCACATGCTCCACACGGAAATCGGGATTAAAGTTGGACTAAACCAGGAACTAAACCAACCAGGACTAGAGAAAGGACCAACCTGGGCTCAAACGCAGTCCTGTTTCTGGTCTGGTTTAGATCTAGTTGAGTCCTGGAGCAGTGGGACCCATCTCCAGATCTTGAGCTAGTCTTGACCGATGACCGAGAATCGAGAAGGTTCTGGGTTCAAGTCCTCTTTCTGTGTGGAGTTTGCATGTTTTCCCTGTGTCTGGGCTCAACCCAAAACATGTACAACAGGTCAAATCCTCCAGCTGAGGTAGTCCTCCTGACCAGAACCTTCTAGCTCCTCGGTCATCGGTCAAGACGAGCTCAAGATCTGGAGATGTTTCCCACTGCTCCTCACAGGTTTAACCCAGAGACACTGAGGGACGGGTCAAATGCAGAGGACAAATTTCTCTACGGGGACAATAAAGTGGACCTTAACCTTAACGTGGTTTCATAGAAGCTTAGGTCCACAGTCCTTCAGGTTCCTCCATGAAGCCTTGTAAATGACCCTGAGATTGTGAACAAAGTGGACACTCTGAGTCACTTCGCTCTCCGTGCTAAGTCACTCCCCTTCAGAGCGCTAACACAACACAATCAGTGTGCGTCCTGCTAATCAAACTCCTGCACATCACATCAGGTTTGTGAAGTTGTAGTTACAGTTTTGTATCATGTTTTTGTAGATTTACGGAGAATTGTCATGTGGCAGAATGGGTGACATAGGCTTGTGGGCGGAGCCTCGGACAAATTTGTACTTCTAGCAGTGGTTTTTTTTAACAGTTTTATGGTGCCCGAGAGAGATCGTTAAAATACTCAAACGGAGATGACATTTAAAACGTCTTCAGGCATGTTTTTGAAGAGGGGATGACGTTATAACATGGTAGAAAGCTCAAATAAGGCCATTTTGAGTAATACAACGACCTCTTTAACGTCCTTTTCGCTCGTACGCACCTCATAATAATAATCTCCACCGCAGCAGCAGAACCCTCAGCCTCCTCCGCCTCTCCACCGCCTCCTCTTCTCCTCCTCAGACCTCGGACTAATCTCCCACAGTGTTCAAACATGCGGGAATCAGTTTACAATTAGCGTTTCCTCCTCCCTCTTCCGTAACCTCAGACGACTCTCTCTTTTCATTACAAATATTTAATCTCCGTAGTTCATCGGCTTCTCTCCGCCGGTTCTGTGGAGCATGTGATGTCTGTCCCCATGTTTTATAACCAGGATTACACGCACACACACAAAAAAAAGAAAACAGAAAAACCGCGATCCATATAAAAGCGTTTGGGACCGAGAGCATCTGTTGTTGTCCAGATGTTCTGCAGATTAGATCCCGTCCATTTACGGCGCCGTTTCTGACTCGTTTCAGTGACTTTTTTTATGTAAAGTTCTGTAAATATAAACTCACAAAAGCAAACACGCATTGTCTTACGGGTTAATCTCGATGCAGCGTCTTCGTTTGGCTCGGTTATCAAGCACTCAGTTTTGTAACTTAAGTAAAAGAAACAAAAAAAAAAGTATCATATGAAAAAAATGACGATTACACAAAACTGACTCTTCTGAGCTTTAAGTTATAATGTCGTTACCTCCTCAAAAACAGACCTGGAGTTGTGTTTGTTTCATTCACACATGTTTGAGTGACTCTTTATTATTAGTCTGTCACATCTCCAAACCTCAAAACACTCTGTTCCACCTTGTGATGTCATGAAGTGGTAATTTTCAAGTTAACGCCTCCTTTTTACCTTTAGTTCAGTAGATTGACGATTCCAGAGCTGAAATAATCCAAATGATTCTAGTGAAGGTGTGTGGAGTTTAAAACACACACTGGAGCACTTCCTGTATTACCACTTGATGACATCACAAGGTGGAACAGAGTGTTTTGAGAGAAGAACTCTGAAACTGAATGAAACAAAACACAACTCCAGGTCTGTTTGTGATGAGAACGTTAGAACAGAGATCAGAAAATAGAGTTTTAAGTAAAATTCCTAAAGAACATGTTTAAAAATGGACTTAAAGAGTAAAACGTTGAGATTTTGAGGTCTTATAAAGCTTCAGATGTGGTGATTTTGATAAAGATTTTTGATTTTCTTGTATATTTCTGTTAAAAGTTAAAGTTAAAAATAATTTCAGCAGGTCTTAAACTATAACAAAAAATACTTTTCAGTCCTTTTCAGTTTTCAAAAATGTAGTGGAGTAGAAAGTAAAAATGCACTTAAGTCAAGTACAGACCCCTAAAATGTACACTTAAGTACAGTACTTTACTACTTTTGCGTGTATGTTCCACCTCTGATTATTTTCATGCAGAAGTTTTGAAATGTCAGGCTCAGGTTTGTAGAGTTTGAATAAAAAGTGAAGAGGAAATCAAAGTATTACAATCAAATGTGAACACTCCGCCTCCTTCAGATACAGATACTTCAAAACACACTGCAGCAAATACTTTAAAGCGCCGTGTTACTCCATTCTCTGATCTATGTTCTCATGTAGTTTCCTCATCACAAACAGACCTGGAGTTGTGTTTTGTTTCATTCACACATGTTTAACACACAAACTCTGCAGATTAAGGCTGAGTTCTTCTCCCAAAACACTCTGTCCCACCTTGTGATGTCATCAAGTGGCAATACAGGAAGTGCTCCACTGTATTTTTAAACTCCATACACCTTCACTAGAATCATTTGGATGATTTCAGCCCTGGAATTGTCAATCTCTACTGAACTAAAGGTAAAAGGAGCTGTTAACATGAAAACTACCACTTCATGACATCACAAGGTGGAACAGAGCATTTTGAACTTTGGAGATGTAATAAACTGATAATAAAGAGTCACTCAAACATGTGTGAATGAAACAAACACAACTTCAGGTCTGTTTTTGAGGAGGTAACAACATTATAACATGGCTCAAAAGTCATAAGAGTCAATTTTGCGTAATATAGAACCTTTAAAGATGCAATATGTAACTTTTCTGAAGGTCGGTTACCTGCTTGGAGATATCAGTGCTTATCCTTGAATGTTTTTATATTCGGCATCTATTGTGTGATGTCTTATCTTATTATTTCTGTAAAATAAAAACACGCAGGGTCACTTCTCCGTAGATCCGGCCTGCTCGTTTCCATGGAGATAGAAACAGCATTCAGACCACATGTTCCTGTGTGATCTCTGCGGTTTCACGGCGCACAAACGGCAGCAGAAGTTTCCTCGTGGCCACGGCCTCGATGCTTCAATCAATTTTCATTTATTCCACAGAAAAGTCCGAATGTCACCGCTGCGTCTGGAGAGTTCTGACAAAACAGTGAGTTTCAGGGGCTTTGATCCTCATCACTGAAACATTAAGACAAGATGTTGTAAAAATACTTTCCGTAAAAAAAAAAAAAAAAAGTAAATCGATCCCACATTGGAAGCAAGCAGCTATAGTTTTAGCCTCATTTGAACTGATTCTCTGATTCTCTCCTCAGTGCAGTGGCATAGGGTCTTTGCGCCCTCTGCTGGAATAAATCAATGTGTTTTTAAGCTTGAGTGAGCAAAAGTTTAAAGTTGTACTGTGTAACTTTTCTTGTGGGTGGTTTGCTACTGCCTTGTCTCCATGGAGATGTTACTGCTTCGTCCGAGTTGTTCCACAGTATTGCATTAAACGTATCTATTTTGCATCTATTCAGTTACTTTTTTTTATTAGTTACATCCTTTCTTACAGCGAGTGGGATCGCCTCTCCGCAGATCTGACCTGTACAAACCCCGTTTATGCCGTACTGTGGAACATTCCATGGAGACGAGCAGGTGGCAAATCCTCCGCCAAGATTTACACAAATATGGAGACAAGAATGTGACACAACCAGGGCGAGGTACAGGTCAGATCTGTGGAGAGGCGACGCCACTCACCATAAGAATACACACAGTATGTTTCAAGGTATATCGTTTCCCAAAAAAATACGTGTAAGATGTCAGTTTACTGCCATACTGTGAAACATAATAAACAAAGCAATAAGATCTCCATGACAACCAGCAGGTGGCAGACTCTTAACCAGAAAAGTTACACAGTGGATCTTTACTAAACACAAACAGCAGCTCCAGACGGGTAATGCATTTATCAGCGCAGGTTTTCGCGTGTTTTACTAGCTAACCTGCTAGCTGCTGCGTTCCAAATAGGAAGTGAGAACGGGCGCGCTTCCGGCTCCATCGACTCTGGTATTTTTATTTCGCTATTGTGTTCGCAAATCGAGATATGAACTTTAATAACAGACAAATCGGGCGCCTTCCTTCCCCAACGGCGCTCCCGCTAGCGTTAGCAAAAAGGTTTGATTAACAGCGGAACGGGGCGTCACCTTCACCGACCTCGCTCTTCGAGGCTCTTGGCTCTTCGGTTGCTATGATACTCGTGGTTGGAATTCCAAATATGGAAGTCGGCTCTTATAGCTGCTAGCCTCGATGCTAGCCCCGCTGTGACGTCTCACTCGGTCAGTCCACTTCTTTATACAGACTGTGGTTTAAACACGGCCCGTCCACTGCTCTTGATGTTATGCACACTTAAGTCGAGAGTCTCTCCAAATCTGCAGTTTGAAAGCGTTTAAATTGTGAGAGGGGAGGTGCAGAGAGGAGACGACGAGAGGAGAGGAGGAGACGAGAGGAGGAGAGGAGGAGAAGAGAGAAGAGGAGAAGAGAGGAGGAGATGACCCTAAAGAACAAAAACCTCAGCTTCATGTGCAAATCACTTCTCTCCATTCACAAACACCACAGGACCTTTCATATGAAGATACATAATACAGACTGTTTCAAATATTACATTAATCAATTTTTTTTTTTTTTTTATCTGCAAGGAGACAATCAGATGAAGCAACCAGGTCATATCTGTGGAGAGGCAAGCCCGCTGCAGTAAGAGTGCGTGTGTTGTTCGAGGTGTTTCTTCAAGCTATGAAAAACTGTAACAGAGTAAATGCGAGATAGAAAAGTTTAAAGCTGCACAGGCAAGGCGGTAACTTCACCATGGAGACAAGGGAGCGGGGAGCTGATCGCCTCCCAGAAATGTTACATAGTGCAGCTTTAACCCCGCTTACTCAGCTTTAACTAATACCAGGACTAAAACAAGGCTTAACCAACCAGCCTGATGAAGCTCTAGTTAGAACCTTTTTGTGTAAATATTGGCTTGTTTTGCCAATAGTGCAAGTTTAGAATTTTACTTCCTGGTTGGACACGTGGAGGTAAATCCTTAACTGTTACCCAGCAACCATGACATAACACGGGCCAAAACTCATCACAACTTGATTTTGTTAAATGAAGGTTTAAACTGTCAAAAATGCCTTTCTGTTCCTGCTTTTTGGATAGAGTTTGATGCACTGATGACACAGACATATAACACAGCAGAAACGGTTTTGGTGTAGTTCTGGTTTAGTCCTGATTTAGTCAGGGTTAAGTCCTAGTTTTGTCCTGGTGTAGTCCTGATTTAGCCCTGATTCAGACCTGGTTTAGTCCGGGTTTAGTCCTGATTTAATCCTGATTCAGTCCTGGTTTAGTCTTGGTTTAATCCTAGTGTAGTCCTGGTTAAGTCCTAATTTACCCATGATTTAGTCCTGGTTTAGCCCTGATTCAGACCAGGCTAAGTCCTGGTTTAGTCCTGGTGTAGTCCTGGTGATTCAGTCCTGGTTTTAGCTCTGTAGTCCCCCTGGTTAGTCCTGGTTTAGTCCCTGGTTTAGTCCTGATTTAGCCCTGATTCAGTCCTGGTTTAGCCCTGATGTAGTCTTCATGTAGCTCTGATTAATCCTGACCTGGCTAAGTCCTGGTTTAGTCGTGAAGTAGTCCTGATTTGGCTCTGATTCAGTCCTGGTTCCTGGTTAAGTCCTGGTTTAGTCCTGGTTAAGTTCTGGTTTAGTCCTGGTATGTTCCTGATTGATTCCACTGTAAAACTGTAACTTTTCTTATCAACTTGTTATCGACTTTTCCTCACAAACTGCCACTGGTCTGATGTGGACTCTGATAAACCTGCCTGAGATCTGACTGCCCGTACTTTCTTGGTGTTTCTTTGGGGTTTTCTTGAATGGATTTATGTCATTGCTTGAGTGCTATAGTCTCATTGATGGTGTCTGGTTTCATTTTGAGTCACTTCCAAAGCAGATTTATGATCACGACTTCCACCAAACACACTTCCTCTGGCTCAGAGTCAAAACATAATGGGCCCTCTCTGCTGACAAGTCAGGACTCAACTAAAGCAGACTCAACAAGCTCCGTACTGAAAGTGTGCAAGGTTTAAACAATAAACCAGGACTAAACCAGAACTAATCCAGAACCTAGCAAGGACTAAACCAGAACTAAACCAGAACTAAACCAGGACTTAACCAGAATTAAGGAAGGACTTAACCAGAACTAAACAGAGCCCAAGTAGAACTAAACCAGGATTTAACCAAGAATAAACCAGAACTTAACCAGGACTAAACTAAACAATCCCTAATCAAAATGTACAAGGTTTAAACAACAGACCAGGACTAAACGGAAACTAAACCACAAGTAAACTAGCACTCAAGGACTCAACTAGGACTTGTAAATTAGGTCTAAACCAGGATAAAACCAGAACTAAACCAGTACTAAATCCTTTGCTACTCTTAAAACAGGCATATACGGTTATATCTTTTGGGCCAATAAAGATCAGAAAATCAAAACAGTTAGCGTCACATTTATTATGGAAAAACTCTTAAAGGTCTCTAAATTTCTCAGGCCTTCTGCTGTGTCAGAACACAAAAACCAGAGCAGAGACCAGAGCAGAGACCAGAGCTGAGACCAAAGACCAGAGACCAGACCAGGGATCAGAGACCAAAGACCAGAGCAGAGACCAGAGACCAGAGGAGACCTGATCAAACCAAATTTAGCTAAGTTCTAGTTAGTACTAAAGACTAATTAAAGCAAGTCCTTTGTAACTCTTGTAAAACAGAAACCAGATCATAGCCAGACCACAACCAGACCAGAACCAGATCAGGAACCAGACCAGAAACCAGACCAGAACCACACCAGACCCAGAGGAGAAACCAGAGCAGAACCAGACCAGAAACCAGACCATAACCAGACCAGAACCAGAGCAGAACCAGAGCAGAATCAGAGCAGAAACCAGAGCAGAGGAGACATGGTCAGACCAGATAAAATAAGCTATGGCTAGCAGAAAAAGCTAACAAAACAGTGTTATGGTCCAAATGCGGGTTTGTTATTTGTGAAAGAACAGGACTTTAAGAGCAATACCACAAGTAAAACAAACCAGGTCCAAACCAGGGCTAAACCAGGGCTAAACCAAGGCTAAACCAGGGCTAAACCAGGCGTAAACAGGGACAAACCTAGGATTAACCCATAGTTAATCAAGCCTTAACCAGAACTAAACCAGATCTAAACCAGGAATCCTCCAGGATTAATAATAAGGTTTGGTCGCTCATCCCTGTTTGTCAGATCCTGATCTTGTCACATGTCTTTTGCTGAACAGGGCTGGGCCTGGTTAGTACTTGGATGGGAGACCACTGGGACCAGGGGCCACAGTGGGGCAGAAGTGGTATAAACTGTTGCTTTTTTCCTTAGGCAAGACAACAAGACACCCACAGTGCCTCGTATGAATGTGGAGTGTTTGTCAATGTTGGTGGTGGTTGAAGAAATAAATTCAATGGTTAATTAAACATGAAAAGAGACAAATAAAAAGAAACCAGATCAGAGGAGACATGATCCAACCAGATGAGCTAAGTTATGTCTAGTGCTGAAGGCTAAGGAAACAATGTTATGGTCCAAATGTGGGTACTTTATCTCTGAAAGAACAGGACTGTAAACAGAGCAACACCACCAGTAAAACAAACCAGGACTAAAGAAAGACCAGACCAGGGCTAAACCAGGACCAAACAAGGACTAAACCAGGACTAATATGGCCTAAACCAAAACTATAGGACTGGATATAATCATGCCTTAACCACAACTAAATAAGTAAAACAAACCAGGACTAAATCAAGATTAAACTAGTGCTAAATCAAGTCTAAATTTAGTCATTAAAAGTAGTGGTTGAGGCAGCGTGGCAGGTGGATTATCCTGCTTGAAGACACAACAACAATAAGTGTAAGGCCGACTCTTACGCCCAACTTTCAGATAATTTAACCATTTTGAATTGTCTAAATATACTAGCACAGAGTCCAGGTTTAGTCCAGGTTTAGTCCCGGTTTAGTCCCGGTTTAGTCCAGGTTTAGTCATGCACTGCTCTTCCTATACTGAAGTGTAATATGATTTATGAAATGGTGAGGAGACTGGGTTATAAAAGGTGTCCAGTTTCTTTCAATGGGGAATTTGAGCTGTGCAAAGTGAAGGAGAGAGAAATCCAGTCCACAAGGAATCAGACCAAGACTAAATTAGGACTATTTTAGGATTGAACAAGAAATGAACCAGGCCTGAGCCAGAACTGAACCAGAACCAAACCAGAACTGAACCAGGACTGAACCAGGACTGAACAAGGTCTAAAACAGTACTGAACCATGACCGAACCAGTTCGGAAATAGCTCTCAACCGTTTTTTGTTCTTTCATTTCAAAATCGTAGCAGCTAGGCAAAAAGGTACAATAAAAATGACCAAGACCAAGACTAGACTAAACCTGGTGTAAACCTGATGTAAACCTGGTCTAAACCTGGTCTAAACCTGGTACTAAACCTGGTGTAAACCTGTAAACCTCTAAACCTGGTCTAAACCTAAACCTCAAACCTGGTGTAAACCTGGTCTAAACCTGGTCAGTACCTGGTGTAAACCTGGTCTAAACGTGGTCTGTACCTGGTGTAAACCTAGTCTAAACCTGGTCTAAACCTGGACTAAACCTGGTCTAAACCTGGTCTAAACCTGGTCAGTACCTGGTGTAAACCTGGTGTAAACCTGGTGTAAACCTGGTGTAAACCTGGTCTAAACCTGGTGTAAACCTGGTGTAAACCTGGTCTAAACCTGGTCTAAACCTGGTGTAAACCTGGTGTAAACCTGGTGTAAACCTGGTGTAAACCTGGTCTAAACCTGGTGTAAACCTGGTCTAAACCTGGTCTAAACCTGGTCTAAACCAAGTCTTTTGTCCCAGTGTGAAATGCATTGCTGTTGTTTTAATCTCGGGTCCGGCGCGGGGAGGACGGAGATGGACTGGCTCTGAAGGCTGCGTGCTCGGGTCCTGTTTGTCTTGGACCATGGGACTTTATGAGACGTTATGAGACTTTTCTCGAGCTTCTATTTAGCCACATTAGTAACCGTGTCAACAAACAACCGCGAGGAGCGAGAGAGGGGGCCACGCAACATGTGAAACCGTTATGACAAGCTAAGAGTTATTAAGTTTATTGTGCAAGACTGTAGCACTTGTTAAACTGTTTGGTTTTCATCTTTCAGTAGAGTTCAAATTAAAGTCGCACTGTGTAACTTTTCTGGCACTATCTGCAGTGAGTGATGCATGACCAGATAATAAATGCACGAGAATGAAATGAAAACCTGCTTGTCTCAGTGGATATGTTATTGTTTTACCTAGAATGTTCCACTATTGAGCTTTTCTATCTCCATGGAGACAAGAAGGGCGACGCCACCTGGTCAAGTTACAGCTCAGATCTGTGGGAGGCAATCCCATAGAATACATGTTTTATTTTCAATATAAGCCGCTCTAATTGGAAAAAAGTGAAATAGATATGTTTAATGCTGTACTGTGGAACCTTCCAGGCAAATCTATAACATCTCTATGGAAACGAGCAATAGCGCCCCCATCAGAAAAGTTACATAGTTAACTGGTCAACTAAAAACGTGACTTACTACTCCACCGGTCAGAAACAACAACCCTGAAATGTTCCACAGTATGGCATTATTAATCTTATATATCTCCATGGAGACAAGAAGATAACTCTTTCAGGCCAAGTTACAGGTTAGATCTGTGGATAGGCCGTGCGGTTCACTTTAAGAATGCAAGATTTTCAAGGCATTTGTTTAGCAATAAAAACAGCTGTAAATGAATAAATACACTGCACCTGTAAATGGTTAATGGTCAAAAAAAAAAAAGTATTGTTCTGAGTTGAAGTAACCCGATTTTTTCCCATGTATTTGAGCCAAAAGAGCCTTGTCCCGGTTCAGATGTGTTGTATAAGCAGCTCTCGAGGTCAAAATAGGTCCACTGTGCACTGTCTGCATCTGATTATAAAGCATTTTACTGTCATTTCACATTTTGAAGACAGTAAGAGCCTAGACTTTGTATATAAAAGGACTGGAGCCGGCGCTTTGCAAATAGGAAGTTAGCATGTGCACACTTCCAGCTCCTTCTGGCAACAATTCACTTTCTATTGAAAAACCCTCGTGCCTCTCTCTGTAACTGCAGCTGTCAGACTCGTCATTCTGGTCATAAAATGTTCATGTTAACCCTCTCTGCATGATCCTCGTGTTTTTATTTCGCGATTTTGTCCATAAATCAAGATATCGACATTAACCCTTTAAGGACTGAGCTCACTATAGACCAGTACAGCTCATCTGGACCTTTATAATTTTTTTTATCCATAAAAGTCATGTTTAAGGAAGTATCAGAATATACTGCAATTTTTTCACACAATTATCTCTATTTTACATATCCATTCGTATTTATTTCGTATTTTTGTTTCTTTGATGCATGGAATAAGCGACTGGGAAAATCTCTCATTCGTCATCTTCGAGGGACGACAGAGGCAGATTACCGTAATGATGGTAAAATATCTAAAGAGCCTCGTGCCTCTGCTTTGAGATTGCTCTGAATTTAAATGGAGCACAATTGGTTGCGGACTTGCGGTAACGGAAACTCCGCAACCGTGAGTCTATCGGCGACGATAGCACCCGATGCTACAGGGTCAATAACAGACAATCGCGCTCAGAACCTGGCTCCAAATTCTCCCCGCTAACGGCTAACTTCCACCTCCAGTCTATGAGTCAGAATCAGGTACATCGCCTTTAAACTCAATTCAATTTTCGCATTTTTGAGTTTTTTGCTGTGAGACATTCAAACGTCCGGCCAACAATTCTGCGTCTTTAGCTTTGAAATCGCCACCCACAGCTTGGAAAAATAACTCCACGCTAACTGTTTAAGAGCTTGGATTAGATTAGCGGTGATGGATGGTGGAGGCTACGTAAACATGTGCTTAAAGACTGCACCATGCTAAGTGCCCTGAGATGGCTTTAGCGAGTTAGCGTTACACTGTGATTAGATTACACCGAGCACGACAGGCCCGGGGGAAAACTCACATCTGAATGAGAGGAATATGTACAGATGTGTAGATGGAGTCGATAGCAGGCGATAATGGGCAGGGCGGCGTGTTGACGTTGGAGACCGGGGCTGTGTCCTGTGGTGTTGGAAAAATATTATAGCAATGAAAGCCGCTAACGCTGTCTATCAGTAATGTAAACCATGTTCTATCAGCCATTATCAGTTGTGTCAGGATTAAGTCTGACAAAACAAAAGCAGATTTAAACCAAGACCTTTATATTTGGACCAAACACGACGAACAGGGACGATATAAGACGATACCTGGGATTTATATAATGTTTTTTCACCCACTCAAAGATGCTTTACAGGGCATTAACCTTTCACTCCAACTTATTAGTAGCCACAGCTGCCCCGGGACCATAGACTCTACAAAGAAGACGTCACCCATAGCGTTCGGCTCCAGTCAAATGAAGCTCATCGACGCCAGAGCGACTATAGCGGCGAATTTGGAGCTGAGTTCGAGATTTGGAATTCCAACCGCAAGTATCATAGCAACCAAAGAACCAATCTGGAGCGAGGTTGTTGAAGGTAACGTCCTTTCTGTCAATCAAACCTGTTGCTAACGCCAGCAGGAGCGACCTCGGCGAAAGAAACTGCGTGATTTAGCTGTTATTAATGTTCATATCTTGATTTACGAGAACACAATAGTAAAATAAAAACACCAGGATCATGTAGAGCGGGTTAATACGAACATTTTAAGACCAAAATGACGAGTCTGACAGCAGCAGCTACAGAGCGAGAGGCGCCACAGTTTTTCAATACAAAGTGAATTGGAGCTAGAGTCGATGGAGCTGCCAACGGCTCTTGTCCCAGGCTACGGCAGGTCGGTCAAAGAACTGAGTAGGTGCGAATGAGGCGTTAAGGTTCGCCCAGAAATTTAGAGTGAGTTCATATTTTGCTGGCTGTTTTTTTTTAACAAATGCAGTTGAATGCCTCTCCTCATCAGACCGCTCAGATAGATACGGCGGGTCTCACATCAGCGTATCGTCTTCTTCGACTCACTTCATCTGTAGTCCCCAAGTTTACATACCTTTTAATAAATCTGATTGAAATTAGACTAGGCCAGTTATCCGGTTTTCCTGATGTGAAGTGTCTTGCCTAAGGACATAACAGTTTGTACTAAACCCTAATGCTATTCCCAGCAGTCTCCCATCCAAGTCCTAACCAGGCCCAGACCTGCTTAGCTTCTGAGATCAGACTTATGACAAGGTTTGGACTAAAAGAGATCTAAATCGACAAAGAAACAGTCAAAATTGTAGTCGAAGAGGCAACGGCGGCTCAGGTTGGTAGTACGATCCCAGCTCTGACCAGTACATAAGACTCTTCATAACTAGCATTGAAGCTAAGTATTTGACCAGGTATTTATACTGAAAACAGTTCTGCAGTTTTGAGCAGGAAGTCAATGGATTTGTTTCGATTATTAAGCTGTTTTTGATCAAAATTGAAGTTTACGCTAAACAAATTTCTGATATAAATTTGAATTTAACTACAGAAAGCATAATATGTCTTCTTTTAATTACTCTTAAGAATACACTAAGATCTACGCCTGTCCCTATGCGTTTTACATAAGACTCATTTAAGGCCCATTTAAGTTATTGTCTGATCTACGTTTAACCCACAAACTCCATATTTAGTCTTTTCTCAAACAAAAAACACTCTGTTCCACCTTGTGATGTCATCAAGTGGCAATACAGCAACTATTACCGCCACACAGCATAACTCCAGGTATGTTTTTGAGCAGATAACGGCATTATAAAGTCGATTAAAGCTCACGAGGGTAATATAGAACGTTTAAGTAGAACATTTGTCATTATAATTTATTTCCCGATGTGTAAATGTAGCCTGTTTATTTCCCTTTAAACAGAACACTGGCCTGAACCGCTCTCCGCCTCCAGCTGCACATAAAGATCCTACTGTGAGACTCTCAGTTCTGTGGTTGTGTTTATGGAGAGCAATGAGGACAGGGATCATGCCAGCACTTACAACAGGAGCATAAACTCCCCAAAGAAACAAAACAGCACTTCTGAGCACAGACAAAGGCTTGACAGAAATCAGGCATAAGGAGGCCTGTCATGATAATTACTATGTCCTCTTCAGTATGTGGAAGCCAGACTATATATTTAAGGGCTCAGTATTTATCGTGGTTGCTTTTTCTTTGCAAACGTGGGGGGGTTTGGGCGATTTTTGGTGTAACATGATGAGATTTGAGCTGCAGGGGGTGGACTTCAACTTCTACGGTTAATTATGGCTTCGTTCTTCCTTGTAATGATAATGTAGATGTAATACTGGTTCACTGGGATTATCCTGGGTGATTTTAACGTTATCAGTTGCACAAAGTAGTTTCAGCGTTATCGTTTATCAGACTATATCTCGAAAAATCCATCGTGCTTCAAAAGTTTTAAGAGAGAGTCTGCATTTGAAGCGGTCCTCATCTGTATTAAATATGATTGGACGACGTAACCCGGCAACTGAATATTTCCATATTTTCCATAATTTGGTACCGACCCAACCATCTCTACTCTTGACCAATATCCTGGTCCAAATTTGGAGACGAGTCCAGATCAGAAAGCCTTGCTAGGATCCAGGCTCAGATCTGGTCCACTGAAGGGTCAAATGCAGGTTTAACCCCGGGACACTGAAGGATGGGTCAAATGCAGAGGACACATTGCTCTTCTACTCCCTCCAAACCTCTCCAAATCACTCGATAAAACTTAAAAAAAACAGATATTTGTCCACAGTGTCGTCTAGGGTCAGATGCTAAACTGGTATCGGAACTAAATACTCATTTGAGCAGGTATCGATACTAAAAAAGTCCGATTCACGGGACAGAAATGAACCTTAGACGAGTATGGAACCTGCCTGGACACTGAGGGATTACACAGATATAAGGTCACATGGGAATAGAAAGGAAAGTATTACCATTTAATGTGGAAAATTACATTCTATTGGGTAAATAAAGAGTGTTATCGGAATCGGTGTTGAGTATCGAGTCCATTCTTTCTCGAAATCGAGTTTGACATTTTAGTATCATGACAACACTAAACCCTCTGAATCTCATTTAGAAACAAAACTACTGCTACTAAAAGTCCACATTCTTATTAAGGTTACACAGGCGAGCTCTTGTCTCCGCTCTGAAGCTGTTTGGATTGGACAAAATGGTGTCCCGAGGGAGGTATTGACTTGCGTTGACCGCAAAATTCCAACTTCTCAACAGTGTGAGGGTTAAGGAACCACAGAGAGTATATGATGGCTTATCTGGGAAATATAAAAACCAAATGTCAACACGTTTAGCTTGGGTCCAACCGCTGCGATGTTTCACAACTTTGCTAGCTTGACCCTTAGCGGTGCAATGGACTCTCTACCGCGCGGAAACGGTTAGCGGCTAGGAAAATAAACAATAGTGAATAGGAGGGAGCAGGAGAGGACACTGGGATACGCCGCAAAGCAAAACAAGCACTTTTGAGGCGAGAGCGGAGTGGTTTTAATCACCTGTTTAAAGCCCATGTGACAGGTTAAACCGCTCGTTTCGCTAAAACACAGATGACATTATATTTAAGGTTTTACAGAAAAATATACCTAGTTTTTTCTACTTTCTGCTTTCATTTTACTTATTTATTAGACTCTATATATAAATGGACATAGCTAACCTGCTAGCCGCCGTGTTCGGAATAGGAAGTGAGCATGAGCGTGCTTCCGTTTCCGTCGACTCTGGCTTCAATTCACTTTCTATTGAAAAACCGTAGCCCACCTTTCTGTAACTGCTGCTTTAAGCCTAGTCAATTTTAGTCTTAAAATGTTTGTATCGTCCTGGTGTTTTTATTTTGCTATTGCGTCCATAGTTCTGAGGTCACTCCTGATAGCGTTAGCAACAGGTTTGATTAACAGCGTGGCTAAGCGGGAAGAGACTTTACCTCCAACAGCCTCGCTCTGGATCAGCTCTTTGGTCGCTATGACACTTGCACGCTGAATTCGTCCCTATAACTGACACTTAACTGATGTGAAACTATGAAAATATACGATAAATATTCACCAAAGGTCCAGTCCGAGCGAAGCAAGGCGGTATCAGAAAAACATGAAAACCTGTCATACGCACTTTAAGGCGGCAGACGCTTGGAGAGGTAACTCAATAGAACTGCTCTGACAATAATGAGGACAAGGGTGAAGTTATCCGAGCCAAACTGTGCCAATTCAAACAGAGGCGCTTTGATTCAGCTCACAAAAGGAGGCTACAGAGAGGCTATAACAGGGAATGAATGTCCTGTCACACTGCCAGCGGCTCTGTTAAAGGTACACCATGGCACTTTCCTGGTGGGAGCGCCGTCTGCTCGTCTCCATGTCACGAAAATTCACACATTTGGGCAAACTCGAGGTATCAGAATCGGTATCAAGTTTGAGATTTTACTATCGTGACAACTAGAGATCAAGATCAAATATGTTTTTTTTCATGGTCGTTTAAAATACAGACCAATCCGTGGCCAAAAAGCTCTGCCGATATTTTTGGGCTGTATGCAAGTACCCAACCTGTATTTCCACAGGTTATTTACTTTGTAGATTCTCACTGAAGGCACCACAACTATGGACGACATGTGTGGAATGTAGCAAACAAAAGATAAACTCAAATAATTCCAAACTTCTTTGAGATTTTTTTTTAAACAACCTTTACCCTTTGCTTTGATCACTGCTTTGCACTTTGGGCATTTTTCGACCCTGAGGCAGCACAGCCACTTCATCATGAAGCTCATTAAAAGAAGGACAAGAGTTTGAGCTGTTCGCAAAGGAGGAGACTCTGAGGATTTGAACATAAAATATAAAAAAATATTGAATGTATTTTACGAACTATAAGTCGCACTTTTTGTCACAGTTTGGCCGGGGGTGCGACTTATACTAATGTTTTTGTTTTTTGTTTTTTCTTTAATATTATGCATTTTTTGGCTGGTGCGACTTATACTCAGATGTGATTTATATGTTAATTTTTTTATTTATTTATTTATTTTTTTATTATTATGTATTTTTTGGCTGGTGCGACTTATACTCAGATGTGATTTATATGTGAATTTTTTTTTTTATTATTTTTTTTAATTATGCATTTTTTGCCTGATGCGACTTATAATCCGGTGTGATTTATATGTTAATTTTTTTTTTTTTTTTTTTTTTATTATTATGCATTTTTTGCCTGATGCGAATTATACTCAGATGTGATTTATATGTTATTTTTATTTTTTTTTAAATTATTATGCAATTTTTGCCTGATGCGACTTATACTCAGATGTGATTTATATGTTATTTTATTTTTTTTTTTTTTTGGTATTATACTCCAGAAAATACAGTTGAAAATACAGTTGAGTTATTTACCTTTTTATTTCTTTGCTACATAATTCAATTTTGCATATATTTGATGTCTTCCATGAGTATCTAAAATCTAAAACATAAGTAGTAACGGCAGTAGCTCAGTCGGAGTGTTTTTCCACTGATCTGAAGGTTAATGTGACCGTTGACCATTTACAGCCTTTGATACAGAAACGTTGTCGGCTCTGATCACAGCATTACTGAGTAAATCTCACACTGATAAGTTGATTGCCATTTTGTAGAACGTGCAGGCAAATCAATAACATCTCCAAGGAGACAAGCGGCTAAAAGTGAAAGTGACAACCTTTAGCTCGTGTAAATACTTTGGCAGTGTGACAGTAGATTCACTCTGTTACAGCCCTTTGTGTGGCCTCTCATGAGCATAAAACCAAGTACAGGGATCTAAACCAAGACTAAGAAGGATCTATTCTATGTGCACCAAACAGGAGCTTGTGCTGTCATGATACTACGATTTCAGACTTGATTTCAATACTAAGGAATAGACTCGATACTTGATACCGATTCTGATACCATGAAGATAATAAAAACCCTCTTTCTTTAGACACTTGAATGTGATTTCCAACTTAAATAGTAGTACTTTCTTTTCTATTCCCATGTGCCCTTATATCTGTGTAATACCTCAGTCGTCCAGTAGGTTCATAGTGGTCCGTGGTGTTATACTAGTCTATGTGTCTTATACCTGTGAATGGAACTTTTTTACTATTGATACCTGCCCAAATGAGTATCTAGTATCGATTAGTATCTGATTTTCGATACTTTTTACAACCCCAACAGAGAGATATGGATGTAAGAAGAGTTAGGGTGTAAGAAGACGACTACCGACAAATACCAAGATGTTTTATTGCTCTGGGGTAGAATAAAACACATGGGAATTCAAACAGCAGCTCTTCAAATACCAAAAGATAAACAGCTTAAACTTTGAGCCAGCCACAGAGACACAGGGCCATTCTTGTTTAAATGAGTTAAACCATCACATGAATTAGACTTGACCTTTCCTGATGAATGACATTCTATAGTGATTATGCTTTGATCCAAAATGTGCTGTGTCTTACAGACGGCGCAGTGTGGCATGACCCACGCAAACAACATCGCATTAGTCTGATCTGAGCCGACGCGTTAAAGGTGCACTGCGGAGCTTTTCTGGTGCAGTTTCTTGTTACTTGTTTCACAGTATAGCACTAAATATGTCAATCTCCACAGAGACAGGCAAACGATGCTCATTGCCAAGTTATGGAAGTGATTGAACGCAAGATGGATGTGTTTATTTGCTTTCCATAGGTTTCAGAAGGATGAATGATCAGAGCTGTTGCCATAGAGACTAGCCATTTAAAACTATGTTAGATCAAGTCCTCTAAAGAAGATGAAACCCATTAATACTTTGGAACACTGCAGGCAAAGCAAAGGTATCCATGGAGACAATAAAGTGATGGACCCTAAACTATGAATTAGTTATTTAAGTTATCTCTTTAATGCTCTAATCCATAACACAGACACGCCCACGCTCTGCTCCTATTGGTTAGACACTATCCTGCTCTGAATGAGTGACAGGTGGATTCAACCAATCACAGTGAAGAATGAACCGGGACTTGACCAGGACCAAACCAGGTCTACATCAGAACTAAACCAGGACTAAACCAGGTCTACATCAGAATTAAACCAGGACTAAACCAGGTCTACATCAGAACTAAACCAGGACTAAACCAGGACTAAACCAGGTCTACAACAGAACTAAACCAGGACTAAACCAGGACTAAACCAGGTCTACATCAGAACTAAACCACGACTAAACCAGGTCTACATCAGAACTAAACCAGGACTAAACCAGGACCAAAACAGGTCTACATCAGAACTAAATCAGGACTAAACCAGGACTAAACCAGGTCTAAATCAGAACTAAACCAGGACTAAACCAGGTCTACATCAGAACTAAACCAGGACTAAACCAGAACCAAACCAGATCTACATCAGAACTCAACCAGGACTAAACCAGGACTAAACCAGGTCTACATCAGAACTAAATCAGGACTAAACCAGGACCAAACCAGGTCTACATCAGAACTAAACCAGGACTAAACCAGGTCTACATCAGAACTAAACCAGGACTAAACCAGGACTAAACCAGGTCTACATCAGAACTAAACCAGGACTACATCAGAACTAAACCAGGTCTACGTCAGAACTAAACCAGGACTAAACCAGGTCTACATCAGGACTAAACCAGGACTAGACCAGGACTAAACCAGGTCTACATCAGAACTAAACCAGGACTAAACCAGAACAAAACCAGGTCTACATCAGAACTAAACCAGGACTAGACCAGGACTAAACCAGGTCAAATCAGGACTAAACAGGCTCAAACCTGAACTAGACTGAATGGCACCTTAGAGAAGTTGAATTGTTACGTAGGTTCTACTTCTTTGCCACGTTCCCCTTCACTTTACGAGACTTTACAAAGATGATTGACATGATTGACAGGTGCATCAGCCAATCAGCATGGTCACAAGCATGGTCTGTCTGTATCAAAATAAATATGGCTGCTCACGTGATAAAAAAAAAAAAAAAAAATCTCAAGGGACTGAAAAACACCACCGATTTCTGTAGAATCATTGAGAGAAGCACTAAAAAAAGGGGGCGTGGCAAAGGCTCTACTCCGTGTCTCTATGTATCTGACCCAAACTGCACTCACAAGACCACACCTGCAGGGGGAGCTCATGCAAAAGCTACGATTTATGCAGGAAAAAAAGTAGGAAACATGCATTTGTAAAAGACAGACTCAACTTTTGAACCGTCTTTCTTTCACATATAAATGCCAAAAACACCAAATCGTCGGCTACCCTCCGCTCCCTCATCCGTCCTCTCTGCTGTAGTCCCGTGTAAATCATTAGATACCGTTGCGTTTACTGCAGCGCGAGTCAGACGTGCCACGCCTGTCCCTGCGCTGACCCATAACATTGTTTTAACTAGACTTTGGCGAAGAAGATCTTATTCCAACACATGGTACGAGCTGGCGTCCTCTTCCTCGTGAATTCTTCTGTGGAACGGCATCTATCAAGTCTTCACTGCAATCATAAAACGTTAACGGTGTCAGTCCACATTTTTATAGGAGACTGGGAGCGGTTGGCTGCTCTTGTGGCTGCCTGGCTCGCACACTGAGCATTCTTTACAAGGATTTTGTTTTAGAGCTCAGTCTTTAACATCCTTTTAACCAGCTAAAAAGTGCAACATGTGCAGTTCAAAGGACAGAAGTAATGGAGCGTGGGATTATGGGATTTTTTTTTTCTTTTCCTGTATCTATGGAGCAAGAAGGAAGCTAAGAGGCCAGCTCAGGACTTCTGAAATGCTACAGGATTTTAGAACAAAAGTGGCAAAAGACGCCCCAGAGGAACGACGCGGAGGGAGGAGGCTGACTTCACCAACTGAAACAAGCGCGCAGCTGATGTTATTTTGTTTTTTTATCTCAAAGAAGTAAAATACCCCCTTTAATACCCCATAAAAGTCATATAATACCCCTCTTTAAAGGGCCCATCTTATGTTATTTTCTGATCCATGTTCTAATGTCGTTTCCTCATCACAAACAGACCTGTTGTTTTTTGTTTTATTCACACAAACCCTGCAATAATTAGGCTGAGCACTTCTCTCAAACTGAAAAACACTCTGTTCCACCTTGTGATGTCATCAAGTGGTAATACAGGAAGTGCTGCACTGTGTTTTTAAACTCCACACATCAAATCATTTGGATGATTTCAATCCTGGAATCGTCAATCTGAACTGACCTAAAGGTAAAAGGAGCTGTTAACTTGAAAACTACCACTTCATGACATCACAAGGTGGAACAGAGCGTTTTGAGCTTTGGAGATGTAGACGGGTAAGAGTTGTAAACATGTTTGAATGAAATAAAACATAACTCCAGGTCTGTTTTTGAGGAGGTAACAACATTATAACATGACTTAAAGCTCAAAAGCGTGAATTTAGTGTGATATAGGACCTTTAAGTAAACTAATTTGACCTACTTTTATTTAGTTTTTTATTTTTTAAGCAAGATTCAGTCCTCATTTAAAGCTGCACTTACTCCATACAGATATTATTACTTTGGAGAAATGTTCCAAAGTATGGCATTAGAAGTCACCTGACGTCGCCAGATCAAACTACAAGTCAGATCAGTGGAAAGGCGAACCCGCTCACAGTGAGATTTCATGTATTATTTCAGCATTAATAAACTCTAAATGCAAGATTAGTATAAAACCATACTGTGGAACATTCCAGGCAAAGCAATCGCATCTCCATGGGGACAAGCAGGTGGCAGATCCTACACCGGAAAAGTTACAGACGGTAGCTTTAACAGAAGAACGGCGACGGGGCTGTTAAGTTTGTAGAAGTCTAAATTACAAGGATTTTTACGCAGAATAAGACCCGACGGAGACACAGGGAGGGCATCTGACACACAGGGACATTTCAGAACACGTTTGTAGAGGTCTAAACTCCAGGGTTACCACAATACGACTCCATGGAGACGCAGGGATTTATAGATTTGTTTCACCTCTTGTAGATAGTGCAGTGTTTATGATCTGATAAACTCTTTCTACGTGTGATTCTGATTAGTCCATTTTTTCACATGACGGCTCCAGACTGAGCACAACAACCACAAAATACATCGTCTCTTCATCGGGTCGTCTCAAAGCGCACACGACCTCATTCTGGCCTGGTTTGGCGAGACAGAACCTAATTTACATCAGTTACGTTGGAGTTTGAGAAGAAAAGTTGGAGGAAAAAAGATGAAAACTACAAGAACTATTAGTGGAATTAAAAAGGAATCAGTATAAAAGGTTCCCCCAGTAGTCCAAAGAATAAGTCCCCACGATAAATACCGACCCGCCAAGGTTATTGTTCCATTTGAGGCTGGGACAGAAATCGAGAGATCGATAGAACGCGATGTAAACTTCGGTCGATGTCGATGTCGATATGGCGAAGGCGTTTTAATGGACAGGTCGACAGCCAATCGTGTGCTGGAGGAGACGGAAGGTTTTGGAAGAAGTGGGTGGAGAAGACAAGAAATGTACTCGAGTAAGTCCAAAATAATATTAATCAAGTAGAGGTAGTACAAGAAATAAGGGTAAAAAGGTATTTGGGAAAACTGCGAGAGTGATTTAAAGAGCAACTGTTGGGACATGACATCTGATTTATTGATGATTAGCTGAATTAATTTGAAGTTGATTTAATTTGGAGGACGAATAATGGCATGACATGAAATAATGCTCGAAAAATGCTCGACGAACAAACACATAAATGAGCCAAACTACGTCATATCTGAAGGAGCTGCAAGAAACAAATGTTCAGATCATTTCACATCGTCGACTTAAAGCTCCAGTCACTTTAGACTCACTCACAGAGGGAAGAGGAACCACAACTTTACTTCAATAAAATATTACTCAAGTAGGAGTCGAAGTATGCTGCTAAAAAGATCCTCTGAAAAGCGCAAATTCTTTGAAACGTTGCTCAAGTTCAGGTCAAAATAAGTTAAATTAAAAACATTTATACTTGGACTTCTTCAAAGCTCCATTGCTCAAACCTAAACCAGCGCGCCGCCTCGGATCTGAAAATCATCACAATCGCACCAAAACTGCACGAAGAGAACATCCTCTGTCCCAACCAGGTTTACAAAAGGATTAGTGCTGTCACGAAACTAACATTTGAAACTCAAAGTTGATACTAGGGAGACTCAATACTCAATACCGTCCTGATACTGTAATCCTGCAGTGTCCAGTAGGTTCATAGTGGTCCATGGTGTTATACTAGTTTATGTGTCTTGTACTTGTGAAAGATACAACTCAAAATCATTCTTAAGATATTCAGGAAGGTTCATTTCTGTCCTGTAAATGGGACTTTTTCAGTATCGCTACCTGCTCAAATGAGTATCTAGTTTCCATACTAGTTTCAGTATCGATTAGTATCAGATTTTCAGCACTTTTGACGCCGCTACAGAAGATCCTGACCAAAGAAACTCATTTATGGGACTTAAAGAACAAATCAACTCTGGTACCTTTGTAAACTGATCCATAATTAGAGCGCAAGAGAGTCCAATGTTGTAACTAATCTCATCCGGGACAATCGGGAATAATATCTGTTGATATATTTGGGCAGATATGGATTATTTCCCCCAGATGATTTAGTTTCAATTCCCCTCAGCCCTTCTTTACCACGAGACTGTAGTAACATCTGTGCAGCCATTTATTCATATTCAAATCTTTGTATGTGACGTCATTTTGAGGATTTTTTTGACACTTCTTCCCTTGCGACTCTGCATGACTCACTGTTCACAAGCTGTATAAATATTGCATAGTGAACGCTACCATCTGCTTGTATCCATGGAGATGTTACTGCCTCGTCTAGAATGTTCCACAGTATGGCATTAAACTACTGTATCTCTGTTGTAGGATATATAAATGGACATAGCTAACGTGCTAGCCGCTGTGTTCCAAATAGGAAGAGATCATGGGCGCACTTCAGGCTCCATCGACTCTGGCTCCAATTCACTTTATATTGAAAAAATGTCGCCCGTTTCTCTGTAACTGCTGAAGTGAGCCTCATCATTTTTGGTCTTAAAGTGTTCGTATTAACCCGCTCTACATAATCCTGCCGTTTTTATTTTCTTTGGTCGCTATGAGACTCACGGTCAGAATTCAGACTAATCCTGGAGTAAACTAGGACTAGAACTAAACTGAGCTCAAACCAGGACCCAACTATGACAAGTTTCAAAGGTTGCAACGACGTAAATTGAACCTATTTAAAATGATGGGAGGAGCTCAGAGTAGAGCCGCTGCTCCTTCACGTCGAGAGGATGTCTCCTGGACGCCTCCCCAGGGAGGTGTTTCGGGCATGTCCCACCGGGAGGAGGCCACAGGGAAGACCCAGGACACGCTGCAGGGACTATGTCGCTCGACTGGCCTGGGAACGCCTGGAGGATGTGTCTGGGGTGAGGGAAGTCTGGGAGTTCCTGCTTAGACTACTGCCTGGCCCCGGGTGAGCGGAAGAAAATGGATGGATGAATGGAAAATGATTGGGCAAACGCAATGCACAACTTCCATAGACTTCTGTAGACCAGTTTAAAAAATCAGTTTTGCAGAAAATGTAGGGCCTTAGATGCTTGTGCGTAATTTAACTTGAGATAAAACATTAGATTACATAACCAACATAACAATTTCATAAAACTGCTTTGAAATCTCCAGGGGTCTGACATAAAAAGAAGGCCTGAGCTGATCGTGGACCCTGTTCTACTGGGCTTATCCAAATGGAACAAAAACTGGCACAAAGTTTAATTTCTCCTCTGTCTGTATAAAGAAACAAAAATGTAATTATTCTTGCACAATAGTGTCAGAAAGCAGCGCCAGAAGATTTATATTAGAAGTTTGTGGAGCAGGTCCCAAACAAACAGTGATAAGGTTCAACATTTGTGGAGCGAAAGTTTGGAGAGTTCTTTCAAAAACAATGAATCGCCCATAGACTTAATAGAGTTGGGTGTAGGTGTATTTGCTATAAAAGCTCTTGTAATTGAATGAATGGAATAGCTGAGTTTAATGCCATATTGTGGAACATTTAGGTCAAATTGTAGGTGGAGACAGGTGCAGTTTGCGCATTCCATCAGCAAAGTTACAAAACCAACCAGGGACCTATTGTATCTCACTAAACCGGGCAAGCCTCCAACAGTTGTCACAGCGACGTTTAAAGTGATTTATAAACTTAAAACCTGGAAACATCCCAGCTTTAAATATTACATGACATTTACAAGGCGTTTGAATGAACATAAATCGTTGAAAGAGTGAGGGACGATTTGTGAATTTGTCAAAATTATAGAAGGAGTGACAGGACCTCTGCCAAGGCACTGTTCTGATCTCACAATAGGAAAAAAAATCAAGGACTAAACCAAGATTGAACCAGGACTAAATCAGGACTAATCCACCAGGGTCTAGAAGTGAATGAGGAACTAAATCAAGATTAAGCCTAAATCTAATCCAGGACTAAGCCAGGAATAAACCGGGAATAAACCGGGAATAAACCGGGAATAAACCGGGAATAAACCGGGACTAAACCAGGACTAAACCGGGACTAAACCAAGAATAAACCAGGAATAAACTGGGAATAAACCGGGAATAAACTGGGACTAAACCAGGACTAAACCGGGACTAAACTGGGACTAAACCGGGACTAAACCAAGAATAAACCAGGAATAAACTGGGAATAAACCGGGAATAAACTGGGACTAAACCAGGACTAAACCAAGAATAAACCAGGAATAAACTGGGACCAATTTATCAATTTCTAAACCAAAAATTTACAAAGAAGTACATTACAGGAATTATACCGGGTCCTGGCTCAGTCCTGGTTTAATCCTGGTTTAATCCTGGTTTAGTCCTGGCTCAGTCCTGGTTTAAATCCTTGTTTCGTCCTGGTTTAATCCTGGTTTGGATTTGGTCTTGGATCAGAACTATCCTTCCTTCTCCCTGGTTTGTTTTTATTGAAGACACATTTCTTCGCTTTGAATATTAATACAAAACTGTAAAAGTCTTTATTACTGCAGCCAAACATTTAAAACCTGGAAATGCCCTGATCCAAGTTGAACCAGTCTCTAACCAGATCCACTCCACCGAGTCGCAGGACGGGGCCAAGTTGTGCACGTGTCCAGGACGATCATTCATAAACATTCACTCCAGAACAGGTCAGTGGCTAAACACTGAAGCTCCAGACGACGGGACAGTCCCACCACATCACTTCACTCCAACAGCACATGCACAAACAAAATCTACTCGTGCACAAAAATGAATCTTCTTAGAATTAGTGCTGTCACGATACTAAAACTTCAAACTCGATTTCGATACTAAGGAATACACTCCATACTCGATACAGATTGTGACACCATGATGATAATAAAACGCACTCTTTCTTTAAACAATAGAATGTGACTTTGGCCAGTTTTAGTCATGATTTATATCAGATTTTCAATATTTTTGGCACCCGACAGCAGTAACAGTGTTCTGACAAGGTTACGCAATCTGTCAGAAACATAGCGAATCTACATCTTTTTGAAATCGTTTGGCCATAACTCCAAATGGATTCCAACAGAGAAGACGCTGAACTTTGTGGCAGTTTTTGTTTCATGTGGGGTTAGAGCCCCCCAACTGGTAATTATTGTTATGGGTGAGTCCCAAAAATGGTAATTATTGTTATTAGTGCTGTCACCCAACTGGTAATTATTGTTATCGGGGTAAGAGTACCCCATACTGGTAATTATTGTTATGGGGTTAGAGTCCCCCAACTGGTAATTATTTTATGGGGTTAGAGTCCCCAACTGGTAATTATTGTTATGGGGTTAGAGTCCCAGATGGTCATTATTGTTATGGGGTTAGAGTCCCCCAACCAGTAATTATTGTTGATGGGGTTAGAGTCCCCAACTGGTAAACATGCGAATCTACATTTTTTGTCCCCCAACTGGTAATTACTGTTATGGGGTTAGAGTCCCCAACTGATAATTACTGTTATGGGGTTGTGGTCCCCCCCCCAACTGGTAATTATTGTTATGGGGGGTTAGAGTCCCCCAACTGGTAATTATTGTAATGGGGTTAGAGTCCCCCAACTAGTAATTATTGTTATGGGGTTAGAGTCCCCAACTGGTAATTATTGTTATTGGGTTAGAGTCCCCCAACTGGTAATTATTGTTATGGGGTTAGAGTCCCCCAACTGGTAATTACTGTTATGGGGTTAGAGTCCCCCAACTGGTAATTATTGTTATGGGGTTAGAGTCCCCAACTGGTAATTATTGTTATGGGGTTAGAGTCCCCAACTGGTAATTATTGTTATGGGGTTAGAGTCCCCCAACTGGTAATTATTGTTATGGGGTTAGAGTCCCCCAACTGGTAATTATTGTTATGGGGTTAGAGTCCCCCAACTGGTAATTATTGTTATGGGGTTAGAGTCCCCAACTGGTAATTATTGTTATGGGGTTAGAGTCCCCCAACTGGTAATTATTGTTATGGGGTTAGAGTCCCCCAACTGGTAATTATTGTTATGGGGTTAGAGTCCCTCTCGAAGCTGTGTTCAGGTTTGATTTGTGTGATTTCAATGCTTTTCTTATTCTGTGAAGCCCTGAATTACCTTGTGTTTGAATTGTGCTGTACAAATAAACTTGCCTTGGATAGACTCAGTGATCACAGACTTTCACCATAAACCAGGTCCACACATCTGACCTGCCTCCTGCTGAACTTCACCCACACCTCCGACGGTTGGAGGAATTAGATGTTGACTCCGATTACCTCCTTGTCATCGGAATCTAAAACTCCGACTTCCTTCAACAAATTTGGGCTTCTTGTCAAAAACCTGTCTCCGCGACGACTGCTTACGCACGGTTAAATGCTAAACAGAAATGCGGAAATCAACATGTCCACTGTTAGCTAACATCGTGTCATCGCCCAGTTTGGCACCATTTTAATGTAACTCGTTCAACTGTTTTAAATGTGTTTATGGGATTATTCCCTTCATTTATTCGCTGTCTGACGGCGAACAGCCTGTGAATGTGAGATGTTTCAAAGGTGAAGCCGCCTGAGGACAACCCGGAGGAACATATTTAGAGACAAACCGTTTTCTTCTCAAAAATAAGACTTTTACATATTTTCTGCGTCATTATGTCAACAATGCCGTTCCGAAAGTAAATTTTCCATTATTTTTTCCCAAAGACTTTTCGGAAAAGTCGAATATTAAAAGTTCTAAGACATCGCTGAGGCTAACCAGCTACATGCTAAACGCAAGATTCTACATAATGCTTTCAGAAGTTTTTAGCCCAAAAATTTTAAATTTAAAACGCATAGTCTTGAGTTTGCAAAAAGAATGCTTTCCAAAATGATAGCTAACGATAACTCCTGCTCTGAAACAAACTAATTCAGCTCAATAGTAAAGTGCAGCCGCCTGTATAGACCAGTAACGCTAAGTTGAAACATTAATCGAGTAATTTAACTTGTCGATCATCAGCCGTAGCTCTGACGCTGCAGCCACATGTATTGCTTTAATGTATTCATATAATTTCACAATTTCAACATTTATTCTTAAAAATAGGAACATAAATTTGGCCAAAATCAATAAAGTTCATATCCATAATTTACGATGACGGCTAACCCCACGGATACGGTTCAACGCTAAAGAGGAATGAGGGAAATTAGCATGAATCTGATAGCGAGTTAGCATGCTACACTCGAAACAGAATCAGTTACCCTTAAATATCTACGCTCTGATAGCTCGGTCTCCATGACGACGGCTAACCCCACGGACACGGTTCAGCGCTAAAGAGGAATGAGGAAACTGGCACGTCCTCCGTCAGGTGACAGCTGGCTAGCATGAGCGTGGTGCGCGGTAGACAGAGTCGTGACACTTAATAATCGCCAAGTTTAATATGACAAGTTTGTGGAGCCGATCCAAAACTAATAATGATTAGGTTCAACTTTTGCGGGATTTCTTTCAAAAACAGTCAATCTCTCGTAGTTATATAGGCTCCGCCCTCCATCTGAAATCATGACATAACCATAGTACGCTCGATTTTTCTAGATAATTGTTTTTAGCTTCTTGGATTTTTTAAATATTTTCTTCTGCGTCTAAAACCCTGATGAACCTGTCACACCTCAATCAAAGTTCAGACGGGTGATTTCAGTTATCATAAAAGTCCTTATCAAAATAAAGGAGACGCTGCAAACGGTGAAGCAGACGTCAGGTCAACCAGGTCATGTTTTTCTAAGAATTTTAAAGCTCCTATATTACACAAAACTGACTCTTGCGAGCTTTAAGTCATGTTATAATGTCATTACCTCCTCAAAAACAGACCTGGACTTGTGTTTTGTTTCATTCACACATGTTTGAATAACTTTTTATTATTCGTCTGTTACATCTCCAAAGCTCAAAACGCTCTGTTCCCCCTTGTGATGTCATGAAGTGGTAGTTTTTTTCAAGTTAACGCCTCCTTTTACCTTTAGTTCAGTAGAGATTGACAATTCCGGGGCTGAAATCATCCAAATGTTTCTTAGTGAAGGTGTGTGGAGTTTAAAAACACAGCATTAGAGCACTTCCTGTATTACCACTTGATGACATCACAAGGTGGAAGAGTGTTTTCAGTTTAAGAAGAAGAACTCAGCCTAAATCTGCAGAGTTTGTGTGTTAAATATGTGAATGAAACAAAACACAACTCCAGGTCTGTTTGTGATGAGGAAACGACACTATAACAGATCAGAAAATGTTGTAATATGAGCCCTTTAAGTCAGATCCTTCTGTCTGTGAGCGGGGGTCGCCTCTCCACAGATCTGACCTGTAACTTGACATGTAGGTCAGTCAGACAAGTATTATCTACTGGTCTTTATCAAGATAAGTTTAAAGCCATGTTGTGGAAGATTATATTGCAGGCAGAGTGATAGGAGACAAGCAGGTAGTGGATCCTAAACCAGAAAAGTTCCATAGTGCGGCTTTAAATTCAGAAATCAGTTTGCAGTTTATGTATATTTAACGACAGAAGACTGAAATATGAACAGGTAAAACACTACTACCATCCATGAACTATAAACACGATTAAAAAAAGTTGCATACTCCAAAGTCTCCATTAGGCTAAGTTACAGGTCAGGTCTGTGGAGAGGCGACTCCGCTCAAAGAAAAAAAGCATGTTTTTCAAATAATTATGTGACAAGAAAAACACCTGTAAGGGAGTAAATGCATGCAATATTATATCATTGCCTTATGGCCGTCTCCATGGAGATAATCGGACCCGCGATCTAAAAATAATATATGTCAAAGGAGTGACGATGTAAACAAATAAGTAACCATAGCAACTTATACAAAACACACGAGGTTCAAGCGTCAAGTGAAAGTGACAGATGTTCATGTTTGTATAATTCTGACCTAATGTGGTGGGATAGTACCTGTGATACACAGGATCTGTACCTGTGTCAGCACTGAAAACTCTAAAATACAGAGACAATTCACACATGAGTAAAGACATTTTTCTGACATTTTAAGCCCTGAAGGTGTTGTCTTCATTTCAATAAATAAATGCATCAACACCTAACTAATTGTGTAATTAAGGGTGCGGTCACATTAGTCTAATCCAGACATGCCCAAACTGTGGCCCAGGGGCCACAACTAGTCCTCAGACTAGTTGTTGCCCTCAAGCTTCCAGGTGAACTGGCCCATATTACCTTAAACAGTACTTTTTTTACTGTACATTTCTAAAAATCTACTTACTGCTGATATCAAATATTTAATGTGTCCCACTGAGGATGTAGCATGGATAAAGGTCTAGTGCTTCAGTCTAACTTGTACTAATAACACAGATCTGAAGTATTCACTGTACTGACGACCAGTCTGTGGGCCTCAGTCGGCCCTCAGCTTTGTCAGTGTTTTTATATGTGGCCCTTAACGAGAAAAGTTTGGACACTCCTGGTCTAATCCGACCGGACAGGCCCTGAAGCGTGGTGCCTTTTCAGTGTGAGTGCAAAACTGTGCCCAGGCACTGCACAGTTGTGACACTGGCCCGATGAGATTTTGCCCAGTTTGGGACTTTGGCCCAGTTGGGACTTTGGCCCGATTGAGACTTTGGCCCGATTGAGACTTTGGCCCAGTTGGGACTTTGGCCCAGTTGGGACTTTGGCCCAGTTGGGACTTGGGCTTGGTAGGAGGAGGTGGACCAAAGCACCATTGCTCATGTCCGCGCACAGACACAATAATGTTTACGGGCCCTGTCTTGTGCACAGAGGACAGAGGATGAGAGGAAAAAGTGAATGAACTCTGCTCCAAACCCACGTCTAATCCACGCTCAGCTTCAGGACTGTGACAGACGTTCTGAAGCCTCGTCTCCTGTTGTCCTCACTGCTCCACACTCTAGTTTAATCCATAAAGTCACAGAGGAGCAGGTCACAGTACGACTTATATCTGCTTCACTGAGATATGTCATGGCCCTGGTCTTATTTTCTCCGCTGCTCCACATGTGAGCACCTCTCCGGCCCGTGGCTCGCTCGGTTGTGCAGGTGTGAGTGTGGGCCAGCTGAACTCTACACCGTCGTGTTTGAGCACGTCATGGTTCAAAATGCCAAGTGTGAATGTGACCTTTGACCTCTGTTAAAATTATGGTTATTGTGGAAATACCTCCAGAAGCACCAGAACAATATATAAACCAGGACTAAACCAGGACTAAACCAGGACTGAACCAGGACTGAACCAGGACTGAACCAGGACTGAACCAGGACTGAACCAGGACTGAACCAGGACTAAACCAGGGCTGAACCAGGGCTAAACCAGGATTAAACCAGGACTGAACCAGGACTAAACCAGGACTGAACCAGGACTAAACCAGGACTGGACTGAACCAGGGCTAAACCAGGATTAAACCAGGACTGAACCAGGACTGAACCAGGAGTAAACCAGGACTAAAACCAGGACTGAACCGGGGCTGAACCGGGACTAAACCAGGACTAAACCAGGACTAAACCAGGACTGACCAGGACTAAACCAGGGACTGAACCAGGACTAAACCAGGACTAAACCAGGACTAGGGACTAAACCAGGACTAAACCAGGACTGAACCAGGACTAAACCAGGACTGAACCAGGACTACCAGGACTAAACCAGGGCTAAACCAGGACTGAACCAGGACTGAACCAGGACTGAACCAGGGCTAAACCAGGACTAAACCAGGACTGAACCAGGACTGACTAAACCAGGACTAAACCAGGACTAAACCAGGACTGAACCAGGACTGAACCAGGACTGAACCAGGACTGAACAGGACTAAACCAGGGCTGAACCAGGGCTAAACCAGGATTAAACCAGGACTGAACCAGGACTAAACCAGGACTGAACCAGGGCTAAACCAGGATTAAACCAGGACTGAACCAGGACTGAACCAGGAGTAAACCAGGACTAAACCAGGACTGAACCGGGGCTAAACCAGGACTAAACCAGGACTAAACCAGGACTGAACCAGGACTAAACCAGGACTGAACCAGGACTGAACCAGGACTAAACCAGGACTGAACCAGGACTGAACCAGGACTGAACCAGGACTAAACCAGGACTAAACCAGGACTGAACCAGGACTGAACCAGGACTAAACCAGGACTAAACCAGGACTGAACCAGGACTAAACCAGGACTAAACCAGGACTAGAACAGGACTAAACCAGGACTAGAACAGTACTAAACCAGGACTAGAACAGGACTAAACCAGGACTAGAACAGGACTAAACCAGGACTAAACCAGGACTAAACCAGGACTAAACCAGGGCTAAACCAGGACTGAACCAGGGCTAAACCAGGATTAAACCAGGACTGAACCAGGACTGAACCAGGAGTAAACCAGGACTAAACCAGGACTGAAAACCGGGGCTAAACCAGGACTAAACCAGGACTAAACCAGGACTGAACCAGGACTAAACCAGGACTGAACCAGGGCTAAACCAGGATTAAACCAGGACTGAACCAGGACTGAACCAGGATTAAACCAGGACTGAACCAGGACTAAACCAGGACTGAACCAGGGCTAAACCAGGATTAAACCAGGACTGAACCAGGACTGAACCAGGACTAAACCAGGACTAAACCAGGACTAAACCAGGGCTAAACCAGGACTGAACCAGGACTAAACCAGGACTGAACCAGGGCTAAACCAGGATTAAACCAGGACTGAACCAGGACTGAACCAGGACTAAACCAGGACTAAACCAGGACTAAACCAGGGCTAAACCAGGACTGAACCAGGGCTAAACCAGGATTAAACCAGGACTGAACCAGGACTGAACCAGGAGTAAACCAGGACTAAACCAGGACTGAACCGGGGCTAAACCAGGACTAAACCAGGACTAAACCAGGACTGAACCAGGACTAAACCAGGACTGAACCAGGGCTAAACCAGGATTAAACCAGGACTGAACCAGGACTGAACCAGGACTAAACCAGGACTAAACCAGGACTAAACCAGGGCTAAACCAGGACTGAACCAGGACTGAACCAGGACTGAACCAGGGCTAAACCAGGACTAAACCAGAACTGAACCAGGACTGAACCAGGACTGAACCAGGACTAAACCAGGACTAAACCAGGACTGAACCAGGACTGAACCAGGACTAAACCAGGACTAAACCAGGACTGAACCAGGACTGAACCAGGACTAAACCAGGACTGAACCAGGACTGAACCAGGACTGAACCAGGACTAAACCAGGACTAAACCAGGACTGAACCAGGACTGAACCAGGACTAAACCAGGACTAAACCAGGACTGAACCAGGACTAAACCAGGACTAGAACAGGACTAAACCAGGACTAGAACAGTACTAAACCAGGACTAGAACAGGACTAAACCAGGACTAGAACAGGACTAAACCAGGACTAAACCAGGACTAAACCAGGACTAAACCAGGACTAAACCAGGACTAAACCAGGGCTAAACCAGGACTAAACCAGGACTAAACCAGGACTAAACGAAGACATTTTTCTGACAGTTTAAACCTTCATTTCAAAGGTGTTATTTTTTTTTTTTTCTGGTCAGAACTTGTGAGTGATTTAGATTCAGTTGTGTTTAGATTATGGTTGGAATTACCTCTATGTTCCCCACTGCACCAGAACAATGTACAAACCAGGTCCAAACCAAGAACAATTTACAAGCAGAACACATTCTCCTGACAGTTTAACCCTTCATTAAAAATAAAGGTTTTGTCGTTTGAGTCTAATCTGAACGAGTTACAGTTTGGACAGGTTTTGGCCCTGGTTTACATTATGGTTGCTAGGTAACAGACGAGTAATCTGACTGGACCATGTGGACAGGTCGCGCCGATGTGGTAGTTGTGTTTTTAATAGTGAAGTGTGGACATTTTAATGATGCTGGTGATAAAGAGACGTGAGGAAGAGCCAAACCACAGGCGGCACATGCTCAGTTTGAGCTGGTTTGAGGTGAGGAAGAGGAGTGTAAATACCTCCAAACCATCTCATACTGCAATTACTCACATGTAGGTCCTTATGTGGGGACCAGGTCCAAACCAGGTCCAAACCAGGTCCAAACCAGGTCCAAACTAGGTCCAAATCAGGTCCAAGTCAGGTCTAAGCCAGGTCTGAACCAGGTTCAAACCAGGTCCAAATCAGGTCTAAACCAGGTCTAAGCCAGGTCTTAGTCAGGTCTAAACCAGGTTTGAACCAGGTCCGACCAGGTTTGAACCAGGTCTAAATCAGGTCCAAACCAGGTCCAAACCAGGTCTGAACCAGGTTTGAACCAGGTCCAAACCAGGTCCAAACCAGGTCCAAACCAGGTTTGAACCAGGTCTGAACCAGGTTTGAACCAGGTCCAAACCAGGTCTAAACCAGGTCTAAACCAGGTCTAAACCAGGTCCAAACCAGGTCTAAACCAGGTCCAAACCAAGTCTAAACCAGGTCTAAACCAGGTCCAAACCAGGTCTAAACCAGGTCTAAACCAGATCTAAACCAGGTTTGAACCAGGTCCGAACCAGGTTTGAACCAGGTCTAAACCAGGTCTAAACCAGGTCTAAACCAGGTCCAAACCAGGTCTAAACCAGGTCTAAACCAGGTCCAAACCAGGTCTAAACCAGATCTAAACCAGGTTTGAACCAGGTCCAAACCAGACCTAAACCACAATTTGAGCCATTCTAAACCAGGACTACACTAAGACTTAACCAGGACTTTGTAAGACAGAGGAGTGTAAAAACCTCTACATCTTCACATGCTGTAGTTACACACACATAGGTCTTTATGTGGAAATCAGCTCTGAACCAGGTCTAAACCAGAACCGGTCCAGGACTTAACCAGGAAATAAGCTGAACCAGTTCTAAATCAGGACTAAGATAGGTCTAAACTAGGTCTACACCAGGACTAGACCCTGCCGGCTGGTGGGACTGTCCGTGTGGTGTTACACTGTGATCTTGTGAGTGAAGTGTGAAAGAAGCAGAAGCCTTCACCTCCTGTTCAAGTGAATCAGACTCATCACTGACAACTACAGGAACTACTGCCTCCAAAGCACCTCTGAGATCTCTGCCCTCGACGCACCCGAGGTAGAATAAAGTCGAGATAGTTCAGCGACTGCGGGACATTTCAGACAAGGCACTGACATCTCCGTGACGACAAAAAGTTACCGAGGAGTAGAGCTGTGGTGAAGACAAAACTAAAGACGGCTCAATATCTCTATGTGTCTGACCCAAACTGCACTTACCAGACGACGCCTGCAGGGGGAGTTGAGGCAAAAACGACTATTTAAACCAGAGGCGCCCAAACGTTTTTTTTAAATCGAGGGCCACATCTCAAAATATATTCAACGTGGAGCCGCTGTGTGTTAAAAGGCTCGAAACACTTTCATTTTAGGTCTGTATCGCACTACAATGTGATGTTTGCGGTTATAGTGGTAGAAATACTTTAATTTGCTGTTAAAAGTGCTGCTTATGATTAATTGGGCCGGTTCAGCGGGACCAATAAAAACTGGTCTGAGGGCCGCATTTCGCCCCCGGGCCATAGTTTGGACACCGCCGATTTAAACAGAAAGACGCAAGGAACTGATGTAATTATATGGAAACAATTACAAAATAATAAAAAGGCTCATTAAACTCATGATTCACTCCCAGATCTTCAGATACATCACTCGTCACCCTCTCCTTTCTGCTCTCGTCCCACATAAATCCTGATCGTCTAAATAAAATGATTATTGGACACAGAGCGCCTTTAAAGTTGAAGCAGACTTCCTCGTGCTTTTATTGGACTGCGCAATTCAAGGAGGACCAGACACAGGGAGAACATGCAAACTCCACACAGCCACAGAAATACACGTTAGCATGCTAGTTGTTATTAATGTTACCGTCGTGGCAAAACTCCACTCTGGTCTCTGAAAGTTGTGAAAAATGCTTATAAACTCATCCTGGTGAATCATTAGGGTGTTCAGAATGCATAAGGTGAGCGAGGAATAGCTTTGGATCACTGCAAACTGTTTAAAATTAGTTCTAGTTCAGTTTTTCACATTTTACGACGGTCAGAAACAGGTACAGCGCCTTTAATACAGAGGCTGGGAATGTGTGAGGAGAGTGAGGAATTCGGACTATGACCAACAGTTTAAAACATGCTCTTTATGCCATGATTTACAGAGTGAAAAATCACATACAGCCCCTTTAAAAGCCCATACAAAATACATGGTAGGATTTAAAGGCACAGTGTGTAACTTTCGGGATGATTTTCAGCAGGATTCCACAGAAATAGTGAAGTCAAAACCATATTTCTGAACATAACCAGAACAAATGCTAAATTGTGTAAAAAAAAAAAAAAAAAAAAAAAAAAAAAAAAGTTAGGGTTAAAGGAGGAGCACTATGTAACTTTTCTGCAGGAGTGTCTGTCACCTGTCTCCATGGAGCTCTTATCACTTTGCCTGGAATGTTCCACAGTATAACCAGGCAACGTAACAGGTCAGATCTGCGGAGAGGCGGCACAGCTCACAATGTTTTTCGATGCAACATTTAGATACATTTAATTCAACACTATGGAACTTTACAGACAAAGCTATAACATCTCCATGGAGACAGACAGAACAGTTATGTAGAGGAGCTTTAGCTCATTGGTACATTCACACTTAAACACTCTTAATTGGGACTAAACCAGGACTAAACCAGGACTAGAAAAGGACTAAACCAGGACTAAACCAGGACTAGAACAGGACTAGAACAGGACTAAACCAGGACTGAACCAGGACTAGAACAGGACTAAACCAGGACTAAACCAGGACTAGAACAGGACTAAACCAGAACTAAACCAGAACTAGAACAGGACTAAACCAGGACTAAACCAGGACTAAACCAGGACTAAAACAGGACTAGAACAGGACTAAACCAGGACTGAACCAGGACTAGAACAGGACTAAACCAGGACTAAACCAGGACTAGAAACCAGGACTAAACCAGAACTAAACAGGAAACTAGAACAGGACTAAACCAGGACTAAACCAGGACTAGAACAGGACTAGAACACATGACTAAACCAGACTGAACCAGGACTAGAACAGACTAAACCAGAACTAAACCAGAACTAGAACAGGGACTAAACCAGGACTAAACCAGGACTAGAACAGGACTAAACCAGGACTAGAACAGGACTAAACCAGTACTAGAACAGGACTAAACCAGGACTAGAACAGGACTAAACCAGGACTAAACCAGGACTAAACCAGGACTAAACCAGGACTAGAACAGGACTAAACCAGAACTAAACCAGAACTAGAACAGGACTAAACCAGGACTAAACCAGGACTAGAACAGGACTAAACCAGGACTAGAACAGGACTAAACCAGTACTAGAACAGGACTAAACCAGGACTAGAACAGGACTAAACCAGGACTAAACCAGGACTAAACCAGGACTAGAACAGGACTAAAACCAGGACTAGAACAGGACTAAACCAGGACTAAACCAGGACTAGAACAGGACTAAACCAGGACTAAACCAGGACTAGAACAGGACTAGAACAGGTCTAAACCAGGACTGAACCAGGACTAGAACAGGACTAAACCAGGACTAAACCAGGACTAGAACAGGACTAAACCAGAACTAAACCAGAACTAGAACAGGACTAAACCAGGACTAAACCAGGACTAGAACAGGACTAAACCAGGACTAGAACAGGACTAAACCAGTACTAGAACAGGACTAAACCAGGACTAGAACAGGACTAAACCAGGACTAAACCAGGACTAAACCAGGACTAGAACAGGACTAAACCAGGACTAGAACAGGACTAAACCAGGACTAAACCAGGACTAGAACAGGACTAAACCAGGACTAAACCAGGACTAGAACAGGAACTAGAACAGGTCTAAACCAGGACTAAACCAGGACTAGAACAGGACTAAACCAGGACTAAAACCAGGGACTAGAACAGGACTAAACAGAACTAAACCAGAACTAGAACAGGACTAAACCAGGACTAAACCAGGACTAAACCAGGACTAGAACAGGACTAAACCAGGACTAAACCAGGACTAGAACTGGGCTCAAACCAGGACCAAACCAGGACAAGTTTGAACATATCCTAACAGTTAGTACTCGTACCCTTATAGAGTATCTAACCTGTTACATAGCGAGTGGACAGTAAATCAGGTCTTCCTTATCTGATTTCAATAGGATTTGTCGAGGGACCCCAGGCCAGAATGACTGTCCCGCCCTGATCACGAGGTGGGGTTAAAGTGGATTATCCTGCTGTAAATCTGGAGTTTGTACAACAAGTCGGGTTTAAAACTGAGCCTGAGGGAAACACAAAGTGAACCTGGATTCAACAGTCGTTTATGCCATTAGTAAAAGTGACTATGAACAACAGTAAAGGGTTAAAGATGGAAGGAAATGTGACATAACGCAAAAGCTACTACTACTACTACAGGCACACAAAGGTTATCATTAGTACAAAGTAACGTACTACTGTTAATACTGCTACTACTACTACTACCCTTACTGCTACTGTTATTAAGTATTTAGAAACACTAGAAATTAAAAGTGCTTATAGCTATAAATTAAGATTGTGATAATGAGAGTAATGTAACTACAACTACTACCACTACTACTACTACTACTACTACTACTACAGGCACACAAAGGTTATCATTAGTACAAAGTAAAAGTGCTACTACTACTACTACCTATTTATATAACCAGGTACATAGATGAAAGTACAATTTGTTAGCCCCATTAAATACAAGGAAATCCTCCCAGTACATTAACCCCATTTTGACAAAAAAAAAAAAAAAAAAAAAATCAAAAAAACTCTTTCAAAAAACGTTTTTTTTTTTTTTTTTTTTTTACTTTACTGACAAAATAACATTTTTTATCAAAAAAAAAAAAAAAAAAAAAAAAAAAAAAAGCCTCTCCTCGTCTCTTTCTCTTCCTCTGCTTCTTTCTCTGTGTGAGTTCTGTCTCTTCCGTTGCCTAATCCAGCAGAACTACGCCCCCTACTGGCCACTCCTGTCAGTGCAGCTCTCCAGGTAAACTCCAGACATCAAGACTCACCGGTGTAAGACAAGAATATTCACTAAATATTCACAGAGCATGAACAGGAACATTTCTGGACCAAAATCAGGACTCGACGTGTAAAAGTCAGACACTAGAGAAGAACTAACAGACCTGGAGTTGTGTTTTGTTTCATTCACATGTTTAACGCACAAACTCTGCAGATTTAGTTCTTGTCTTAAACTGAAAACACTCATGTCATGTGGTGATACAGGAAGTGCTCCTCTGTGTTTTTAAACTCCACACACCTTCACTAGAATCATTTGGATGATTTCAGATCTGATATTGCCAATTTCTACTGAACTTAAGGAAAAAGGAGGTGTTAAAAACTACCACTTCATGACATCACAAGGTGGAACGGAGCATTTTGAGCTTTGGAGATGTAACAGACTAATGATAAAGTTACTCAGACACGTGTGAATGAAACAAAACACAACTCTAGGTGTGTTTTTGAGGAGGTAACGACATTATAACGTGACTTAAAGCTCAAAAGAGTCAGTTTTGTGTAATACTGAGGTGGATTCTTTTTACTCAGACTAAACCTGGGTTAATGTAAATCTTACATTTCAAAACTTGGACCAAACCAAATCCAGATTTAAACCAGACTGAACCAGGACATTAGTGAACATTTTAACCAGAAATGATCAATTGTCTCGCAACCAAATTCTTCAAACAGTTTATTTCTATGGTGATTATTAACAAAGATTTTGGAGAGTTCTACCATGTTATAACATTGTTCCCTCATTAAAAACCTGCCTGAAGAGGATTTAGATGTCATCCATGCATGTTTGAGCAATCTAGTGATCTCTCCCGACGCCTCTTTACTTACCTACTGTCCTCCTCACATTCTGTCCAAAGCTCCGCCCATAAACCCACGTCACCTACGCTCCCACACGACAGTTTTCCATAAATACATTAAACGCACCAATCCAGCTTTTTCTGTTCTGACATAGATTTCGATATTATGGCTTTGAGTATCGGCCGATAACAACCGATATCAGAGCTACTTAACTCTCAAGTAAAACAGAACTTTGTGTAAATAAAATAAAAACCAATATGACATTTTCTGGGCTGAACACGACCAGTAAAGAGCAACCAACAGGATATCGACTGAACCGATATTTGGGAGCCAATTCAGCAAAGTACTACAGTGTTCCCTGGTTTATCGTGGGGGTTTCTGAAATTTGTCGGTGCAGAACGTTTCATCGACATTGTGGGTTTTGTCGGAGAGAAAACTTGCAAACATACAGCACTTAAGAGTCACACTGTGATCCAACATTTATGTAAATTTGTCTGACACATTCTGTACAGGAGACACGGAGGAGACTGATGGACAATGGTCTACAGTCCCTCAGCCAATCAGGACGCAGGACACAATGGTCTACAGTCCCTCAGCCAATCAGGACGCAGGACACAATGGTCTACAGTCCCTCAGCCAATCAGGACGCAGGACACACAATGGTCTACAGTCCCTCAGCCAATCAGGACGCAGGACACAATGGTCTACATCCCTCAGCCAAAAAAAGGACGCAGAACACAACCACGCTCACACACTGCACCGAAAAAAAAAACCGTAAATTGCACAAACAAATGTAGTTGCGGGGTGTACAGCGAGACCGTGAAAGTGCTCTGAACCGTGATGACTAGCGAGGGACAAAGGGAGGGAGTTCAGAGGGTGTAAAAAAAAAAAAAAGAGATTGTTCGAATTTGTTGTTTCAATGTAGTGCTACTGAAGGGGGAGTGACTTTTAGCAATAGGAGTAAAGGGAGGGAGGTTCATAGGGTCAAAAAAAATAGAGTAAAAACTTATAAAACATGTGAAAATACCTCCTCTTTAATACCCCATGTCTAAATGTGTTATGTACCCCATAGCAGTAAAATACCTCCTCTTTAATACCCCATAGAAGTAAAATACCTCCTCTTTAATACCCCATAGAAGTAAAATACCTCCTCTTTAATACCCCATAGAAGTAAAAATACCTCCTCTCTTAATACCCCATAGAAGTAAAATACCTCCTCTTTAATACCCCATAGAAGTAAATACCTCCTCTTTAATACCCCATAGAAGTAAAATACCTCCTCTTTAATACCCCATAGAAGTAAATATACCTCCTCTTTAATACCCCCCCATAGAAGTAAACCCCATAGAAGTCCTCTTTAATACCCTCCTCTTTAATGCCCCATAGAAGTAAATACCTCCTCTTTAATGCCCCATAGAAGTAAAACCTCCTCCCCCTTTAAAACCCCCATAGAAGTAAAATACCTCCTCTTTAATACCCCATAGAAGTAAATACCTCCTCTTTAAGATGATGTAACCTCAAAATTTAATTAAAAAAAATGAGCCGTATGAACATAAAGTTGCTTTCTTCAAACATTTGCATTTATTTAAGTTTAAGTCAAAATGTTCCCGTTTGCTGAACCCATTCGTAAACCCTCTGAAATGAGAATCACTGTAACTAATCCGAAAAAGACCAGGAGGCTACGCCCTTTGACCCCGGCTCCAGAGGTCAGGATTGAGCAGAGGCCACAGACCAGCTGAACCTGCTGCAAATCACCATGACAATAGAGAATTACAACTATTTTCACCTGATTTAAAAAACAAACATGCACAAAGAAATAGCAAACGGCGCCTTTAAAGTGAGAGAAATCAGGACAAACTTGATAAGAAAAGACTTTAGACAAGAAGAATTCAACATTGTTCTCAGATTTTAAGTTCTTTTTTTTTGGGGGGGGCTAAATTTTTGTTTGGATTAAAAAGAAATGTAGAGGCAAATGTATGAATTTGTGGAAGATTTAGAGAAGTTCGAAGGAGCAGGTCAGAATGTGCAAGTTTCTTAAATCCAGCGAAAAATCCAATGTTCTTTTTTACATTTTAAAGATAAAGAAAATATAAAATAATCATAGTAATAATAGTTTTAATATTCAGGATAAAACAAAACCTGGCGTCAGCACATCACAGGAGCAAGATGAGAAAGTCCAGGTTTAGTCCCGGTTTAGTCCTGGTTTAGTCCCGGTTGAGTCCTGGTTAACTTCAGGTTTAGTCCTGGTTTAGTTCTCGTTTAGTTTGGTTTAGTTCTCGTTTGGTCCTGGTTTAAGTCCTGGTTTCGTCCTGGTTTAGTCCTGGTTAAGTCCTGGTTTAGTCCTGGTTTAGTCCTTGTTAATGTCCTGGTTAAGTCCTGGTTTAGTCCTGGTTGAGTCCCGGTTAAGTCCAGGTTTAGTCCTGGGTTAGTCCTGCCTGGTTTAGTCCTGGTTATGTCCTGGTTAAGTCCAGGTTTAGTCCTGGTTCAGTCCTGGTTTAGTTCTTGTTTAGTCCTGGTTTAGTCCTGGTTTAGTCCTGGTTAAGTCCTGGTTAAGTACCGCTTTAGTCCAGGTTTAGTCGTGGTTAAGTCCTGGTTTAGTCCTGGTTTAATCCTGGTTTAGACCTGGTTTAGTCCTGGTTTAGTCCTGGTTACACAAGTTCAGACATCCTTTGGACTGGTTTAAATCCAGTTTTAACCCAGGTCAGACTAAGGGAAAACTTTTTTGAAGCTGAAGTTTATCCTATCACAAACCAAATCTTGTACTAAAGTCTCCAGACATTATTGGTCCTCTTCAAAATCTGGACCTGGATTTGGACCAGGACTAGGTGGACTTTTACAAGTTTCTCCCTGGTATTTGGACTCATTTGGTTTGCATTAGTTTTGGTCTGGACTTGGTCTAATCTGTGCGACCACCAATCCATGCCAAAGTCGTTACTGTTAGTTTCAAATACAGTACACTTTAATGAGAATACTTTTGTCCCGGGGTGGGCAGAAGAATCCAGACCGAAATGTGGGTATTTTACTTCCATGGGGCATTAACTGCTAACACTTATCATATTTAGATCACCATGTTACCTTTTATTGTTTTGAAAAGGTTATCCGAAAACATGTTAATATGTTTTATACGTTTCTGAGTCTCCCCTCCCTTTGCTCTCGGTGCTAAGTCAGTCCCCCTTCAGAGCACCATCACCACTAATGAGTCTACAAACCTCTTCATGTTTTGTGATGAGGTAGAAATTTGTTATAACATGGTAGAAAAAAAATTCTATATTTTATAATACCTCCTCTTTAAGTTGCTTGCTGTGATTGGTTGTATCCAGCTGTCACTCACTCAGAGCAGGACAGAGGCTGACCAATAGGAGGAGTGGGTGGGGCAAGCAGGCAGTATGTCGCAGTACTGACATTAAACCTATATATATACGGAATTAAAATGTTGCTTTAAAAAGTATGGAAAAATGTATAGACTATAAAAAGCATCGAGGGGGGCTCTCTGTGTTGCGTTTGCATATTCTCCCTGTGTCTGAGTGGGTTTCCTCTTGGGTTTCCTCTTCCATCATCAACCCAAAACATGCACAGTGGGTCACATCCTCCAGCTGAGGACGTCCTGACCAAGACTCACTCAAGATCTGGAGATGGGTCCCACTGCTCCTGACAGGTTTAACCCAGAGACACTGAAGGACGGGTCAAATGGGATAAATTTACCTGGGCGCAATAAAGTGTACCTTACCCTTCAATGATTTCAAATTTCACTCATTTTATCCTTTGTACAGTGGTAGATCAAGACTAGGCTCGGTTTAAAATAGCACTAAACCACGTCTACCCCTGGACTAAAGAAAAGTCTAAACCAGATCTTAACTGGTCTTAAATTGGGACTAAAGGAAAGGAGAAAAATCAACAAAAAAAATAAGACTAAACAAGAACTAAACCAGGACTAAAACCGGGATTAAACCTGGACTAAATCGATGACTAAATTAGGACTGAAACCAGGACCAAACCAAGATTAAAACAAGGACTAAACCAGGACAAAACCAAGACAAAACCAGGATTAACCCAGGTCTAAACCAGGACTAAAACTAGGACTAAAGCAGGACTAAACCAGGTCTAAACCAGGACTAAAACCGGGATTAGACCAGGGCTAAACCGATGACTAAAACAGGTCTAAAACCAGGACCAAAAAAAGATTAAAACAGGATTAAACCAGGACTAAAAAAGACAAAACCAGGATTAAACCAGGTCTAAACCAAGACTAAAACCAGGACTAAAACCAGGACTAAACCAGGACTAAACCAGGTCTAAACCAGGACTAAAACTTGGACTAAAACAGGACTAAACCAGGTCTAAACCAGCACTAACACCAGGACTAGACCACAACTAAACCAGGACTAAAACAGGTCTAAAACCAGGATTAAAAAATGACTAAACCACGATTAAATCAGGACTAAAAAAGGACTGAACCAGGACTAAACCAAGACTAAACCAAGACTAAACCAGGACTAAAACCAGGACTAAACCAGGACTGTAACCAAAAGTCCTCTAAACACCTCATGAAATCCATGTCCCAAATGATCCGTATCATTGATTGAGAACCACCCAGATATGACTGAAAAAACTACACAAAGTCAAACGACATTTCAGGAGGATGCAGCCTAAGTTACAAACACAGAGACTGGAAACAACTAAATATTAAGATAACGAAATTAATTTATAGCTGCGTTATCATCAAACGCGTAAAAACCCGGGCACACGAACACTTTCTGCCTTCACTAAAGCTCTAATCGCACCCCCTCATCGCTCAAAGTGCTCCAAAGTGCCGTAAAAATAAACGCTGGGTCGAAATCATTTAGTGGAGCATAAAATGAGGCAGCGGTGGAGCCAGTACAGCGGCCGCCTGGGGGGCTCTTCACCCGGCGAGAGTGCGCACCGAGGGCGACGCTCTGGAGATGGAGCGATAACGCACCTAAAAGCTCAAGCGCTTAGTGTCAATCTTACCCAAAAAAAAAATCGCTTGTCAATGAATTTAAACTGCATAGACATGACCACAAGAACCAGCATGTGTGGTTTATGTTTCAGGCAGAGTGAGGTCAACTTGGATTTATTGTTTTTTTGTAGTTCTCCAATTACGTTCGTGTGCGTAAAAATGCCGATTTGCGTAAAAAAAATAAGGAAAAAATCTAGTTATATTCAATGTTTATGGTGAGCTTTTGTGTTTAAAGCGCGTGATGTGAGTAATTACCTGGATAATTGCTGTGTTAATCGATTAGCAGAAGGTTATGTAGGCTACTGTCATCACGTATAAGTGTGACTGGGTCGTGCGCTTTGGGCGAAGTATCCAACGTGCCCAAAGTGACCAAGACTGGGAAGACAGACACAGAGACTGGGATATCCGACATAAACTAGAAGAATATGCCAAACTGGTAGGATTCTAACGGTAGTAGAGTAGTCTCAAAGCGGGGTTAAGTTAACAATTGTGCGTACGGTGCGCCCGCGTGAGGAGCGAGAAGTGTCCGGGGGAAGAGCGCTTGATTCGCGGGAAGAGCGGAGTCTTTGCGCTCGCTATACTGGTTGTCAAAAATGGTCATAGAGTTTAAAGTTAATGCAAAACTCCAAACTGGAAAGAAATAGTCATATGTGTTTGGAGCGAGGTGTGCGTAAAACCATAAATGCCGGACCGTAAAGTCTGCAGTTTTTGGTAAAGTCCGTTGCTTTTTTAAAACTTTGCACGAAAACATTAAAAGGTGAATGAAAAATAAGAATAAAAAACACTTACTTTTGGCTTCTTCATATGGAACGACAGGAGTAAATCCAGTGAAAGGGGAAAGCCTATTTTATTTTACTTCTACGATGAGAAAAGCGGTTGTCATCGTCCTGTGTGCACATATCCAATGCGTAAAAGTCAGTATCCAAACGTAACACGAGCACGTCCACGGGGAAGAGGCTGCGCAGACCGGGGAGCCGCGGGGGTGCTTCGGCGGAGCTCGGAGCTGGCTGCCCGCGGAGGAGTGCAGTCCATGGGGTTTGTTTGACAGAGTCGTGGCTCACTCAGCGGTACATCCGGGCGTCCACGGGTGATCAGAGAGGAAGAGTGCGCGCGGGGAGGGAGAGCGGGGACTTTATACCAGACGTCAAAAGCGGCGCGAGCTCTGAGTGACGCAGGACGCACAGGACGCACGGCCAGCAGCGACACAGACACGGAGGTTTGGAAACTTGAAGTGCATATGACAGGTTTTCATGATTTTTTTTTTCTAATTCTGACTTTTTAGACGGATAGAACCTGTGCGTAAATAGTTCTCGTAGTTTTGCATCAGTTAAGAGGCAGTTTGTGTGGAAAAATAACAGGACAAATCACTGAGTAAACCTGGAAACGCTTTAGGGCTACTATATATTTCTATATAACGGTATCAGGCGCGTTCAGTTTGACAAATGTGGCCGATCAGACTCACCTCTGCCCCCGTGTGGTGTCTCTGAAGAAGTGAGGCTCAGGTGTGAGACAAGGTGAACGCCCCCTGGTCTCTGTTGATGGTCTGTGTGATTTCAGTAGCTGTGTGATTCCATCTTCCGCATTTGTGATTAAAAGTAATAAAGTATTTTAACTACATTATAAAATAGATCCGATGTAATATGGGCCGTTTAAATAAGTGTTTTGCTGTGGGGTAAACGGAACGCACAATGAGACAATTCTTCCTTCTTACTTATTCAGTTAAAGCCTCACTATGTAACTTTTTAGCCCCCAAAATAATACGAATAAAACTGCACTGAAAAAACAGAACTGTGTCCTTATTCCTAGTGTGCTTACATCTCCACAAACCTGAGTCGATGCGCTTCTGGTTCCATTGATTCTGGCTTCAATTCACTTTTTATTGAAAAAACGGTGTCCCCTCGCTTTGTAACTGCTGCGGTTGTCATTTTGGTCTTAAAACGTTCATGTTAACCCGCTGTCAATCAAACCTGTTGATAGTGTTTGTTACAACCCAGCTCGTTCTTACACAGGGAAGTAACAAAAAACAACAACCAAGGTGGAAAAATGGTAAATTAAGAAGTAATTTAATTAACAGGAATGTAGGGGTAAACTAAACAAAACTAAACAAAGGGCACCTTGCAAGGGTTAAACAAAAGAAAATAAAAGGTAACATTAACTAAAGTACAAATTTAGTGACAAACAAACATCTTACGAACAAACAAAGTCAGTACTGACTATCAAAGTCTCTAAACTAAATAGTCACTACCCCCGGTAGTGACCAGCAAGAAGGAGACACACATAACCAACGAATTGGCATACTGGCCACCTCAGGCCAGCAGCCCTGAACAGGTGTCCCCAATCTTCTTAAGTAGAGGGAGGTGGCTAAAGGTGGGCCCCTTGATTGGCCAAGCCTGGAAACTGGTCCTCCAATGGCGTCGCTGGGGTCCAAAAGCCATGGATGTGGGGGAGGAATGAAGATTTTGGGGACACAGACAAAAAGTGGTCAAATAAGAAACTAACTTTAGGCTTAGGGCCGTAACACCCTCCCCCTTAAGTTACAAACTAGTTTTGTAATTAACAGAAATTTTGAATTTACTCACGTTGGTGTTTGATGATTAGGAGGGGGTGGGGAAACATGACAAAACACCAGAGCTGGTTCAGGTGGGCCAGAGACCAGTAAGCGCTCTCCCTACCCTCAGGCTCCACTGAGACTGGCCAGGCACACTAGGAACCGAGCCCCATCCCTGGAGCTGGGGAACCTGGGAGGAAAGGAACTTACGACAGGGTAGGGTGTGCGGTTGATCAGACCGTTCACCATCCCAATCTGCTGTTCTCTCACAACGCCACAGAATTTTAATGTCACAACAGTCCCCCAAACATCAGCTACCAAAGGTTATATTACCACATTCCACCACCAAATCTCCGAACACCAACATCAATTTAGAAAAACAAGCCAATTAAGAATTACTTACCCAATACAAACCTATTACATTATTACTCCTTGTTTTAAAAGGGTGGGACAGGGTGTTATGATCCCGGACCCGGGACCTCTCGCACCCCAAGCGAGAATCATACCCCTAGACAACAGGTTGGATTGACAGCGCTGCTCATCCCACCTGGAAAGAGAAAACCAAAGCCAAAAGTTTGAGAATCACAAATTTTAGGTCGACTTTAAAAAGAAGGTTTTATGCTAAATCACATTTTTGGAGCTTTCTGCCATGTTAGAACATTGTTCCGTCATCAAAAACGTGCCTGAAGAGGTTTTAGACATCATCCATTCATGTCTGAGTAATCTAGTGATCTCTCGCAGGCCTTATTCAAACCCTCCTTATGGTTAACTGTAAGATTCTGTCCAAGGCTCCGCCCACAGGCCCACGTCACCCAGGCTCCCACACGACAATTCTCCATAAATCTACAAAAACATGATACAAAACTGTTCTGTGTGCTCGCATCTCCACAAACCCGACTCTCGCTTGACTTGGGGCTGTGACATAGACTTATCTATCTCCATGTTGAATGTTCTGAAGTATGGTTTTAACTTTTTATTTCCATGGATGCAGGTGATATGAAACACCCAGAAAGTTACACATTGGAGCTTTAATTTGCAGAAAAATAAAATCAGAAATAATGAAAATCCTGACTTGGCCCAAGTGTTTTCTGAGCAGTGAGACTCTCCAGACTCGTCCAGATCGTGACCCCAACCCGACCCCGGACCGGGACAAAGATCTTATTCACTCTGAGACAAGGACTGGAAGGGACAGAAGAGGGACAGAAGAGGGACAGAAGAGGGACAGAGAGGGACAGAAGAGGGACAGAAGAGGGACAGAGGAGGGACAGAGGAGGGACAGAAGAGGGACAGAGGAGGGACAGAAGAGGGACAGAAGAGGGACAGAAGAGGGACAGAAGAGGGACAGAAGAGGGACAGAAGAGGGACAGAGGAGGGACAGAAGAGGGACAGAGGAGAGACAGAAGAGGGACAGAAGAGGGACAGAGGAGGGACAGAAGAGGGACAGAGGAGGGACAGAAGAGGGACAGAGGAGGGACAGAGGAAGAGGACAGAGGAGGGACAGAAGAGGGACAGAAAGAGGGACAGAAGAGGGACAGAAGAGGGGACAGAAGAGGGACAGAAGAGGGACAGAAGAGGGACAGAGGAGGGACAGAAGAGGGACAGAAGAGGGACAGAGGAGGGACAGAGGAGGGACAGAGGAGGGACAGAAGAGGGACAGAGGAGGGACAGAGGAGAGACAGAAGAGGGACAGAGGAGGGACAGAGGAGGGACAGAAGAGGGACAGAGGAGGGACAGAAGAGGGACAGAGGAGGGACAGAAGAGGGACAGAGGAGGGACAGAGAGAGGGACAGAAGAGGGCAGAAGAGAGGACAGAAGAGGGACAGAAGAGGGACAGAGGAGGGACAGAAGAGGGACAGAAGAGGGACAGAAGGGGGACAGAGGAGGGACAGAAGAGGGACAGAGGAGGGACAGAAGAGGGACAGAAAAGGGACAGAGGAGGGACAGAAGAGGGACAGAGGAGAGACAGAAGAGGGACAGAGGAGGGACAGAAGAAGGACAGAGGAGGGACAGAAGAGGGACAGAAGAGAGGCAGAAGAGGGACAGAGGAGGGACAGAAGAGGGACAGAAGAGGGACAGAGGAGGGACAGAGGAGGGACAGAAGAGGGACAGAGGAGGGACAGAAGAGGGACAGAGGAGGGACAGAGGAGGGACAGAAGAAGGACAGAGGAGGGAGAGAAGAGGGACAGAAGAGAGACAGAGGAGAGACAGAGGAGAGACAGAAGAGGGACAGAAGAGGGACAGAGGAGGAACAGAAGAGGGACAGAAGAGGGACAGAAGAGGGACAGAAGAGGGACAGAGGAGAGACAGAAGAGGGACAGAAGAGGGACAGAGGAGGGACAGAAGAGGGACAGAGGAGGGACAGAAGAGGGACAGAGGAGAGACAGAAGAGGGACAGAAGAAGGACAGAAGAGGGACAGAAGAGGGACAGGGGAGAGACAGAAGAGGGACAGGGGAGGGACAGAGGAGGGACAGAGGAGAGACAGAAGAGGGACAGGGGAGGGACAGAGGAGGGACAGAGGAGAGACAGAAGAGGGACAGAGGAGGGACATAAGAGGGACAGAGGAGGGAAAGAAGAGGGACAGAAGAGGTACAGAGGAGGGACAGAAGAAGGACAGAGGAGGGACAGAGGAGAGACAGAAGAGGGACAGAGGAGGGAAAGAAGAGGGACAGAAGAGGGACAGAGGAGGGACAGAGGAGGGACAGAAGAAGGACAGAGGAGGGACAGAAGAGGGACAGAGGAGGGACAGAAGAGGGACAGAGGAGAGACAGAAGGAGTACACAGGAGGGTCAGAAGAAAGACACTGGGGGGACAGAAGATGGACTAATCAACTACTGAACAAAATCTGAATTTTAAATAATTGTTCATCTTCATTGTGTCTGAATAAACGTATTTACTTACTTATTCATTATCTGGATATAAACTTAGATATAAACGACTTAAAAAAATAATATATAAAAATATAGAAATATTTAATATTTGCCTCAAACCACAGCCTCAAATCCAGATAAAAAGTATAATTATTCAATTCCAAAACTTTCTTTTAAATGTTTTCTCTTAAATCAGATAAATTCTATAAAATGGACTTAAAGTTAAAGCTACTTTCTCCTCATTGAGTTGTTTTTGGACTGATTTGTCTTTATTCGCTTATTTTCAAGATGACGAACAACCCCCATGTTCAATATTATTTAAAAAGTTTAAAAATAAAGTTGAAAATGGCAGGAAGCATGATATATATGAGGTGATGTGTCCAAAAGTCCCTCGGTGCCATCTCCAGTTTCACCAAAAGCAGAATTATTTGTTAGTAATTGAAGAAAGTTGATCGTTTTTACCACTAGAAAGCAGCACTGATGTGTTTTAGAGACACAAAGACAGACCGACAGTGGCTCCCTCCAGGCTACGAACACTCAAACTCAAATCAAACTCAAATCAAACTCAAATCAAACTCAAATCAAACTCAAATCAAACTCAAATCAAACTCAAATCAAACTCAAATCAAATCAAACTCAAATCAAACTCAAATCAAACTCAATCAAACTCAAATCAAACTCAAATCAAACTCAAACCAAACTCAAATCAAACTCAAATCAAACTCAAATCAAACTCAAACTCAAAAACTCAAATCAAACTCAATTCAAACTCAACTCACCAAACTCAAATCAAACTCAAATCAAACTCAAACCAAACTCAAATCAAACTCAAATCAAACTCAAACCAAACTCAAATCAAACTCAAATCAAACTCAAATCAAACTCAAATCAAACTCAAATCAAACTCAAATCAAACTCAAACCAAACTCAAATCAAACTCAAATCAAACTCAAATCAAACTCAAATCAAACTCAAATCAAACTCAAATCAAACTCAAATCAAACTCAAATCAAACTCAAATCAAAACTCAAATCAAACTCAAACCAAACTCAAATCAAACTCAAATCAAACTCAAATCAAACTCAAAAACAAAAATCAAAATCAAATCAAACTCAAACCAAACTCAAATCAAACTCAAACCAAACTCAAATCAAACTCAAATCAAACTCAAATCAAACTCAAACCAAACTCAAACCAAACTCAAATCAAACTCAAACCAAACTCAAACCAAACTCAAATCAAACTCTATAATTCCCCATACAGAGCAGACTTGACACTGATCTGAGACATTTGTGAAAACAGTGAGGAGAAAAGCAGATGATGCAAAAATGTCAGATGTAAAGTTTTAAGGGGGATCGTTGACTCGCTCACCCCGGGTTCAGAGGCTCGTCCTGGGGAGCGGAGGAGGGACACGACCCCCGTCCTCCATCACAGCCTCCACACTGGATCACAGGCCTGGTTCAACATCTGCAACAAACGTCTTGGATTGTGAGTATTTTGAAGTATTTGTAGATTTTAATTATAGACCTTTTTCCTGATTAATTCTTAAATAACACTTTTTTAATAACTGCTTAACTAACCTCATTAAAACCCAGCCATATTTGATGTAGTTTGTGGAAATTTAGGGGCCAACCATAGACTGTATATATAAATGGACATAGCTAATCTGCTAGCCACTACGCTCTAAATAGCAAATGATCATGGGCGCGCCATCGACTCTGACTCCAATTCACTTTCTATTGAAAAACCGTGGCTTATCTCTTGTCATTTCGGTCTTAAAATGTTCGTATTAATCCGCTCTACATAATTGCTAATGTTCGCAACAGGTTTGAGTTCTCTTTCCCAGTTGCTAATCCTACAGGAGCGGTGTCAAAAGTTTGAGAATCACAAATTTAGCTCGACTTAAAAGAGCAGGTATTACGCAAAATAAAATTTTTGGAGCTTTCTACCATGTTCCTACATTGTTCCCTCATCAAAAACATGGCTGAAGTGGTTTTAGACGTCATCCATGCATGTTTGAGTAATCTAGTGATCTCTTGCAGGCCTTATTCCAGCTCTCTTGGTTATTGGCTATGGTTAACTGAAAGAATCTGTTTGATGCTCCGCCCACAAGCCCACGTCACCCAGGCTCCCGCACGACAACTCTCCACAAATCTACAAAAACATGATACAAAACTGTAACTACAACTTCACAAACCTGATGTGATGTGCAGTAGTTTCATTAGTGCTGACTGTGTTGTGCTAGTGCTCTGAAGGTGACTTAGCACAGAGAGCAAAGGGATGGGGCATCAAAACTGAAATACCCCCTCTTTAATACCCCATAGAAGTAAAATACCTCCTCTTTAATACCCCATAGAAGTAAAATACCTCCTCTTTAATACCCCATAGAAGTAAAATACTCCCTCTTTAATACCCCATAGAAGTAAAATACCTCCTCTTTAGCCCCCAATGAAGTAAAATACCTCCTCTTTAATACCCCATAGAAGTAAAATACCTCCTCTTTAATACCCCCCAATGAAGTAAAAAATACCTCCTCTTTAATACCCCATAGAAGTAAAATACCTCCTCTTTAATACCCCATAGAAGTAAAATACCTCCTCTTTAATACCCCATAGAAGTAAAATACTCCCTCTTTAATACCCCATAGAAGTAAAATACCTCCTCTTTAATACCTCATAGAAGTAAAATACCTCCTCTTTAACACCCCAATGAAGTAAAATACCTCCTCTTTAATACCTCATAGAAGTAAAATACCTCCTCTTTAACACCCCAATGAAGTAAAATACCTCCTCTTTAATACCCCATAGAAGTAAAATACCTCCTCTTTAATACCCCATAGACGTAAAATACCTCCTCTTTAATACCCCATAAAAGTAAAGTAACTCCTCTATAAGAAAATACATTTCTATAGTAAAAACGACACACATATGGCGTGAAAACGATCGTAGAAATACAATAGTTATTGTTGGCAGCGTCGGTTTAGAGGCTTTAACATCGAAATCCCTTCAAAATCCTCACAGGCCTCATTACGCCGCGAATTATGTCGACTTTATTATAAGGGGAGCTGGTCATTCTTGTCTTTGTGCCCCAAAACAAAGCTGTTGTTGTGTTCTTGGGCAAAACACTACAGCCCCAGGATTATCTCATCTTGGCCACGAGCAAAACCCTCCTCCAGACATTAAAGACGCAGCTCACACACGACACTAAAGGAGTTAAACCATTCTGCGCCGTTTTAAGGTGAGACGCAGGTGAAGAGGAAAGAAAGTTAAAGTTTGAGATCTCAATTTGAAATGTCCCCTGGAGTTTACTCACATAAAAGTTAGAACAAACTGTATTAAATGTTTTCCATCATGTCGTGTTTATATAAAAATAAGGAAAAACAAATGTGACCGTGACTCCGATTGTGGGAGATTCAAAAGTGAAACATGAAAAGTTTAAATTTCATGCTTCATTTTGTCGCCATATTAGACACAGATATACATGTACAGAGAGGATTTTGGATCTGATTTAGTAGATCTGAATGACCATTTATAATTTCACCTCATTATTTGGAATCAGACTTGGAATTAAATTGAAAAAAAAAAAAAAAAAAAAAAATCTCTGTACATTTTGTAAGTAAATACAGTAAAGTTTGGTGTGATCAGGCTGATACTTATGTCCCTGTGGGGTCTTTTAATGTCCCATGTAACTCTACGGAGGGAAGTTACTTAAATTAAATATTGAAACATCTTTCGGAGCAGATTTATCCACTTTGTTGTTTCCACATGAAAGCTTGTTGCTAAGAAGTGACCAACAAACTAAAAACTCAAAAGATGAGTTTTGTCTGTAGTGTCTCCTCTTAAATGTTGTTGCAGTTTACCCTCCATTTTACTCGTGCTGGTTAAGTCCCCGTGGCTCTCCTGTCTGTGGCTCTTCTGTCAGCGGCTCCCGTGTGCGGCTCTCCTGTGTGTGGCTCTCCTGTGTGTGGCTCTCCTGTGTGTGGCTCTCCTGTGTGTGGCTCTCCTGTGTGTGGCTCTCTGTCTGTGGCTCTCCTGTCTGTGGCTCTCCTGTCTGCGGCTCTTTCTGTGCTGTATCTCCTGTCTGTGGCTCTCCTCTCTGTGTGGCTCTCCTGTCTGTGGCTCTCCTGTCTGTGGCTCTCCTCTCTGTGGCTCTCCTGTCTGTGGCTCTCCTGTCTGTATCTCTCCTGTCTGTATCTCTCCTGTCTGTATCTCTCCTGTCTGTGGCTCTCTGTCTGTGGCTCTCTGTCTGTATCTCTCCTGTCTGTATCTCTCCTGTCTGTGTCTCTCCTGTCTGTGGCTCTCTGTCTGTGGCTCTCTGTCTGGCTCTCCTGTGTGGCTCTCTGTCTGTGGCTCTCCTGTCTGTGGCTCTCTGTCTGTATCTCTCCTGTCTGTGGCTCTCTCTGTCTGTATCTCTCCTGTGTGCGGCTCTCCTGTCTGTGGCTCCTGTCTGCGGCTCTCCTGTCTGCGACTCTCCTGTCTGCGGCTCTCTGTCTGTGGCTCTCCTGTCTGTGGCTCTCCTGTCTGTGGCTCTCTGTCTGTGGCTCTCCTGTCTGTGGCTCTCCTCTCTGTGGCTCTCCTGTCTGTGGCTCTCCTGTCTGCGGCTCTTGTCTGTCTGTATCTCTCCTGTCTGTCTGGCTCTCCTGTCTCTCTCCTGTCTGTGGCTCTCTGTCTGCGACTCTCCTGTCTGTGACTCCTGTCTGCGGCTCTTCTGTCTGCGGCTCTCCTGCCTGCGACTCTCCTGTCTGCGGCTCTTCTGTCTGTATCTCTCCTGTCTGTGGCTCTCCTGTCTGTGGCTCTCCTGTCTGTGGCTCTCTGTCTGTATCTCTCCTGTCTGTGGCTCTCTGTCTGTGGCTCTCTGTCTGTATCTCTCCTGTCTGTGCTGTCTGTCTCTCTGTCTGCGGCTCTCTGTCTGCGGCTCTCTGTCTGTGGCTCTCTGTCTGTGGCTCTCTGTCTGTGGCTCTCTGTCTGTGGCTCTCCTTTCTGTGGCTCTCTGTCTGTATCTCTCCTGTCTGCGGCTCTTTGTCTGTGGCTCTCCTGTCTGTATCTCTCTCTTCTGTGGCTCTCCTGTCTGTGGCTCTCCTGTCTGTGGCTCTCCTGTCTGTGGCTCTCCTGTCTGTGGCTCTCTGTCTGTGGCTGTCTGCGGCTCTCTGTCTGCGGCTCTCCTCTGTCTGTATCTCTCCTGTCTGTGGCTCTCCTGTCTGTGGCTCTCTGTCTCTGTGGCTCTCCTGTCTGTGGCTCTCCTCTCTGTGGCTCTCCTGTCTGTGGCTCTCCTGTCTGCGGCTCTTCTGTCTGTATCTCTCCTGTCTGCGGCTCTCCTGTCTGTGACTCCTGTCTGCGGCTCTCCTGTCTGCGACTCTCCTGTCTGTGACTCCTGTCTGCGGCTCTTCTGTCTGTGGCTCTCCTGTCTGCGGCTCTTCTGTCTGTATCTCTCCTGTCTGTGGCTCTCCTGTCTGTGGCTCTCTGTCTGTCTCTCTCTGTCTCTGGCTCTCTCTGTCTGTGGCTCTCTGTCTGTGGCTCTCTGTCTGTATCTCTCCTGTCTGCGGCTCTCTGTCTGCGGCTCTCCTGTCTGTGGCTCTCTGTCTGCGGCTCTCTGTCTGCGGCTCTCTGTCTGTGGCTCTCTGTCTGTGGCTCTCTGTCTTGCGGCTCTCTGTCTGCGGCTCTCTGTCTGCGGCTCTCTGTCTCTGCGGCTCTCTGTCTGCGGCTTCTGTCAGCGGCTCTCTGTCTGTATCTCTCCTGTCTGTATCTCTCCTGTCTGTGGCTCTCTGTCTGTGGCTCTCTTGTCTGTATCTCTCCTGTCTGTGGCTCTCTGTCTGTGGCTCTCCTGTCTGCGGCTCTCCTGTCTGTGGCTCTCCTGTCTGTGGCTCTCCTGTCTGTGCTCTCTTGTCTGTATCTCTCCTGTCTGCGGCTCTCCTGTCTGCGGCTCTCCTGTCTGTGGCTCTCTGTCTGCGGCTCTCTGTCTGCGGCTCTCCTGTCTGTGGCTCTCCTGTCTGTGGCTCTCTGTCTGCGGCTCTCTGTCTGCGGCTCTCTGTCTGTGGCTCTCTGTCTGCGGCTCTCTGTCTGCGGCTCTCTGTCTGCGGCTCTCTGTCAGCGGCTCTCTGTCTGCGGCTCTCTGTCAGCGGCTCTCTGTCTGTATCTCTCCTGTCTGTGGCTCTCTGTCTGTGGCTCTGTGGAGTTTTTATGTTCTCTCTGTGTCTATGTGGAGTTTGCATGTTCTCCCTGTGTCTGGGTTTCCTCTCGTTTCCCATGGCAACCCAAAACATGCACACCAGGTCAAATCCTCCAGCTGAGGTACTCCTGACCAAGACTAGACCTACAGTTTGTCTATTTATTTCTATCTAAAAGTTCCTGTTTTTCCTGACGCAGAACACTTGGATCACGCTGACACCTGCAGATACAACACAAAGACCCATATTCATGCTATAACCTTGAGTCTTCCTCCTCTCCACTCTTCATCCTCCTCTTCCTCTCCTCCTCCTCTCCTCCTCCTCTCCTCCTCCTCCTCTCCCGCACGCGCTAAAGTAACACAGGAGAAGATAACGTGGACATATCAGAGTTAGTGTCCAGTCCAACCCAGAACAACGGCTCTGTGTTAAACGCTCTGTGATCATTCAGAAAATTACAAACTCCCGTCACAGTAAAACACTAAATGAGCAGAGAACTCAACCTGGGACCTTATCGTTACCAGGCAACACTAACACCAATATGGCAAAGAGAATGAAAACCCAACATGTGTGCAGTGGACCAGATCTAGGTTTGTGGAGATGCAAGCCCGCTCACAATAAGGACCATAGCCTGTATATATAAATAGACATCGCTAACCTGCTAGCTGCCATGTTCCAAAGAGGAAGTGAGCATGGATGCGCTTCGGGCTCCATCGACTCAAATTCACTTTCTATTGAAAAAAAAACATCGCCCATCTCTCTGTAACTGCTGCTGTCTCTCATCATTTTGCTCTCTAACCCGCTCTACATGATCCTGGTGGTTTTATTTCGTTATTGTGTCCATAAACAAGATATGAAGATTAATAACAGACCAATGAGGCGCCTTTTTTCCCCGAGGTCGCTCCTCCTAGCATTAGCCAAAGGTTTGATTGACAGCGTTGCTAAGTGCTTGCTCCCTGTTAAACCAGCGGTGCGGCCGGGAAGTGACGATACCTTCAACAACTTCTCTTCGCCACCTGCCAGGGAAAAGAGGAGCCAGGACCTTACACTCGGGGTCCAGATCGTCTGCTCGTGTACCTGAATTCCAAATATTGAACCCGGCTCCAAAATTTGCCACTAGCCTTGATGATCTTCATTTGACGCTTCAGTTTTAGTCCACTTTTTTATACAGTCTAAGATAAGAACACATTATTCCACGCTATATAGAGCAATAGCTTTTCTCTAAAAAGTTACATACTGTGGCTTTAAAGAGGTTATCTTATAGAAAATGGACGTTTATAGTTTTTAATCATGTGTCCCTCATTATTATCTTACTCAGAGCTGTATTCTGATTGGCTCATGCATTTTTGAGTAATCGTGTATTGTTAGAAAAGATCTGTTTTCACCTACCCCCTATCTCCGCCCACTGCTCTCTACTTGTTACCATAAAAAAAAAAAAAAAAAAAAAAAAATTGCAACAGAATGATCTACATATGATACAGTGTTCATTTTAGATACTCGAAAAATCGCGTAACTTGTATTCTTGTGGGTGTGGGTGGTTCTGATGGACGAAGAGGGGGGTCGTGTCCTTCGTCTGCTCCCCAGGACGAGCCTCTAAACCCGGGGTGAGCGAGTCAACGATCCCCCTTAAAACTTTACATCCGACATTTTTGTATCAGCTGTTTTAGTTTACAAGTGAAACTGCTTCTACACATGTTTTGAGAGCTCTGGACCAGATCGAAAGTATTACACTGTAGCTTTGTGAATCTGGTCATGAAAAAAAAGCTAAAACTGTATGTTTAAACCAGCCATTATCCAACTCACTAGAGCCAGTCTCCGAAACAGACCAGTCACAGCAATACAACCTCACGTCAACCTGTCGCCATAGCAACCAAGTGTCACATGCAAAAACAGCTACATGAACCACACATAAGCACATACAAGAGCAGCAAAAGGCGTCAACTCTGAACTAAAAACACAAAATATCAGATCATTACAGTATTTATTGCACTTATGTTTCCTGGTGGAGGAGATGAGAGCAGACGGGAGCAGACAGGAGCAGAGACGAGAGCAAAGAGGAGCAGATGAGGGCAGGCGAGAGCAGACGAGAGCAGACAGGAGCAGACGAGAGTAGACGGGAGCAGATGAGGAGCAGACAGAGCAGACAGGAGCAGACAGGAGCAGACAGGAGCAGACGAGAGCAGACGAGAGCAGACAGGAGAGCAGACAGGAGCAGACAGGAACACAAAAAGCAGACAGGAGCAGATGAGAGCAGACAGGAGCAGACAGGAGCAGACGGGAGCAGACAGGAGCAGACAGGAGCAGACGAGAGCAGACAGGAGCAGACGAGAGCAGACAGGAGCAGACAGGAGCAGACGAGAGCAGACAGGAGCAGACGAGAGTAGACAGGAGCAGACGAGAGCAGACAGGAGCAGACGGGAGCAGACAGGAGCAGACAGGAGCAGACGGGAGCAGACAGGAGCAGACAGGAGCAGAGAGGAGAAGACAGGAGCAGAGAGGAGCAGACAGGAGCAGACAGGAGCAGAGAGGAGCAGACGAAAGTAGACAGGAGCAGAGAGGAGCAGACAGGAGCAGACGAGAGCAGACAGGAGCAGAGAGGAGCAGATGAGAGCAGACAAGAGCAGAGAGGAGCAGGCAGGAGCAGAGAGGAGCAGACGAAAGTAGAGGACAGGAGCAGAGAGGAGCAGACAGGAGCAGACGAGAGCAGACAGGAGCAGACAGGAGCAGACAGGAGCAGACGAGAGCAGACAGGAGCAGAGAGGAGCAGACGAGAGCAGACAGCAGCACAGGGAATAGTGTTCAATAGTGTGTTTAAATAGAGGTATTAGTAACTTTGAGAGGTCTGTGCATCCTGTCTGCTCCTGTCTGCTCCTGTCTGCCCTGTCTGCTCCTGTCTGCCCTTTGCATTCTGAATGTGATGTCCACTAAATAAGAAAATAAAACTCCAGATTTAAGTGGGCCTGTCATGATTAAAAAAGTCGATACTAAAGATTCCCCCACAGCACAATATATAAAAAATGGCAAATCAAGTGAACAGAGGCTTTTTTTTCCCCACAGAGCAAGAATTTCCCAACAGATATAATGACATTCTGCATTCTGAGCCTCCTCTCAGCCACATGTGCCTCTGTCATCACATGTTTTTCTTCTCAGCGCGGCGGCCATATTGGGTCCATCTGCCGTGAGTCGTGTGGGTTTATCACGTCTAAAGTCAAATGCTCCATCATCATAAAAACTGACTGTTTGGAGCCGTTTAAATCAATCAATATTTTTATTTCAAACAATCGATTGGCGCCGGCAGAGTCCAGAGAGCTGCGGCTTCCTGCTCTTGGTCATGTGACGTTCAGATGGATCGACCTGAAGGTATTCCACACTGTAAAAACACAAATCTGTACTTTTATTTGGTCAGAATTCTTATATTGAAGGGCTGGATTATCTGACGTGTTTTTGGATGGGAAGGAAAATTTGCCTCCTCAAACTGACGCAAAACCAGTTACAAATATCATGAAATAATCCAATTACTAAAGAAATCGGACTTAGCCCAAACAAGTCAAAAGTAACATTCTGGATTCTTATCATCTATGGAACGGATTGAAGCATTTTTATCCAAGTATTTTATGAGGTCAGTTTGTTAGTGATGTAACGTTCATGAAAGAGTCGGCTCTTTTGAACAGGTCCTTAACGGCAGTGCTTCTCAAATAGTGGGGCTCACCGCGGACTGACTGTGCTGTAGTCAAACTGCTGCTTTAAACACATCTGAGGATCGGTCGTGTCTCTCTGTGAACAGTTTGCAGTTAAATTCAGTCTCACACTGGCTTCTGTCGTACAAAGAAATATAAAAAGAGCCATGATAAATCTGCAGACATGTGTATGATCTCAGCAGACAGGAGCAAACCAGAGCAAAACAGCAGATCGATTTGTACCAGGAAAGTGTTTCAGACTAGTCCAGTAAGAAATAGCAACTCAGCACTCAGAGAGATCAGGAGTGTAACCCACAACCTCCTGGTAAGAGGGACGAGACGGGATAACCACTCTGCCACACTGTCTGGCGGACGAATTACTTACTTATGCTGCTTTAGGAAGAGAAGAGATACTGTAGCATAAGAAATACTCAACTAAAAGTAACAGTATCACATTAAAAAAGTACCTGGTTAAAAATGTAGAATAAAAAGTAAAAGTATTTTGCGCAGATTTTGAACATGTTAAAAATAAACCCTCAGACTTTTCATCAGGTCTCAGAAAATAATTAAAAAAAACCTGTTTTTACTTTTCAGTCCAGTTCAAAAACATAGTGGAGAAGAAAGTACAAATATTCATCTCAAATGCAGTGACGTAAAAGTAAAAAAGTACTTTACTACTTCTACTGCATTAAGTTCCACCTCTGCAGTCTGGTGCAAGGGCCATGGGACTGAGGTTAATCGGATCAGACTAAACTCCAGAGTCTTACACAACAAAACCTCTGCAACTCCTGTTCCTAGAGAGAAGCAGACTCTGGGTTAGTTTTTACAGTAACAGCAATTGCAGAACAGTAGTAGTAGTAGTAGTAGTAATAGTAGTAGTAGTAGTAATTGTAGTAACAGTAGGCATTATCAAAAAGGTTGGCAGTAGCAGCAATTGTAGTGATAGTAGTAGGGATAGCAGTTGTGGTAATAGTGTACTGATGTGGTGTACTGGCAATAGTAGTAGTAGTAATTGTAGTAGTAGTATTTGGGATCGTAGTAGTAGTGGTAGTAATGGTATTAGAAATAGTAGTAGTAATTGTGCTAGTTGTGTGTATAAGCTAATTGATGTAGAAGTAGTAGTAGCAGCAGTAGTAGTAAATGCAGTGATAGCAGTACTGTTAGTAGTGCACTGGTAGTAGTAGAAGTAGTAGTAGTAGTAGTAGTAGAAGTAGTAGTAGTTCCTAAAAGTTGTAGTTGAAACATTTGTGAAAAGTTTGTTCTTCCTCTAAAGTTCTCATGACGTTGTGACCTGGCTCACCTCAGATCGATTTGTGTAAATCGTTTAATTTTTATACAGCACATTTCCAACTTCAAGGCTAAAAGTTCTTTACATCAAAGAACCACTCACCCCGTTCACACAGACACTGGGGGTGAGGTGGGTTAAGTGTCTTGCTCAAGGACACAATAACAGTATTCATCTGTGGGAGCTGGAATCACACCACCAATGATCTGACCGCTCTAGCAGTGATGTTTGTGTCGAGAGCGGGATTTGAACCGCCAACCTTCAGACCAATGGACAAACCCTCTACCGACTGAGGTACTGTGTGTAGCAGTCTGCAGTGAGCGGTACACACGGAGCTAGCATAAATTCAGCCCTGAAGAACCACGCTTCCATCTACATCACCACTTCTCCAGAGTTTACCTGCGCCTCAGCCTTCAACACCTCAATTTTCACTCCAGTCCGACGATTTTGGCTGTTTTGCTTCACATCTATCTATCTATCTATCTATCTATCTATCTATCTATCTATCTATCTATCTATCTATCTATCTATCTATCCATCTATCCATCTATCTGCCAACACACTCCCGTTCCCCTCCCTCCTTCCCCTCCCCAAACCCTCCCTCCTCGCGGTTTAAGGACTGATCTAGACCACACTACACTGCACCAGGGCCTCAGCCGAAGCTGGTTTCCCCTGTCGCTTCATACCAAGACCAGTCCTCTACCACATCCACACCCATCCTTTCATTCATACACCAACTCTCTCCATTCATCCCTGTCCTGAGCCTCTCTCCCTTGCACCACAGTCATCCCTCTTGCATTCAACGCTCTTCTTACACCCTCTGTCCATCCCATTCGCGGTCTTCCCCTCATTCTCACTCCACTCACATCAGATTCATACACCTTTTTCACCAACCGCTCCCTTTCCATTCTCTCAACATGTCCAAACCATCCCAAAGCCTTTTGCTCTGCTCTGTCAGCCAACTCTCGCAACACACCAGTTCTCTCTCGGATTTCTTCATTTCTCACACGATCCATCCACGATACTCCTCAGACATCTCATCTCAACTACATTCAGCTTCCTCTTCTCCGCAACTTTCAAACTCCATGTTTCAGCCCCATACAACGCAGCAGGCACCACCACACCCTCATACAATCTCCTTTTCGCATCCATTCCCAGTGACCTACATTCAAACACTTTCTACATTCCTCCCCATATCTTTCGTACTTCATTCATTCTAAACTCTACCTCACCCCCTTATTCCACCATCCGCACCAACATGCGACCCAACAAATCTCCATTTAATGCCACATTCAACCTACGTTCATCCTTTGACCTCGTGCACCTCATCACCTTACTCTTATTCACATTCACTCTCAACTTCCTTCTGTCGCACACCCTTCCGAACTCCACACCCTTACCTGACGCTCTTGCATTCACCTTGAACAACCACGGAGACATCACGCATCCCTGACGCTCTACTGTTTCTATAAAAACTCTTCACACCTTCCAACAATCTACCATCGATACCGTACAAACTCAACACAACTCTATCGATCCTATCATACGCCTTCTCTAAATCCATAAACGCCCAAAGTACCTCCTTCCCCTTCGCCAAATACTTTTCACACACCTGTCTCACAGCAAACACCTGGTCCACACGTCCTCTACCTCTCCTGAAACCACACTGCTCTTCACCAATCACACACTCAGTCGCCTCTACTACCCTATTAATCAACACTCAACAGACTAATACTCCTATAACTACTACAATCATACTTTTCACCCTTGTACAGTAGAACCACACACGCAAAACACACATTCAACAATCTCACACACCATCAATCACACTCGCTCCACCGCACTTCAAACATTCCACCGTACATCCATCCACACCCGGAGCCTTTCCTGCTTTCGACTTTCCCACAGCTTGCTCGACTTCCTCTCTCGCGATCGACGCTTCATTCAACTCTCCCAGTACATTGAACCTGCTTTCCCTTCCATCCGTCACAATCGCAGCATCCCAGTCTTCCTCCACATTCGACGGCCTCTCGAAATACTCCACCCACCTCTTCCTTACTGCATTCCCCTCATTCAGCATCCTTCCGTCCTCCGTTTTCACTTTCTCCTCCCTCCCGGACACTCCCTTTCGCTCTCTTTTCACCTCCTTTGCTTCACAAAACTGTAAAATATTTCAAGGACAAGCTAAATTTGATACTTTGGTACAAACTTTTATACCGCAGATTGTATATATAAATGGACATAGCTAACCTGCTAGGCGCCTTTGAATAGGATCTACTCGTGGGCACACTCCCAGCTCCATCGACTCTGGTTTCAATTCACTTTCTATTGAAAAACTGTGGCCTCTGTAACTGCTGATGAGAAGCGCTGCTTAACGTGAATGGTTGGAAGTGGATCTCATTTTTTAAAAAGAACAGAATCTTCTTGTTTCAAATGCGTTTGCCTTTTTACACTGAGCCAACACAAGAATCACAACAGACGCAGAGGAGACGACACGACTGGGAACTTTTTACACAGAAAAACATGTTTGGGATCATAATAACACGTTGTTTTTAAAATATTATTATTGTAGTAACATGTTTTCTTTAAATTCTACATAATTCTCTTAGAGACAGGGTGAGGAGCTCGGTCACAAGTTGAGAGGAGCAGCTCGGCTCGGGCGTCTACTACTACTGCTACTACCCTTACTACCACTAGTAGTAGTAGTGGTAGTAAGGGTATTAGAAATAGTAGTAGTAACTGTGCTAGTTGTATGTATAAGCTAATTGATGTAGAAGTAGTAGTAGCAGCAGCAGTAGTAGTAAATGCAGTGATAGCAGTAGTGGTAGTAGTGTACTGGTAGTAGTAGAAGTATTAGTAGTAGCGAATTGAAAATCTGGTTTCAATTCACTTTCTATTGAAAAACTGTGCCCTCTCTCTCTGTAACTGCTGCTGTCAAACTTGTCATTTTGGTCTTAAAATGTTCGTATTAACCCGCTCTACATGATCCTGGTATTTTTATTTCACTATTGTTTCCATAATTCAAGATATGAACAGTAATAACAGACAAATCAGGCGCCTTCCTTCTCAGTGGTCGCTCTCAGGTTTGGTTGGCATTATTGCTAAGCGCCCGCTCCCTGCTAAACCAGCGGTGTGGGCAGGAAGGGGCGTTATCTTCAACAACCTTGGTCCTGATTGGCTCTTTGGTTGCTATGATACTCCTCATTCTCTCGTCGTCGTCCCCTCCCTTCGCCTCAACCTGGTGGATTCTTGTGAGTTTGTAAAAATAACAAATATCACAAGAATTCCCGTCACAGGACAGATGACAAATGACAAATAACACTGTAAAATTCCATAGTTTTACAGTGAGTTGCAGGTCAAGAATTCTGATTTGCATTTTCACTTAAAAATGTGGATATTCAACCTGATTTATAGTTTCTGACTGAGCCTGTGCACGTGAAACTGAAACGATGGCGCAGTTTCACCTCTTCTCTGACTGTATGAGTGAACTAGAGCTGAATGATTTGGAAAAAATATTCAAATGTCATGATTTTTCTGTCAAACATTATGATTTGTGATTTATGTTTAAAGATCCCACATTATGGTATTTTTCAGATCTATGTTCTAATGTTTCCTCATCACAAACAGACCTGGAGATGTGTTTTGTTTCATTCACATAAGTTTAACACACAAACCCTGCATATTTAGGCTGAGTGCTTCTCTCAAACTGAAAACACTCTGTTCCACCTTGTGATGTCATCATGTGGTCATACAGGAAGTGCTCCACTGTGTTTTTAAACTCCACACACCTTCACTAGAATCATTTGGATAATTTCAGATCTGGAATTGCCAAACTCTACTGACCTAAAGGTAAAAGGAGCTGCTGACTTGAAAACTACCACTTCATGACATCACAAGGTGGAACAGAGCATTTTGAGGTTTGGAGAAAGAGTTACTCAAACATGTGTGAATGAAACAAAACACAACTCCAGGTCTGTTTTTGATGAGTTTAAAGCATTATAACATGGATTAAAACTCTTAAGGGTCAGTTTTGTGTAATATAAAACCTTTAAGTCATTTTTTTCATGTGATACTTTTCTGCTCCGGTATCTGTTCTTTTACTTAAGTTACAAAACTGAGAACTTGTTCCACTCCTGGAGATAACCCAGCCAAATGAAGGTGGTGCATCGAGATTAACATGTAAGAGAATGCGTGCTTGTTTTTGTGAGTTTATATTTACAGAACTTTACATCTCCAGGTCTGTTTTTTGATTATTATGCCGTTATAACATGGCTTAAAGCTCACGAGAGTCAATTTTGTTCAAAACAGGGCCGCTCACACCTCAAAAGCGTCTAGAAGAATTGGTAAAAAGTCTGAAATATGAAGGGACAAACTTGCAGCACTAATATGAACTACCATGTTTTTTTTTTCATAATTATAACTACGTGCAGGGATGTGTTTGCTGTGTCCTGATTTCATTCATAAACAGTAAATCTCTCAGAGTTACACAGACCTGTACTTTCCATGTCAAACTATGACAACTCTTTTGAATGTCAAGACCGCAGCAGTCTTGGACCTGCAGGCTAAAGTACTTCACTGTAAACTCTGCCTCAGGACTGAAACTGACCTGCAAATACTTTGACTTCAATTCAAGTTTTTTTCTACAGCACATTTAAAGCAACTTCAGCTCAGCAAAGTGCTTCACATAAAAGTCAACGAAAAAAAAAAAAGATAACAGAGGAAAAGAACAATAAAATACCAAGGTATCCTATCTAGCTACTATTAAATACCAGGGGGAAGAGGCGGGTTTTCAGTCTAGTCTTAATCTGCGTTAAAGACTGAGAGGATCTGACAGGCAGAGGGCGCTGTTCCATAGTCTTGGCGCTGACACAGAAAAGGTTCTGTCACCTCTGGTCTTGAGACTTTGGGCACAGCCAACAGGAGCTGGTCAGCTGACCTCGGGGCTCTGGGTGGAGTATTGACCTTATTCTGCCCCGCCCACTTTTGCCATAATTGCTTCTAAAGTGCATTTAGTTTGTGGGGGCTCTTCCAGTTAATTCACTGGAGAATTTGAGAAAAGTTTTGCCTCTAAAATCTGATAGAAAGTAGTGTTGATTTGTGCAAAATGTGACACAAATCTCTGGAGGCTTTAAAACGCCTCTGTAGTCTCTACAGAACTTATTTACTGTCAAGATCTACAGCCCCGGGAAAGTGATACAACCCCAGAGGCGGCGCTCACGGCAACGTCCAGAATGAGATGAATCTGGCTGCAGTACCTCCCTCAACTAAAGACGACCCATAGAGAGCAGACGAGCTGCAGCGTTCTGGACATTCTGTGTGCTGCAGGGAGCCCCACATACAAAGAATCACATTCGTCCAAACACTGTTTACAAATGTGCGGCTTTTTCAAAATCTGCCTGTGGAAGGTAGAACTTTAGTTTAGCAAAGAGCCTCAACTGAATAAGTTGGACTTTATGACAGAGCTAATGTGCTTGTCCAGTTTGAACATAGATTTAGCAATCACCCCAAGATTCCTCACTGCAGAGCGACAATAAGCGAACAGAGGACCTCACACTGTCAGGCCCAAGAGGACCTCACACTGTCAGGCTAAAGAGGACCTCACACTGTCAGGCCCAAGAGGACCTCACACTGTCAGGCCCAAGAGGACCTCACACTGTCAGGCCAAAGAGGACCTCACACTGTCAGGCCAAAGAGGACCTCACACTGTCAGGCCCTAGAGGGACCTCACACTGTTAGGCTAAAGAGGACCTCACACTGTTAGGCCAAAGAGGACCTCACACTGTCAGGCCAAAGAGGACCTCACACTGTTAGGCTAAGGAGGACCTCACACTGTCAGGCCCAAGAGGACCTCACACTGTTAGGCTAAAGAGGACCTCACACTGTCAGGTCCAAAGGGGACCTCACACTGTCAGGCCAAAGCAGTCGGTGAGGTTGGCCAAAAAACACAATCTCTATTTCATTTTGGTTTAAGTTCAGCTCAGAAGTGTGAAATGTTCTCTCTAAAAACATCACCCAGGGGGAGCATGTACAGAGCAAAGAGCTGGAGCTAACGTAGAACCCTGGGGCACCCTGTACTCTAAGGGACACACAGAGGAGGAGTACTGTCCTAGGCTCACAGAAAAACTCCTGTCTTACAGAAAAAAGAAAAGAAGAACAAAGATTATAGTAGCAATAACCATAAAATACTATAGTAAAACTACTTAGCAGGAAGTTAGACGGTTATTGGGCAATAGTCCAGCTAGGTACAACATGTCAATTCATTCATTAATACAGGTCTTCACTGTCCCTCCTCTGTACAATATATTCACTCTCCTCCCTCTGTTCACAATCAAGTTTCCTTCAAATACAATGACAAAGACACCAGACTTTCAGGTTATTTGCATCTTAACATACTAAAAGGGCAAACTGGAATCTCTGGTTTTGTCTCTGCTTCTGCAGTGAATATGCACAGATAAAATCTATTGGGTTTATGTTTATTTACTGGAAGAATAAACTGACTGCCTATGACTTAACAATGACAATTAATATTTTATGACAGTGAATATTGTCAGAAACAAAAAGAAAACATTACATTGTGAGAAAATGCTCAAAAAACTGCATGTTTTGGACACGTATTATTTATTTATATTTAGGATCATTAAAAGTGGATGTGCAGGGCCACAGTGCCCACACCAGGCACGAAGATGGAGCAGCAGGTTGTGTTCACATAGGCGCGGCAAGGCAAGTTTATCTGTATTGCACAAATTGTGCACAAAGTAATTCAAAGTGCTTTACAGAATAAGAAAGTCAGAATAAAACAAAAAAAAAATAAATAATACTGAGAGCCTGGATTTAAACATTGTCAAAGTCGAGGTCTGTCTCACATCTTCAGGACTGTTCCAGGTTTTAGCTGCATAAAACTGAAACACTGACTCTCCATGTTTAGTCCTGACTCTGGCACCAGCAGGAGTTGGGTCCCTGAAGTCCTCAGAGTGTGAGATGGTTCATGTGGCTCTAACATGTGGGAGATGTTCTTTGGTGCTGGTCCATGGAGAGACTTGTTCACACAGAGCTGCTTTAAAGTCTATTCTCTGAGCCACAGGAACCAGAGACCTGAGCACAGGACACATGTGTGAAGTACTTCCTGGTTCTAGTCAGGACCTGAGCAGCAGTGTTCTGGATGTACTGCAGCTTCTTAAGGCTCGTTTGGAGAGGCCAGTGAGCAGGACGTTACAGTATCTAACCTACTGGAGACAAATGCAGGATGAGTCTCTCTAAGTCTGGCTTTGACAGTATAACTTTGAGTTTTGCAATGTTTTTTAGATGGTAAAAAGCTGCAGATGTTGATTTGATGTGGCTGTTAAAGTTCAAGTCCGCGCCCAATTATTATCTCTAGATTTTTTGCCTGATTTGAAGGTTTTAGAGAGAGAGACTGGAGGTGACTGCTGCTTTCTCTGTGTTTCTGTGACCAAAGACTATGACTTCAGTCTTGTCTGAGTTTAGCTGGAGAAAGTTGTTTTGCATCCACAGACTGATCTGTTGGATGCACTGTGAGAGTGAATCCACTGGTCCATATTCACCTGCTGCAGTGAGACATAGATCTGAGTGTCATCTGCAGAGTTGTGATGACATATTATTGCTGCGTATTAACTGGCCTAATGGCAGCATGTAGAGATTGAACAACAGAGGTCCCAGGGTTGACCCCTGGGACCTCTGTTTTGATCTAAGACACCTTTTCCAGGACTTGAACCAGTTTAGTGCAGGGAGAGATGCCCTCCCAGTCCTCTAGTCTCTGTAAGAGGATCCATGATCCACAGTGTCAAAAGCAGCACTCAGGTCTAACAGGATCAAGACTGAGACTTTGCCTGCATCAGTTTTCAGGTGGATGTCATTTGTCACCTTGATAAGAGCAGTCTCAGTGCTGTGGTGGGTCTAAAAACATGACTGAAAAACAGCAAAGGAGTTGTTCATTTGGAGAAAGTTAATAAGCTGTTGGTAAACAACTTTTTCGAGGACTTTGCCTAAAACGGCAGATTTGGGATTGGTCGGTAATTGCTCAATATTGTGGCATCAAGACCTTAGAAATCCAGTGGGTAACACACTGAGGCAGCTGTAGATGAACTCAGACTGGTGACGATCTCTGGGACAGTTTTGTCCGTTACAGGTGCAAAGTGAGTCAGCTCTAAGTGTCTAGGTGGTGCAGGGGTGTTATTTGCATTGTGGAATAGATGACATTTTTAATACCCTGAACCTTGTCATTAAAGATACTGCAAACTCATTGCACTTAGATGTGGAAATTAGTTCTGTAAAAAAAAAAAAAAAAAAAAAAAAAAAAAGAATCCAACCTATTTTGATGCTTTAGGGCACGTATCCATATTGAAACAGATTTAGAGAGTGTTAATGTGCACAGGCTCACCATGCGTTTGCCATGGTGAGCCTGTGCAGTCTGTAAATACAACCCTACATCCTCACGTTGATGTGCGGCTGTGGTTTCACCTTCAGAGAGTTATTAAACTGTTCCTCAGTTCAGATGAGAACACAATCTTTGATTTGTGGCTTTCTTCATTCACACTGGAACATTGTTTGTGTTGTTGAGTTGTCCTCTGTGTGCAGTGAAAGACCTGTGTCTCGGGTGTTAATGAGGTACACTGTAGGTTATGGTTATGTAGGGATGAATAAAATAGATCCACTCACAGGTACATTCAACGCAAGGACTCTGGCCACATATAAGCCAGACTGTCTATGTAAAGTATGAACAACATCAAATTCACTGTGATGGGCTTTTGAGAAACAAGTTTATAATGTTTTGTGTTTTCTGATGCATTCACAAACAATATTTTATCTTTACTTCGGTTAAGACATTATTAACTCTCTATATCTTTATAGTCTTCTGGCAAATTGAAAGAAGGTAGAGAGCTCTGATTGGCTGAATGTACAGAGTGGACTCAACAGAAGATTTGCGTAGACCTGTTAAGGCCGGTTATGGTTAAAGTTATGGTTACTACGTGCATTTTGCTTCTTAGCTCCGACCAGATCAGGCTCTTAATTAGGTGAATCACCCTCAGATTCTGGCACCTGCTGTTTTTAGACAGATTGGTAACACAGCGAGATGCACATTTGGAAATACAGGTTTTGTTATTATGTTTTTGAGGAAATATTTGAGACATTTGGGGACAATTAACAAAATGTGATTGTGGTTTTAGTGATGAATGCAGCTGTGGGTTGTATGAAATAATTAGCAGAGGAAAGCAGGCCGTAAACCAGGTCTAAAGAAGGTCTAATACTGGTGCAAAGCAGGTCTAAACCAGGTCTAATACTGGTCCAAAGCAGGTCTAAACCAGGTCTAAAGAAGGGTCTGATACTGGTCCAAAGCAGGTCTAAACCAGGTCTAAAAGAGGTCTAATACTGGTCCAAAGCAGGTCTAAACCAGGTCTAAAGGAGGTCTAATACTGGTCCAAAGCAGGTCTAAACTAAGTCTAAAGGAGGTCTAATACTGGTCCAAAGCAGGTCTAAACTAAGTCTAAAGGAGGTCTAACACTGGTCCAAAGCAGGTCTAAACCAGGTCTAAAGGAGGTCTAATACTGGTCCAAAGCAGGTCTAAACCAGGTCTAAAAGAGGTCTAATACTGGTCCAAAGCAGGCCTGAACCAGGTCTAAAGGAGGTCTAATACTGGTCCAACGCAGGTCTAAAAGAGGTCTAATACTGGTCCAAAGCAGGTCGAAACAGGTCTAAAGGAGGTCTAATACTGGTCCAAAGCAGGTCTAAACCAGGTCTAAAGAAGGTCTGATACTGGTCCAAAGCAGGTCTAAACCAGGTCTAAAGGAGGTCTAATACTGGTCCAAAGCAGGTCTAAACCAGGTCTAAAGGAGGTCTAATACTGGTCCAAAGCAGGCCTAAACCAGGTCTAAAGGAGGTCTAATACTGGTCCAAAGCAGGTCTAAACCAGGTCTAAAGGGAGGTCTAATACTGGTCCAAAGCAGGTCTAAACTAAGTCTAAAGGGAGGTCTAATACTGGTCCAAAGCAGGTCTAAACCAGGTCTAAAGGAGGTCTAATACTGGTCCAAAGCAGGTCTAAACCAGGTCTAAAAAGAGGTCTAATACTGGTCCAAAGCAGGCCTGAACCAGGTCTAAAGGAGGTCTAATACTGGTCCAAAGCAGCAGGTCTAAAAGAGGTCTAATACTGGTCCAAAGCAGGTCTAAACCAGGTCTAAAGGAGGTCTAATACTGGTCCAAAGCAGGTCTAAACTAAGTCTAAAGGAGGTCTAATACTGGTCCAAAGCAGGTCTAAACCAGGTCTAAAGGAGGTCTAATACTGGTCCAAAGCAGGTCTAAACCAGGTCTAAAAGAGGTCTAATACTGGTCCAAAGCAGGCCTGAACCAGGTCTAAAGGAGGTCTAATACTGGTCCAACGCAGGTCTAAAAGAGGTCTAATACTGGTCCAAAGCAGGTCTAAACCAGGTCTAAAGGAGGTCTAATACTGGTCCAAAGCAGGCCTAAACCAGGTCTAAAGGAGGTCTAATACTGGTCCAAAGCAGGTCTAAACCAGGTCTAAAAGAGGTCTAATACTGGTCCAAAGCAGGTCTAAACCAGGTCTAAAGGAGGTCTAATACTGGTCCAAAGCAGGTCTAAACCAGGTCTAAAGGAGGTCTAATACTGGTCCAAAGCAGGTCTAAACCAAGTCTAAAGGAGGTCTAATACTGGTCCAAAGCAGGCCTCTAAACCAGGTCTAAAGGAGGTCTAATACTGGTCCAAAGCAGGTCTAAACCAGGTCTAAAGGAGGTCTAATACTGGTCCAAAGCAGGTCTAAACCAAGTCTAAAGGAGGTCTAATACTGGTCCAAAAGCAGGTCTAAACCAGGTCTAAAGGAGGTCTATATGGGTCCAAAGCAGGTCTAAACCAGGTCTAAAGGAGGTCAAATACTGGTCCAAAGCAGGCCTAAACCAGGTCTAAAGGAGGTCTAATACTGGTCCAAAGCAGGTCTAAACCAGGTCTAAAAGAGGTCTAATACTGGTCCAAAGCAGGTCTAAAACCAGGTCTAAAGTCTAGAGGTGGTCTAATACCAGGTCCAAAGCAGGTCTAAACCCAGGTCTAAAGGAAGTCTAATACTGGTCCAAAGCAGGTCTAAACCAGGTCTAAAGGAGGTCTAATACTGTCTACGGTCCAAAAGCAGGTCTAAACTAGGTCTAAAGGAGGTCTAATACTGGCCCAAAGCAGGTCTAAACTAGGTCTAAAGGAGGTCTAATACTGGTCCAAAGCAGGTCTAAACCAAGTCTAAAGGAGGTCTAATACTGGTCCAAAGCAGGTCTAAACCAGGTCTAAAGGAGGTCTAATACTGGTCCAAAGCAGGTCTAAACCAGGTCTAAAGGAGGTCTAATACTGGTCCAAAGCAGGCCTAAACCAGGTCTAAAGGAGGTCTAATACTGGTCCAAAGCAGGTCTAAACCAGGTCTAAAGGAGGTCTAATACTGGTCCAAAGCAGATTTAATATACAATTAGTCCCTGCAGTCTGTAAAATCCAGATTGGTATCGCTCTGTATTTTTTACACAGAGGGATATGAGTCTGGTCACCGCTCTCTCCTCAAGCCCAAGCCAAACATGATCGTCCAATCAGATGTGTTTATTTCAGTGATATGAGTGAAACGACGGACTTCATCGGTCACCCATCGTTTTGAACAAAAATGACTTATTCTCCTTAGAAGAACCTGTTGTGACGGTCCAGACCCTGCAGACAACTGATCGTTTCAGTTTCATTAGCGTGAAAGAGCTTAGTTTCATCATCTGAACTTAAATAAAATATATGTTTTGTGAAATTGGTTGTAAAAATTGAACCTTCATTTTGGCGACTGTCTGATCGTGCTGTTTTGCAGATAGACCATTAACCCAGCAGGATGAAACAACACAATATTTAATTTGTTTTGAACTGAGGAAATAATTACAATTTTATCTGAAACATTTGAGCGCAGTTAAAATATTGTGATGGAAAAACACATTAAAAAGTTACAAGAAATTAAATGACCGATGGACAAATGAGCAATAAAAGAGAGAACACGGAACGGTCCATATCTGAGCTGTGAGAGACGAACACATTCTGATACATTCACCTAATACCACCCACCACTGGATCAGAGAGTGTCCACACACACAAAGGTTTAGAGGAAAAGACCGTCGACAGAAATCTGGGGGCCTGGGGTTAGAAGCCTCACATGGGCCCCCCTCTAAAATAAATTCATGTCAAGATGATACAATTCTGGACGCCTTTATCATCGACTCCCCTGGCCCATAATCCTACAACAAGGCTCTAACAACAAAAATGTTTTAAAAATTCATATAAAATGTACCTAAAATGTGGTAAAATCGAGGTCGGTACGAACTATAATACAGAAACTAGTCTAGACCTCTCGTGCAATGCCCCTAAAGCCGTGTAATCCCAGCGAACTCCCCCTTCTCCTCCCTGCAGACCACAGACTGTTTAATAGAAATGAGTGTAATGTCACCAATAGCGTTTAGATCAAGCCAAATGAAGCTCATTGAGGCTAGCGGTTAAAACACGGGTTAAACCGCAACCAGGGGCTATATTTGGAAATGCGGGTGCGCTACCGGACAGCCAATCGGGAGCGCTGAAGGTAATCGCCCTTCCTGACAGTACCACCGGTTTGGTACAGAGCACAATAGCTTTCACGATAGCTGTCAACGAAAACTGTTATTAACGTTAGCGGGTGTTAAACTGAGAGAAACTGGTCACTTATCTTGATTTAAGGACAAAATAGCTAAATTAATATGAACATTTTAAGACCCAAAATGACGAGTCTGGCAGCAGCTGTTACAGACAAAGGGGCGACGTTTATTTCAATAGAAAGTGAATTGGAGTCAGGGCTAGCGGGTTAGCTATGTCCATTTCTACGCCCAGCTAGAGCCTCACACCAGCTCTGACTGTCTCCCTGTGCCAGCACTTTCACAAGAGACTTACTCAAACACAACCAGTCTAATCATTTCCTGATCATTAAAACAGATTATCTTTGTGAATAAAGCCCTTTACTAACCAAACAATAGCACTCTTCAGGTTAGCTCCGTTAGTGCGCGCTGCAGCAAATACATATCCTATACTTACTTTAAAGGTTCAGAATGTAAGTTTTCTGGAGGGGTCTGTCTAACATTTATCCAACAGGTGTTTTTAAAGATCGCAGCTTAATCCAGAGTTCTCAGTTCTCACAGTGTACCATCCACAGCACCGGGCCAAGTTACAGGTCAGATCTGGGGAGAGGAGAGAGCAGGCGGTGGGGCTTCTTGTTTTTGAGTTACTTTTAAATGCTCGTTTGTTTGGATTTCTCTCAACCATCACTGTACGTCTTGTTCTGTGACGTTTGACTGAAATGTGGAGGCGGGACTAACCTCCAGCGTGTCAATCAGAGGAGGGACGGTGTGACGTGTTGCCATGGTTACCTCAGTGCGAGTGAGAGAGCAGAAGTCTGTGGAGGACGGGGTCAGACTGAAGTTCAGGGCAGGTTAATCATCAGCTCCTGTTGTTTAGGCCATTGAGACCAGGAAGTGAATCTTAATGTGTTACTTACAAGAACAAACAAACAAGAGTAAAAGTCAGATCTGTGGGGCAAACTGGCACATTTCTATTAGATTTTGTGCATTTCTTTATCTGAAGTTGTTTTATGAAGCTCAAACTCACTCCAAATTTCCCATAGACTCCTTGAAACTGAAATATATCGATTTTAATGTTATGGAGAGTGGTCTATGCACCACAAAAGTCCCTAATGTGGTTGTTTTCTGATCGTCCAATCACATTTCAGTATTTCAGTGACAAAGGAGCTCATTGGTCACTCATCATTTACAAACAAAATCACATTTGATATTTGTTTCCTTTATACGGACGGACCATTGTTGGCTAATCCACCTGTCAATCACTGTCAGAGAGAGGGAGAGAGAGGGAGAGAGAGAAAGAGGGGAGAGAGAGAAGAGAGAGGGGCCAGAGAGAGAGAGAGAGAAGAGGAAAGAGAGAGAGCAAGAGAGAGAGAGAGAGAGAAAGAGAGTATGGGGCAGGGGGGAGAGAGAGAGAGCAAGAGAGAGAGAAAGAGAGTATGGGGCAGGGAGAGAGAGAGAAAGAGAGAGAGAGAGCAAGAGAGAGAGAAAGAGAGTATGGGGCAGGGGGAGAGAGACAGAGAGAGAAAGAGAGAGAGCAAGAGAGAGAGAGAAAGAGGGAGAGAGCAAGAGAGAGAGAAAGAGAGTATGGGGCAGGGGGAGAGAGAGAGAAGAGAAAGATAGAGAAAGAGGGAGAGAGCAAGAGAGAGAGAGAAGAGAAAGAGAGATGTGGCAGGGGGGAAGAGAGAGAGAAGAGAGAGAGAGAGGGGGGATATGGAAAGAAAAGGAGCAGGGGGAGAGGAGAGAGGGAAGAGAGGAGGAGAGGAGAGGCGATTTTAATTAGAGAGAGAGAGGAGGGAAGAGATGAGAGAGTATGGGGGACGGGGAAGTTCGGGGAGAGAGCAGAGAGTATGGGGTGTGGGGATCAGATGAGAGATAGAGTAGGAGGGAACAGAGAGAAGAGAGAAGGTAGAATAGAGGCAAGGGGAGAGAGAGAGAGAAAG
>JAIEZT010001390.1:5481936-5504567 GCA_019594935.1 Periophthalmus modestus
TTTGATTTTGTTGGAGGTTTTATGGGTCGGCAGTGTCAGAAGTCCTTGTCTTTGATTTGGTCATAAATACTGAACGTGGAAGAGTGTCACACTTTCAGATAAGAGAGAACAAGGACCTACTGTTTATAACTCTATGAGCAAGGCACTGGTTTAGATCTGAGCTACAGCTGCTCCACAAACCTGTGATACTAATCTGACGACTTTAAAGCCTTTTCAACCGACAACAATAATCATGATACTGAGAATTATAAATGACATCTCTGCTGCTGTGAACCAGGACTGAACCAGGACTAAACCAGGACTGAAACCAGGACTGAACCAGGACTGAACCAGGACTGAACCCAGGACTGAACCAGGACTGAACCAGGACTGAACCAGGACTAAACCAGGGACTACTGAACCAGGACTGAACCAGGACTGAACCAGGACTGAACCAGGGACTGAACCAGGACTGACTAAACCAGGACTGAACCAACCAGGACTAACCAGGACTGAACCAGGACCGAACCAGGACCGAACCAGGACCGAACCAGGACTAAACCAGGACTAAAGCAGGACTAAACCAGGACTGAACCAGGACTAAACCAGGACTAAACCAGGACTGAACCAGGGCTGAACTTTTTTGGCTGTTTTTTCTAATGCGTGCATTGTGTCACCATGGTAACGGCTGAACATTTCACCATAGAGCTACATGCATAACACCTCCAGGATGATGCCACTGCAAAGTGTCAATATTAGAGACAGTTCACGCTCACAGGAGGTATTTTTTCTGACAGTTTAAAGCTTCTTTTAATAACTTCATACATGTCGTGTGCACTTTAGTGTCAGTGTAATGTGTCATGTGTAATGTGTAATGTGTAACGTGCTCTGAGTGAAGAAAGATGAGGGAAAATATTTATAACCTGTTTAAAGGTGATAATCGTCTCTTTGTCTTGTACAGTGTTTTACTGTTATAAAAGTTTATGACACTTTAGGCCAATGACCCACTGGAAAATATGTGACAGACGTTTGAGTGTTTGGTCTGTTCAGCCTCTGCTCACACACATTCAGAGGTCTACTCATTTCACATTTATAGATTTTGCAATTTTGGGGACGTCTGGGGACAACTATCTGCGTTTTAAATGGTAAATGGTCACTTTTCCACCTTCAAGACACTCAAAGAACTTTATATCAAGGAACTACTCACCCATTCACGCACACATTCATACACCAGTGCACAGGGGTGTGTCTTCCCCAAAGATTCATCTGTAGGAGCTGGAATCAAACCGCCCAACTGTGGCTCAGTGGACACACACTCCACCAACTGAGCTACTGTCGGCCGGTAGCTGCATAAACACTGGACATTAGACATTTATTTATGTTACAGTTTGGTGTTTTGGTTCAAGACGATTATTCGATCAAAAAACAGAATGAGCCTCACATGACTCTCTCATTTGCGTTGCCAGTTTCAAAGCTGAAATCCAGTGTTTTAAAACCTAAAATGTCTTTCTCTGATCTGAATACTCACTAAACCCCAGCACCTGCAGACAATCCTGAGTCAGTGCTAGTGCAGCCTGTGCAGCTCAGTGAGTGAATTCTGGAGGTTCTGAGCTTTCACATGAGGCCTGGTCAGAAGTAATGACAGAGCAGTGGGCGGGGGCTAGGGGGTAGGTGAAAACTGACATTTTCTGATCACTTAAGCCGCAAATGCAGGACTAAAGAGGAAGACTCAAACATCCAAGAATCAAAATGCAATGAAGCAAATTACAGAAACTATGTATATATTTTTTATTTCCACATAAAAAGTCGGTTTTACATAATGTCCCTTTAAAATAGGAGCAAAAACACCTTGATTAAATAAATGTGAGCTGGTAAACAAAGATCCAGAATAGAACATAAAACCCCACTTCCCCATGTAAGCTGCTACTGCTGTTTCCCTGTGTTTCCCTGAGCCTGTTTAGCCGGGCCTTATCCGGTGATTCACACCGCAAACTGGGATTATAAAGAAAGTGACCTCATGGGCTCAGGTTAGGCTGAGAGGTGAAAGGTCAAACACGGCTGTTTCCTCTGGATCGCCTTCAAACGGGCTGCACGCCATCGCACTGTCTCCAGCGCGGCTCCGGCTCTGTGCTGTGTGTTTATAACCTACACTTTTCCCACAACCACATTTCCACATGTAGAGCTGCTACACACTGGGCAGTACCAGGAGGACTAAAGGGGAGAGGGAGGGGGGAGGAGGGGCGGGGTCTGGAGGACTAAAGGGGAGAGCGAGGAAGGAGGAGAGGAGGGGTCTGGAGACTAAAGGGGAGAGCGAGGAAGGAGGAGAGGAGGGGGTCTGGAGGACTAAAGGGGAGAGCGAGGGGGGAGGAGGGGCAGGGGTCTGGAGGACTAAAGGGGAGAGTTGAGGGGGGAGGAGGGGAGGGGTCTGGAGGACTAAAGGGGAGAGCGAGGGGGGAGGAGGGGCGGGGTCTGGAGGTATAAGGACCAGTGCGATTGCTCCCACAGGTTTCCACACTTCAGACTCCGCCCCTGCAGCCTGGTGTGTTTGTATTAAGATAATATAAGATAATTTTATTGCCCCACCAGAGAGGAATTTTGTCTTTGTTATGCACAGGTACAAGGGGCAGGGACAACAGACAGATAATACAGATAACAAAGTAAAAATAGAAAAGAATACACACTGCAGAAACACCTCGATGTATTCAGGGCAGTCATGTGTGATGTCATGTAGTACTTCAAATAGCAGAGGCCACTGGAGCCAGAATGCACTTAGATTTACTATGCCCAGAATGCTTCAAATGTACAAAATTCGCACTAAAATGGACCAAAAAAGCTTAGAAAAGTGGATTTAGTTTTTAGTTTCACTTTAAAGTTGAATTATGTAACCTTTCTAGTGAAGGGTCTACTGCCTGTTTGTCGCCATGGTGATTGATTTTTCATAGCTTTCCGAAAATGTTCAACAGTACGGTATTATAAACTTAAAACTCTATCTCTATGGACACAAGCAGGTGACACACAGCAGACTTACAGGTCAGATCTGTGGAGAGGTTACCCCCCCCCCCCCCCCGCCGCTCACATTATCAATTTATGGACGCACTTTTATATGAGTAATTTTTAATAAATCCAGGATAGATACGTTTAACGCCACTGGAACATTACACACACACTACAGAAAAGTTCCACATTGCAGCTTTAACTAAATGTCCAGTTACTTTTGTGAACTTATAAAACACTAAATAAAAATGGGCCAGATGGGACGAGTGAGGCCGAGAGCTTATTCAAATGTGAGAATGTGATAAAACTGGGTGGATTTGGACAGATTTGTAGCAGCAGCGGCGGCGCGGCAGCGAGGAGAGACTGAACCTGTGAAACAGTTTGTGGAGTTATTCTGGTGAAATCTGACAGTCCTGTGTCTCCACCAACGCAATATGTGTACAGCGCTCCATTGTAAAGCTCCAAACATGGAACATCTCTGAGAATGTAGCTACAGGAGAGGGAGGGATTTAAGAGAAGAGGATTCAGGGACATGAACTGTATGGATGTAAAGTAAAGAAAAAGTAAATCAGGATTAAACCAGGACTTAACCAGGACTGAACCAGGACTGAACCAGGACTAAACCAGGACTGAACCAGGACTGAACCAGGACTAAACCAGGACTGAACCAGGACTAAACCAGGACTAAACCAGGACTAAACCAGGACTGAACCAGGACTAAATCAGGACTGAACCAGGATTAAACCAGGACTGAACCAGGACTAAATCAGGACTGAACCAGGACTAAACCAGGACTGAACCGGGACTGAACCAGGACGGAACCAGGACTAAACCAGGACTGAACCAGGACTAAACCAGGACTGAACCAGGACTGAACCGGGACTGAACCGGGACTGAACCGGGACTAAACCGGGACTGAACCGGGACTGAACCGGGACTGAACCGGGACTAAACCGGGACTAAATCGGGACTGAACCGGGACTGAACCGGGACTGAACCGGGACTTAACCAGGATTGAACCAGGACTGAACCGGGACTGAACCGGGACTGAGCCAGGATTAAACCAGGACTGAACCAAGTCTAATCTAAACCAGATCTGAAGTACTTCTGTTACATACCCTCCTCTACAAACCAGGAACAATAACTGTACAAAACCAAGACCAAACCAGGACTGAACCTGGACCAAACAATGAACCCAAGTGGAAGCTAGGTCTAAACCAGGACTAAACCAGGTCTAAACCAGGACTAAAACAGGAACCTCTGAAAATCACTGGACCATCAGGACTTTGTTGTGATGACGTTTGCGGTGATGTACTGTTGTAGAAGGGTGGAGGAAATCAGCACTGCAGTTATGTTGTTTTGATATGAATGGACCATGAGTGTCCCTGATTGGCTCATTCACCTGTCAATCACGCCCATCTGAACTCAGGGAAATTCGCTGCTGACCAGACTCACATCTTCAGGGGAAAAGTGTGTATTCTGGATCCCAGGCAAAATGGGCCTCCTTTTTTGTCAAAGGCACAAAATGTTTTCTTATAAACTGACTTCACCTGTTGTTGGTCGTAATGTTTTGGCTGATCAGTGAGTTTCTGTTGGAGTAATAGAACATTACAGTTTATCAAATGTGGAGGTTCTCCTTTAGGGATGCAGACTGGTATCGGATATAGCACCGATACTAGAACATTTGTGGGGAATGTGGTTAAAGCAGGAGGCAGACCTACATAAAAAGTACGTATTTATTTTCAAAAAAGATGACTCTGAGTGACGGCAAACACTGGAAACAACCCTTCATTTTCTGGACCATGTGGAGACTCGGGTAAGTAGTGAGTGGATGTATGTTTAACTGAATTGTATAACTGAAATGAACAGGTTTAAGGCTAATTTTGTAACAGGTTTCCGAATATTATTTCAGCTGATATCCTGGTGGGACATATAATTGAATGTAATAAGACTTTTACTTGTCAGACTCGCCCCAGAAAGTCTCATCGTTTTGTTCTGTCGATACGTGATGATAAATAACAGCTACATAACACGTTTGGATCAGTTTTGTCTTATTTTATTTTTGTTTAAACGAAATAAATACCGTTTTCAGTCTATCGGTTGATATTGGGTATCGGCAGAACCTTAAATACCTTCTGCTCGGTCTGTGGATGGAGAAAACATCTGCTCAAAAGGACACTTCATCAGAGTCAGATCTGCTCTCAGGAAGAAGACCAGAGAAAGTCCAAAAATACCTCGACCATCCAAGAACAACAGGAGGAGTCGAGTTCCTCTGTGTCCAGCTCTGAGAAGAAACCCGAGGAGAGACAAGGACAGAATGATCAGACAGACGGGAGGAGCACTGTTACGTTTACTCAAGTTCATTTATTTGAGAAACTTTTTAATACAATTGTACTTCTCAGAGTAGTAGTAGTTTTCAGACCCCATACTTTTACTCCTTCTCGAGGAGAGGGTCAGAGGAGCAGAGGAGAAGGTCAGAGCAGCAGAGGAGAGGGTCAGAGGAGCAGAGGAGAAGGTCAGATGGAGCAGAGGAGAGGATCAGAGGAGCAGAGGAGAGGGTCAGAGGAGCAGAGGAGCAGAGGAGAGGGTCAGAGGAGCAGAGGAGAAGGTCAGAGGAGCAGAGGAGAAGGTCAGAGGAGCAGAGGAGAGAGTCAGAGGAGCAGAGGAGAGGGTCAGAGGAGCAGAGGAGAAGGTCAGAGGAGCAGAGGAGAAGGTCAGAGGAGCAGAGGAGAGGGTCAGAGGAGCAGAGGAGAGGGTAAGAAAAGCAGAGGAGAGGGTCAGAGGAGCAGAGGAAGGAGAAGGTCAGAGGAGCAGAGGAGAAGGTCAGAGCAGCAGAGGAGGAGAGGGTCAGAGGAGCAGAGGAGAAGGTCAGATGGAGCAGAGGAGAGGATCAGAGGAGCAGAGGAGAGGGTCAGAGGAGCAGAGGAGCAGAGGAGCAGAGGAGAGGGTCAGAGGAGGAGAGGAGAGAGGTCAGAGGAGCAGAGTCAGAGGAGCAGAGCAGAGGAGAGGTCAGAGGAGCAGAGGAGAGGGTCAGAGGACCAGAGGAGAAGGTCAGAGGAGCAGAGGAGAAGGTCAGAGGAGCAGAGGAGAGGGTCAGAGGAGCAGAGGAGAGGGTCAAGAGCAGAGGAGGAGCAGAGAGCAGGAGAAGGTCAGAGGAGCAGAGGAGAAGGTCAGAGGAGCAGAGGAGAGGGTCAGAGGACCAGAGGAGAAGGTCAGAGGAGCAGAGGAGAAGGTCAGAGGAGCAGAGGAGAGGGTCAGAGGAGCAGAGGAGAAGGTCAGAGGAGCAGAGGAGAAGGTCAGAGGAGCAGAGGAGAAGGTCAGAGGAGCAGAGGAGGAGAGGGTCAGAGGAGCAGAGGAGGAGAGGGTCAGAGGAGCAGAGGAGGAGGGGGTCAGAGGAGCAGAGGAGGAGAGGGTCAGAGGAGCAGAGGAGGAGAAGGTCAGAGGAGCAGAGGAGAAGGTCAGAGGAGCAGAGGAGAAGGTCAGAGGAGCAGAGGAGAAGGTCAGAGGAGTAGAGGAGAAGGTCAGGAGAGGAGCAGAGGAGAGGGTCAGAGGAGCAGAGGAGAGAGGGTCAGAGGAGCAGAGGAGAGGGTCAGAGGAGCAGAGGAGAGGGTCAGAGGAGCAGAGGAGAAGGTCAGAGGAGTAGAGGAGAGGGTCAGAGGAGCAGAGGAGGAGAGGGGTCAGAGGAGCAGAGGAGGAGAGGTCAGAGGAGCAGAGGAGAAGGTCAGAGGAGTAGAGGAGAGGGTCAGAGGAGCAGAGGAGGAGAGGGTCAGAGGAGCAGAGGAGAGGGTCAGAGGAGAGAGTCAGAGGAGCAGAGGAGAGGGTCAGAGGAGCAGAGGAGAGGGTCAGAGGAGCAGAGGAGAAGGTCAGATGGAGCAGAGGAGAGGATCAGAGGAGCAGAGGAGAGGGTCAGAGGAGCAGAGGAGCAGAGGAGAGGGTCAGAGGAGCAGAGGAGAGGGTCAGAGGAGCAGAGGAGAGGGTCAGAGGAGCAGAGGAGAGGGTCAGAGGAGCAGAGGAGAAGGTCAGAGGAGCAGAGGAGAGGGTCAGAGGAGCAGAGAAGAAGGTCAGAGGAGCAGAGGAGAAGGTCAGAGGAGCGGAGGAGAGGGTCAGTCCAGGATTAATCCAGCACACACACTGAACAGTGGAGCAGTCCTGGTTGCAGAGGTGTCTTTTGTTTTGGATGAAGCGTCGATGCTGTGGAACAGTCTCTGCTCATGTTACAGACACAGAGGGACTATGACCCCGACTCACCTCAGAGACTCAGAGACCACCACCAGCTCTGAGAGAGAATCACCCCAAAGACACAAAGACCACACCCAGGTCTGAAAGAGAAAGAGAGAAAGAGAGAGGGAGACCACCAGGTATGAAAGAGAGTATCACGTCGAGGAATAAGTGAGTGTGACGTTACCCATAGTGTTCATCTCCAGCCAAAATTAAACAGTCAAAAAGACAATTATAGGGGCAAAAATGGAGCTGAGTTCTATGTTTGGAATTCTGACAAACATCAGCGGAGTCAAAGAGCCAATCCCACCTGCAACGCTGTCAATCAAACCTGTTGCTAACGCTAGCGAGAGCAACTTCGGGAAAAGAAGGTGCCTGATTTCTCTCTCATTAATGTTCATAGCTTGATTTGCAGGAGAAAAAAATGCAAAATAAAACACCAGGATTGTGTAGAGCGGCCACCACCAGGCCTGAGAGAGAAGAGGGAGAGGAGTGAGACAGAGTGACCCCAAAACCAGCACACAGGACCACCAGATCTGAGAGAGGAGAGAGAAAGCTTACAGGAGTGAACAGAAACAGCATCAGCATTAGCAGTACTAGTTATTGTAGTAGTAATAATATAATGCTTTTGACATCTCTGGGTGGAGACTGTTTTTCTTCCAGTTCTTTTATATTCTGAGCTTCAAGGTGAAGTCCACACCCAAAGTTATTTAAGTCCAAATAATATGAAACATGTTAAGTGAATGTGCTGAGTTTGTGAAGTCACAGTGTTTAAGGGGCACCAGTGGCACAGTGGCACAGCATCCGCCCATAAACCAAAATGTAGCGCTTTTCCAGATGCTCAAACTGCAATTTCAATTTTAAAAGACGATTGTAGCCACAGTTTCCCTGGGGCAGACAGACAGAAGTGAGGCTGCCAATCTGCACCATCGGCCCCTCTGACCACTACCAACACGCACACACACCACATTCATACCAGACAATGTGGGTGAAGTGTCTTTCCTCTAGACTCACTGCTGCCCCCCTGTGGTACCTGGCGGTCTCCCAGTGCTAACCTGGCCCAGCCCTGCTCAGCGTCAGAAATCTGTCGAGATCAGGAATTGACAAAATGGTGTGGCTGTAGTTGTGTCCTTGGGCAGGACTTTCATGTGGGCTGAGTATGAATGAAGTGAGTATTATCTCCAGATCTTGAGCTGGAGGATTTACCCTCGTGCATGTTTCGGGTTGATGGGGGAAACCAGAGTGCCCCGAGGAAACACACCCAGAACGTGCAAACATGACACAGACAGACCCAGGGATTTAAACCAGGATAACTTTCTTGTTATGAGACAGTTCTTTCTCTGTCATGGTTTGACAGCTGAATGAGAATAGAGACTAAGGGGGCGGAGCTTACAGTTTATATCTTGATTTATGGACAAAATAGTGAAAGAGAAATACCAGTATCATATAGAGTGGATTAATACAAACATTTTAAGACCAAAATGACAAGCCTGGTAGCAGCAGTTACAGAGAGAGGGGAGACAGTTTTTTTTCAATAGAAAGTGAACTGGAGCCAGATTCGATGGAGCCAGAACTGCGTCCATGATCATTTCCTATTTGGAACAACAACAGCCTGGCTCCTGATTGGCTCTGATATGCTATGATATTTGCGGACTTGATTTCTAAAAAGTTTTGTCTGAGATGTGAAAATTGTTGCTCTTTTAACAGCTCAAGCTAAGGTGAACTGCTAACGCTAGCAACTTTACACAGCTACACAGTTTATTTAAAAGGACTTTATTCATTATCAGGATCAACAGTGTGATAAACCAGAGTGTCTATCTGCTTCATTCAGTCGTGGTGTGTCCAGTTAAAGATCTGTCGCTGTTTTCTGCTGTTTTTCTGACTCTCGCAATGCATCGTGGTCTATATTGACCAGTCTAGTGACCACCGATGCCGACTATTTGTCAAGGTGCACTGAGGGAAATTTTGAGAGCACTACTTTTTCTCTCCTTGGCCATTCCGACACCACTACAAATGGCATGACTCCTAAATAGTGCCCTACGTAGGGACATTCTGATACTCCCTTAGCCTATAGTCTATAGGCCGGACGAGTCCCTCTGGGCAGTACTGTACGAGTCCCTCTGAGCAGTACTGTACGAGTCCCTCTGGGCAGTACTGTACGAGTCCCTCTGGGCAGTACTGTACGAGTCCCTCTGGGCAGTACTGTACGAGTCCCTCTGGGCCGGACTCTGTGGCCTGTACGAGTCCCTCTGGGCAGTACTGTACGAGTCCCTGTGGGCAGTACTGTACGAGTCCCTCTGTGCAGTAGCGACGATACTTGGAGGATCAGAGTATTTAAACCTGTAGACTGTGTAGGTGTGTCTCTGTCACAGACTCAGCTCACACTTCAGGATTAGATCTCTCTATTTTCTGCCGCGGCGTCAAACTCATTAGCCTCATGTTGGCATCGTCCCAACAAAGGATCATCCCAGGAACGTCTGTCCTGGAGCGGGGCACAGGGGAACAAGCAGCAGGGGGGGAAGGGGACAGAGGACGAGGAGGAGGAAGAAGAGAAGGAAGAGAGAGATGTGTAAGATACAAGCACATTTACAGGACAACAAGCAGCAGGGGGAGCGACAGAAAGAGGGGGGAAAGTAGGAGAGAGGAAAAGTGAGAGAGGAGGAGAGAGAGGAGAGAGAGGAGAAGAGGAGGGTGAGAGAAGAGGGAGGGAGGAGGGGGGAGTCAGAAAAGAGGGGGGAGAGGAGTGAGAGAAGAGGAGAGAGGGGAGAGGAAGGGGAGGTCAAGGAAAGGATAAAGAGAAGTGAGAGAAGAGGAGAGAGAGGGAGGGAGGAGGGGAAAGGAAAGGAAAGGACAACAGAAGTGAGAGAAGAGGAGAGAGGGGAGAGGAGGGGTAGATTGAGGAAAGGGCAAGAGAGAAGGGAGAGAGAAGAGGAGGGAAAAAGAGGAAGGGAGTGAGAAAAGAGAGGGGGAGAGGAGGGGAGGAGTAAGAGAAGAGAGGGAGAGGGAAGAAGCGGTGAGGAGTGAGAGAAGAGGAAAGAGACGGAGAGAAAGGGGGAGATAGACAGAACGTGTGAGAGAAGAAGAAGAGAGAGAGAGGAGTGAGAGAATAGAGATTAGAGAGGGAGAGGAGGGAAGGAGGAGAGAGAAGAGAGGGAGAGGAGGCTCGGCAAAAAGATTAGAGAGGGAAGAGGAGGGGATGGGTAAGAGAAGAGGAGAGAGGGGAAGAGTGAGAGAAAAGAGAAAGAGGGAGATGAAAGGAGGGTTGAGAGAAGAGGAGAGAGGGGAAGAGGAGGGGAAAAGAGTGAGAGAAAAGGAGAAAGAGGGAGATGAAGGGAGGAGTGAGAGAAGAGGAGAAGAGGGCAGAAGGAGTGAGAGAAGAGAGGGGAAGAGGAGGGTAGGAGTGAGAGAAAAGGAGAGAGAGGGAGATGAAGAGAGGAGTGAGAGAAGAGAGAGAGAGAGAGAGAGAGAGGATGGAGAAATAGAGGGGAGGACAGGAGGAGTGAGAGAAAAGGAGAGAGGGAGAGGAGAGGGAGAAAGAGGACAGGGCAGGAGGAGTGAGGGAAGAGGAGAGGGGAGAGTAGGGGAGGAGTGACAGACGAGGAGAAAGAGGGGAAGAGGAGGGGGAGAAGTGAGAGAAGAGGAGAGAGAGGCAGAGAGGAGTAGATAGTCCTCCATCTAGAGAGGAAGGATGGATCTCTTCTTCTTTTTCTCCAGTACTTTCTGACGATGTGAGTCTGATGAGATGGGCGTGATTGACAGGTGGATTAGCCAATCAGGGAGACGCGTGGTCCGTCCATATCGAAATAAATATGGCTGCTTACGATGCTGTTTAAACGTCATCTCAAACGCCGCTGTGGAGAAGTGCAGAGAGCAGTGTGCACGGCAAAATATCTGTAACAAGTGGGTGTGTATGGGTGGTAGGTGAAAACGAGAATTTCCAGAGCGATGGCGTTTCAAATGCAGAAGAATAGATGATTTCCATGCATGAATAGCTTTAGAAACAACTTTGAGTGAGTTAAATCAGACGTATTGTGCTTCTGTCTGACCTATAGTTATAATCTATATTGACAGGCAATATGGCGTCTTGAAAATAAACGACCCAAGACACGCTGGAGGGACTATGTCTCTGGCTGGCCTGGGAACGCCTTGGGGTCCCACCGGAGAAGCTGGAGGACGTGTCTGGGGTGAGGGAAGTCTGGGAGTCCCCGCTCAGAATGCTGCACCCGCGACCCGGCCCCAGATAAGCGGAAGAAAAATAATGGATGGATGGAAAATAAACGATTAAAGATTGCTCAAACATGCACGAATAAGTCTCCTTTTCTAAATTCTGTGACATCAGAAACGTATATTTTAAGACTTGAGCAGAAGCCCCACACACACACTCAAACACATGTCCTGCTGTACTTCACATAAACCTGTGCTCTCAACTTATCTTTACGAATAAGCTGCGAAGGGGATAAGGCTGTTTGAACTTCACAGGGAGATGCTTCTCAGATACTGAAGGAATCTGGTACGCCCCACTGTCTCTGCACTGCACGACCCATAATGCAACACAGACTGACAGCGCCACACTGGATCTACAGGAGCTGATACTTGAGCTGGATTTTGGATCTGAGATGTGAAGAAGAAGAGTCGGAAAAGGTTTGGGTTTAACTGAAGCCAAGGTCAAACTGGTTCAAGTGAAATTCTGCAGGTTCTGTGCATAACAGCGCCCGGCAACCTGACTGTTAGCATCACTACTTCCTGTCCAGTTGTATCTCTATGGAGAGTTTTGCCGAGTCACGCTAAAATTAATAAATATTTAAAGATCATGCAGTGGACCGGTGCTAAAAACTACACGAATACAATGAATACTTCACCGGAGGAAATAGAAATGTTTGTGTCTCAATGCTAACGCTAATGCTAATTTAATTTATATTTATAATAATTTATATTCCACATATAAAAAGGTAGTCTTGGTAGTCTTTATTTTAATTAATTAGAATTTAAATAAGTTGTTTATTTCATGTTTTCTGACTTTAACAAAAGTGGAGTGTTTCGTAGTTCATCTAAGCGGCTTCTTCAGTTCTGGTCAGATTGCTGGTGGGACGCTCTAAAAGTCCTGTCTGTCGGGTTGGACCATAAGTTACTTAGGGCAGGATAAATTCCCAGTGTGTCAAACCAGTTCCTTTAATTAAAAATGTCTTCTGGGTGGGAGCCGAAAGTCCAGATGATCACAACCTTCAACCTACATTCTTTTAGGTAGACTTAATGAGGCCTGTACAAAAATGTGTTCTCTACATTTGACCCACCTGTCTGAAGCACCTGTCAGCAGCAGTGGGCCGCCTCAGTGCACCACCAGCGACTCCGGGTCTGTAGGTCGGATCAGTCGGGTCAGGACCCATGAGTAGCTCTGTGGGAGATTATCACAGCACTGCACAGCCTTAGTCACATGGACAATGTACAGAGTACATTGTCTGGAATGTTCCACCGGCTCTAAGAACTCTGTTCTGTGAGTCGGGAAGTACATTGAAATAATCTGATAATCTCGATTGTAGCACCTGTAAATCTGTTAAGTGCCTCCTACAGAAGCAGCTGAGCCCTAATCTGCTCTGAACTGGATATGGTCAACTCAGAACAATACCAGCAACTTTTTAACACCACTTAAGAGATCAGGAGTCTGACCCACACCGCAAAGGTAAAGCTACAAAACGGTGAATCTTCTGATGAAAGAAGAAAGAGCGGAAGAGGAGGGAAAAGTGATAGAAGAGAAGAGAAGGGAGAGGAGGGGATACATAGAGGAGTTGGGTTGATTGACAGGTGGATTAGCCAATCAGGGACACGCATGGTTCGTGAAGAACAAAGCAAATATAATATATAAATATATTTAATATAATTTATAAAACTGTGGCTTTGGTCTGGTCCCTGTGGTGTTGGTCCAGTCTCTGTAGCGTTGGTCCAGTCCCTGTAGCTTTGGTCCAGTCCCTGTAGCTTTGGTCCAGTCCCTGTAGCGTTGGTCCAGTCCCTGTAGCGTTGGTCCAGTCCCTGTAGCGTTGGTCCAGTCCCTGTAGCGTTGGTCCAGTCCCTGTAGCTTTGGTCCAGTCTGTGTAGCATTGTAGCATTGGTTCAGTCCCTGTGGCGTTGATCCAGTCCCTGTGGCGTTGATCCAGTTCCTGTGGCGTTTCAGGCAGGGGTCCTCAGATGGTCTCTCTGATCTGATACACCGGCTGCAGGTTTAAAAGGCTTACACAGCGCTCACCGGGGCCTCATTACCGCACAGTTTAAAGCACAAGGGTTGGTGTCTGTTTGGTCTGGTCCTGTCGTCTCGTCTGGCGAACGAACTGGGAGATTTGTGATATCGCTACATCTCAGACACATATTACAATTACAATTTGATTTGAAAATATATGTAATGAAGGCCCTGTACTGCGTTCCCCTTTATCTGCGGAAAATGTGTCCTGCCCCAGTACAGATATATTTTATAAGCTGCTCTAGAGGTCAAAATAAGTCCACTGCGTGCTGTCTGCGTCTAATTATAAAGCGTTCGATAATCAGGAAGCTTTACCATGACACCAAAACTTGTGAATATGGCTTATAAACTCATCGTGGTGAATAATTAGCATGTTCTAAATGCATAAAGTAAGAGAGGAGTAACTTTGAACCACTGCAAACTTTTTTTTTTAACCTACATTTTAAACGAGAGCAACAACATTTGGAAGAAGATTGAAATATGAACCGCTAAATTCATTTGTAGAGCTCTAAGGTTTTAATTTAAAGGCGCACTGTGTAACTTTCCGGGTGGAGTCTGTTGCTACGTGCTGGTCTGCATGGAGATTTGATTTCTGTGTCTGGAATGTTATACAGTATGGAGAAAAAAAAAAAAACGACTATCCGACTGGGATCAGATGGGATTGACCGTAAACAGCTTAAAGGGCAGTTCAGGCTACAGCGACACTATGCTGTGTTTATACTGGAACGAGACGACGGGACAGATCAGGAGTCTAACCCCCCAACCTCCTCACAGACAGGATAACCACTCTGCCACAGTAACGGTAATACTTAAGGGCCCATATTACACTGTTTTCTCATCTATTATAATGTTGTTTCCTCATCACAAACAGACCTGGAGTTGCGTTTTGTTTCATTCACACATATGTAATGCATCTACTACAGAAAACACTCTGTTCCACCTGTGATGTCATCAAGTGGTGATACAGGAAGTGGTCCACTGTATTTTTAAACTCCATACACCTTCACTACAATCATTTGGACAAATTTCAGCTCGGGAATTACCAATCTCTACAGAACTAAAGGTAAAAAGGAGATGTTAACTTGAAAACTACCACTTCATGACATCACAATGTGGAAACAGAGCATTTTGAGCTTTGGAGATGTAACAGACTAAAGATAAAGTGTTACTCAAACATGTGAATGAAACAAAAACACAACTCCGGGTCTGTTTTTGAGGAGGTAACAACATTATATAACATGGCTTTAAGCTCGCAAGAGTTAATTTTACGTAATATAGAACCTTTAAATCTGCACTATAAATTGTCTGTTAGAGGGTCTCCATGGTGATTTCATTGCTCTGTCTGCGATATTCCACAGTATGGCATTAAACGCATGAGCAAACCTGTTAACACCGCTAGACCAAGTTACGGGTTTGATGGAGAAGATTTCAGGCACGGCCATATATCTCCATGGAAACAAAAAGATGGCAGACCCTCCAGCAGAAATGTTACATAATGGACCTCTAAAGCTTTTAAACCGCCACCATGATCTTCCCTTGGATTTTGCTCAGCTCCCGCTTCGACTTATATGCAGTTTGTTGTATTTGTCCAGTGATAAAAAACTATAAAACTTAGCATTAGCGAACATTAACTGGAGCGTTTGGGTTTACGGTGGACATGTTGGACCATAAAATGCCTCATAAAAGCATTAGAGGCTTACCAGTCGCATGCGCTCAGTGCCTCTGGATTCTTCTGTAAATCTGGGATTAGAGCTAACTTAAACCTGATGTTTGGTCTTTGCTGAGTCTTCCTTTAGGGATTAACCACGGAGGGCCTTTCAGAGCCTAGATGAAAGACAGATCTGGGGAAGTAAAAACGAGTACAGGGTCTGAGATGTAGACCAGGTTTAGACTGTTCTCTGCTTTAGACGGACTGGACCGGGCTCCGCAGGACCAAGGCTCTGCTAGACCAAGTGCTACTGGACTAGGCTCTGCTGGACCGGGCTCTGCTGGACCAAGCTCTGCTAGACCAGGCTCTGCTGGACCGGACTCTGCTGGACCGGGCTCTGCTGGACCAGTGATGGAGAGTCATCTCTGAGGAAACATATTCAGAGCGCTAATACCTCCAGAGTAGACCGTTCCATGTGTGACGCTGTTGAACTTTGAGCTTTACTTAAAGGGCCCATATTACGCTATTTCTCATTTATGTTATAATGTTGTTCCCTCATCACAAACAGACCTGGATTCATGTTTTGTTTCATTCACACATGGTTTAAGGCTCTAACACCCTGTTCCACCTTGTGATGTCGTGTGGGTAATACAGGAAGTGCTCCACTGTTTTTAAACTCTATGCACCTTCACTAGAATTATTTGGATGATTTCAGGCCTGGAGTTAGCTAAAGGTAAAAGGAGGTGTTATTTTGTATACTACCACTTCATGACATCACATGGTGGAACAGAGCATTTTGAGTTTTGGAGATGTAGACAGATTAATAAGAAAAAGTTACTCAAACATGTGTGAATGAAACAAAAAACACAACTCCAGGTCTGTTTTGAGGAGGTACCAATATTATAACATGACTTAAATCTCATAAGAATAAATTTTGCGTGATATAGGACCTTTAAAGGCGCACTATGTAACTTCTCTGATATGCAACCTGCTTGTTGCTTGGAAATTTATTTACTTTTCATCTCCAGGGAGACACAAAAAATTAGGCGTTTATTATTCACATTATTACCATGGAAGTCCAAAACATTTTTCAGCCCTCACTAACCATTAACATGATGTGTAGCTCAGGATTATTAATGCTACACGTTTGTACATGAACAGATCTGTGTTTTCCAAACCTACAGCTTCAGTCGCTGCTTTTATTTCAACCATTTCAAATGTCAAATCTGTGTTCTGTTAACGAACCACTAGATGGCGAGACAGCGGCTAGTGCTGTCACCCCAGAGCAAGGACGTTTCCTCTGGGCACTCCTGTTTCCCCCATCCACCTAAAAACACATACATCAGGTCAAATCCTCCAGTGTAGTACTGTTTAAAAAATCCGGGCAAATGGTCCAAATGACGGTCAGAACACAGCAGACAGACAGAATATCTGGGCAACTCTAGTTTTGCTGAATTATTTTTTTATTTAACAGTTTTATTGCTAATATTTTGGTATTGGTTGAGAGCTTGGGCCAAAATCAGGTAATTTTGGGGCTGTCTGTACAATATTATGAATCTGAGGATCTGGTAACACTGCTCCTTCCGCTGGCCTCATGTGGCTCAGGTCCTGTCCCACAAACTCCCTCTCACACCTCTCTCTTTCCCTCAAATCTTTGCCTCTCTCCTCTTCCTGTCTCTCTCTCTCTCCTTCTTTCTCACTGTCCCCTCTCTCTCCCCTCTCCCTCTGTCTACTATCTCTCCCTTTCCTCCCTTCCTCCGTCGCCTCACTCTCCTCTCCCTGTCTTTCTTTCTCTTCCTTATCTCACTGTATGGGTGACTGCAGCTGTCCATGTGACCTGATCTCGTCCAATCAGGATCAGCGTGTGTAATCCTGTTAGACTGTCCTACGGCCAAGTAGCAGACGCTGCCTAAGTCCACCTGACACACAGCACACAGGTGGAGTGTTTTCTCCTTGGAAATTAGTCATGTGCATTTGACCCATGCTTCAGTGTCTCTGGGTTAAACCTGCATTTGACCCATCCTTCAGTGTCTCTGGGTTAAATCTGCATTTGACTCATCCTTCAGTGTCTCTGGGTTAAATCTGCATTTGACTCATCCTTCAGTGTCTCGGGGTTAAACCTGCATTTGACCCATCCTTCAGTGTCTCTAGTAGTGTAAACCTGCATTTGACACATATCTCAGTGTCTCTGGTTTAAACCTGCATTTGACCCATCCTTCAGTGTCTCTGGTTTAAACCTGCATTTGACCCATTCTTCAGTGTCTCTAGTTTAAACCTGCATTTTGACCCATCCTTCACTGTCTCTGGGTTAAACCTGCATTTGACCCATCCTTCAGTGTCTGGGTTAAACCAGCATTCGACCCATCCCTCAGTGTCTCTAGTTTAAACCTGCATTCGACCCATCCTTCAGTGTCTCTAGTTTAAACCTGCATTTGACCCATCCCTCAGTGTCTCTGGGTTAAACCTGCATTTGACCCATCTTTCAGTGTCTCTAGTTTAAACCTGCATTTGACCCATCCTTCAGTGTCTCGGGGGTTAACCTGCATTTGACCCATCTTTCAGTGTCTCTAGTTTAAACCTGCATTTGACCCATCCTTCCAGTGTCTCTAGTTTAAACCTGCATTTTACCCATATCTCAGTGTCGCTGGGTTAAATCTACATTTGGCCCATCCTTCAGTGTCTTTAGTGTAAACCTGCATTTGACCCATCCTTCAGTGTCTCTGGGTTAAACCTGCATTTGGCCCATTCTTCAGTGTCTCTAGTTTAAACCTGCATTTGACCCATCTTTCAGTGTCTCTAGTTTAAACCTGCATTTGACCCATCCTTCAGTGTCTCTGAGGATTTGAACCTCGACCTGTTGTGCATGTTCTGCGTTGATGGAGGAAACCGTGTGCCCAGAGGAGACCCACCAAGACACAGGGAGAATATGCAAAAATCCACACACAAAAGCCCGGGGAGTCAAACCCAGCACCTTTTTGTGTGCTAGCCACTCAGCCACTGTTACTTAAATAGTATATTCACTCGTAGGCATAAACACTTTTCACAAACCTCAGAGACCAGAGCGGAGTTTTTTGAGGTCAGCGTAAGCTTACATCAACTAGCATGCTAACACACACACACTCCCTGATTATCGAACAATAAAACACTTCATAATTAGTTTCACACAGTACACGATGGACTTATTTTGACCTCGAGAGCTGCTTATTCAAGAGATCTGTACTGCACTGTTTAAATACACGGGAAAGAGTGCACATTGTAAATAACTCCAGGGGGCATTAAAATTTGAGCGAATAGAGAAATATGAAGTGATAAACTAATACAAGAATTCTATGCGTTTCAGAACATGTGTTGTAGAAGTCTAAACTACAGGGTTAGCAACTTTTACGCCCGAATAAGATGCCATGGAGACGCAGGGAGGGCATCTGACACACGGGGGCGTTTCAGAACATGTTTGAGTACAATAAGTGCAGCCCTAATGTCTTGTCAGAATCTGAATTGAATTTGTATGGACTAAACCTCCAGTCAGGTACTTCAGACCGAGGAAACATTGCTTTGCTGGGGCCCTCTGGAGCTCTCCATGGAGATGATCCCACACATGGACAAGTTACAGGTCAGATCTGAGGAAAGGTCGATCCCACTCACAGTAAGTATTCTTTTGTTTAGTAAAGGTTCATTCTGTCTGTTTTAAACCATTAAAGAGGGGAAATTATGCAGAATATATATATTTTCCGAAGCACCTTATGAAGGTTCCGGGACAGACCACTGGGTGCTGGCATGAGGGGTGTTTTAGATTTGAGCTGTGATCTAAATTGGTGTTCACTGTTTTAAATAATACATGAATTGAATATAGAGCTCTATTTTTAAATGGATAATGTGATGAATAAATATTTACACTGTTTTGTTAGAGGTACATTTTAATAGTATTATTGGATGTGTGGTGTACTTACCTGTACTGCAGAGTGGGCTCAACCAATTAAAGAGGTGTGTTTATAAAAGAACAAGCCTCAGTCTGCAGACAGAGGGCGCTGTATGTATAGGAGGTACTGCAATGATGATTCTTTTCACTTTTTTCTTGTTTTTGGTTGTTTAAATAAATACACTTGGGGTCTGCACTGGACAAACTGTCTCAGCTCTGCTCTGTTCCTCCTTAAACCGCTAAAGTTGCTGTCCGGGAGATTACATCGTGTCTGGAGGAGAAAGAATGATGAGTTGATCCAAAGACCAGACCTACTGTGGAGCATGAGGAAACATCAGGCTCTGGGGCTGTTTTTCTGACACCAGGGACGACTGATCCGTGGTAAAGAAAGAATGAATGGAGCCATGTATCGTGAGATTTTGAGTGAAAACCTCCTTCCATCAGTGAGAGCAGTGAAGATCTTTGGAGGGAGGTGAAAGTCCAGCCCCAAAACTCACTGCTCTAGAGGAGATCTGCAGGAGGAATGGGCCAAACTACAGCAACAGAGTGAAAACCTGAGACAGAAACATTTGACCTCAGTCACTGCAACAAAGGGAATAGAACAAAAGTACTGACACCAACTTTTGTTATTGACCAAATACTTATTTTACTGAGGAATTTACCAATTAATTCATTAAAATCCTACAGTGTGATTTCCTGATTCTTTCCTCATTCTGTCTCATAGTTGAAGTGAAACTATAAATACTTGTTTTGCTCCACTGTATCTGCAGTGAATCTCCAGAAGGATGGAAGTGTATTGTGAAAACAGTAAAATACATTTGTTCTTTTGGAAATATTACTATATCCCACTAAGAGTTCACTACAAAAAGCCACATTATAGACCATTATAGCTACACAAACTGTTTTTATTCTTTTTTTTTAGCCATATAAAAATCAGGTATCACATGTACTTTTGCCTTTTTTTTCACACAACTACATCTATTTTACATATTTTCTATTTATTCAAATATTTTTATTACCTATTTTATTTATTTTCCTATCTCATTTCTTTATTTTTTCCTTTGATGCGTTAAATAAGTGTAATACCAGTTTAAGGAGAAGAAAAATATAAAAATAAATGTACTTTTGAGTAACTTTTATGCAAGAAAACAATGAAAAAAAACTCTGTGTCCAGCTCAGAAACACTTTAAATGACATATTTGAACAATAATCAACATTTATAGAAGAGATTGTGCAGATTGTTTTTAGGTTTTTACAGCTCTTGGTGTAAAAACATTGAATGAGAGGGTCTATGACACTATTCTCTGATCTGTTCTAATGTTGTTTCCTCGTCACAGACCTGGAGCTGTGTTTTGTTTTCATTCTCACATGTTTAACACACAAACCTGCACATTTAGGCTGAGTTCTTCTCTCAAACTGAAAACACTCTGTTCCACTTGTGATGTCATCATGTGGTGATACAGGAAGTGTTCCACTGTGTTTTTAAACTCCCACACACCTTCATTTCTTGAATCATTTGGATCATTTCCGCTGTGGAATTGATGATTTTATACTGAATAAAAGGTCAAAGTTGTTGATTTAAACTACCACTTGATGACATCACAAGGTGGAACAGGGCGTTTTGAGGTTTGGAGATGTTACAGACGAATAATAAAGTGTTACTCAAAACGTGAATGAAACAAAACTCAACTCCAGGTGTGTTTTTCATGCTCTAACTTCATTATAACGTGTCTTAAATTCACAAGAGTCCATTTAACAGACTCACATATTCCATTGTGTCATGGGCAAGACGCTTCACTTTCCTCCAGTTTCCGGGTTCACGATGTATATGAAAGTCTGAGTTAATATTTGAAGCGTGCATGTAGAGGGTGGCCCAAAAGTCACTGACACTTTTCAATCTTCAGTCGCTCCTATAATTCTTAAATTAAACTCACCAAAATTTTAGCCCGTAGATAAACTGAAACCTTCTGAGATTTTTGTCAATATAAACGGTTTATAACTGTTCACTTACACTTGAACTTATCACGACTTAAACTAGGGGAAGTAAAATTGACCTTTTAAGTGTCCACCATTTTGTGTTTTTGTCTCTGAACAGCCTGATCCAACACACTTTACAGAACATTTAAAACATTTCTGGCTCTTATTTGATCCTCGATGTTACGTCTGAAGTGGTTTATTGTCTGAGGTTTATTCACAAACACCTTTTCTTTAAGAAGAAATCAGGACTAGTCAGGTCTGTGGAGATCACACACTGCCCCTGTCTGTGAAAAACACTTATTATTCCTTTAATGGCATTTACACTTGGGGCATCTCTGGTATTAAAATGTGGACGGTAACACCGCTGGGTTTGTGAATTTGACCCATGTGACTCAAAGTCCCACTGTACAATGAGGTTTCCGTTCCTCGGTGCTGTATTTGCTCAGATTAATGTGGGAAGGGTCGTTCTAAATGCTCTGAAAAAATACAAGAAAAGTATTTAGAAACAAAAGAGTTATGACACTTTTTCAACTGTCAGTGACTTTTGGGTATAAATGTGACATTTTAAACCTGTGCCTGTTTATCACAGTGCTTCTTCTTCTCTCTCGTCTTGCAGCATGTCGGGGTACGCTGTGATCCGAGGCGGGCTGGGACTCCTGGCGGTGCAGAGGGTGTGTGTGGCGTCCCCGCTCGGCGCACTCCGTCCCACGCGTCGAGCACCGCCCCATCGAGAAGGTCATGGTGGTGAATAGAGGTGAGAGCGATGCACATCCTGGTCTGGAATCATGACAAACATGTACATCACGGTTGTTTGTTGGATGAAATTTTTGCTGTTTATCAAAAATGGGTGAAAATGAAGAGATGAATTATTGATAGTGGGGGAAAAGGTCAAAGGTGAAGCCAAGAAAAGGTCTGGACGTCACACTCACTCAGTCCACTTCTTTATACAGACTATGGTGGATACTTTGAGCATTTAAATCTAAAATACAAAACATATTTAGTACTTCTTTACCTTTGTTTTCTTTGCTACATAACTCCATACGTCTGTTCTTCATATAATCTGATGTCGTCTGTGTGTATACAAATGAAGTGGTAAAAATAAAGCTAAAAACATGAAATAAGAGGATGTGTCCCTGTCTCAGCCTGAGATCCACACGTCCAAAGTTCATTAGTTGTATATTTGGAGTGACTGCTGCAGAGTGAGCCTCGTCTCTCTGCGTCCTGCGATACGTCTCTGTCAGACGGAAACACGACGCTCTGTCAAAAAAGACGCAGACGTCAGGAGCAAATGGGACAGTTTCCTCGTCCTTTACTAAATACGTCAGCTTTAGGAGGTAGAACGAGCTTCAGCTGACGCACACGACTGAGGTTTACAACAAGTACTGCATTTTCTCAAGTGAAAGTACAGATACCAGAGCAAATACTCAAGTCAAAATAAGAGTGTCACATGAAAAAGTGGATTAAGTACTTGTTAAAAAACTTGGAGTAAAAAGTGAAAATAAAGCTTCAATATAGTTGATTTTGATGGTTTGTGCTGACTTTATATACATTCTTAGCTCTTTTTCTTTGTATATTTTGAAGTACGTTGATGAGAAGTACTGTTTTTTTACTTAAAAGTAAGCAGATACCAGAGCAAAAAAAAAGCACTCCACACTGAAAAAGTAAACAAC